>PVLA01001595.1:0-341769 GCA_004027455.1 Hydrochoerus hydrochaeris | reverse complement strand
GGGGGGGGGGGGGGGGGGGGGGGGAGAGAAAGAGAGAAAGAAAACAAAATTTTTGTAAATGGGGAGGAGAGGAAGGGTTAAAGGGAAGGTAGGGAATGAGAAAAAAAAGTTATATCACATATAGGTGCAAATTCTCTTTGATAAATTCAATCATTATACATACCTAAATTGTGCAATAAAATCTGATCGTAAAAATTTTTTAAAAATATAAAAAAAGACTAATAAAGAAGTATGCAGTTCAGATTTTTGCATTCTGCAAACCCCTTCTTCTCCAAGTAGCATTATTTTAATTATATCCTACAAATTCTTCTCTGTCCTAAGAAAAATCTTTTTAGATAGATTAAAATCTTTAATCATTGCTTGGAACATCACTCAGAAATGATTATATTATGAACCTTCCAAAACAGACTTAATGAGAACCCACTTGCAAACAAGAAAAGTATCTAATGCAAAAATTTCATTAAATGAGTTACGCCAAAAAGAAAAGGACTTGAGGGCTTTTATAAGATAAATGGCAATAGGATATGTTTAGAAAATTTCTAAGAGATATCAACTGAACAAAACTGATATATTGGCTAGAGAAAAGTTCTGCTTACCCTCACCCATCCCTAGTGGTTTTCCCTCCTGATTGCCCCTTTTGCCTTTTCCTATTCTCTTTGTTAGGCCAGATTTCCATTAATCTAGTGGGTAGAGTACACTTTTCTTTCAAATCTGAGTGAACTATGGAGCCCAAGTATTTATTCCCAATGGAACTCTGACTATGAAACAAAGATGGCCTTCTAGAGGGACTGGGCAGGTGTACCTGGTGTTGCCTTTATATATATACCCTTTCCACAACAGCTTCACAAAGTCAGAGGTAACTGTGTATAGTCCACCTCTCTGACACAAACTGTAGTGAGTAAACATCTATGTTAATATAACATTTCAGTCTCTTTCTGCTTTGCACAGTAGACAGCAACTAGTCAGAACCATGTCACAGCACTAGTAAAAGACTGTCAACCTTTTATGCAATTCTTTAGGCTGAAGGCAAAGCTTTTATTGGTTATCTGAAGCTCTCAGGAAATCTCAATAAACACAAAAGTACTTATGAAAAGGTAGTTTTCACAATTTTGAAGAATCCAACTCAATATATACACACAAGGTACTCAAAGAACACACAGAAAAAAATATAAAAGAAAAAGTAAAGTGGCTGAAAAAATACTAAGAGAGAAAAACTGAAAACAACCTATTGTATATCAGTAGGTTAAATAAATGTTGGTATATTCATTCCACTGAAATTATGCTATAACTGACAAAAATGAGAGTGATCTATGTGTACCGAAAAGGGAAGATACCCATGCTATATAATTAAATAGAAAAACTGTTACTGAACAGAATGTACTATGTATATATAACACAGAGAGAGAAAAAGAATGGGGCAGGCAGGAAGAATGGAAATAGGCTGGTAGTTGAGAATAGACTGCAAGAGTATGCAAACAGCAGGCCAAATGCCAAAAAAAATAAAAATAAAAAAAAAATAACCCAGAGAGGTGAGAAAAATGGTGCAGGAGACAGACAGAGGGCAAGTGTACTGGAAGTTGGCAGAGACAGATGTAAGACAGACAGATATCTACACCAAACTCGTTATCTTGGGATGTCTCATACTGTAATTACTAAACATATGTGTCTAAGTATAAATTTGTTAAAATTAAATAAAAAGTTCTCTAGCGTGAGGGAAAAGAAAGGATGAGAAAAGGGAGAAACAATGCAAGTTAGCTACATTATTACTGTCTCTCAGTTTATAGAAAAGGAAGGTTTGTGTCAATATCAACTGGCAAATTTTTTATGCCCATATCTTGCACTCTGAGTGTCTCTCAGTTCATAGAAAAGGAAGGTTTGTGTAAATATCAATTGGCAAATTTTTTATGCCCATATCTTGCACTCTGAGTAATGACTTTAAAGATAATAATAAGCAATGCAATAACCATTGTTATTCTTTGATCATCTTGTTATGAAATTTTGTTTTACCTTTTTTCCATTAAAAAAATTCAATGGCACTTTTCAAGCGGTCAAAAGCCAGTCACAGGTAGTTGGTTAATGGCTACCAGTCAGCAGAGAACATTTCTACCAACGTAGAATACTGTTTTAGATAGCATTATTCCGTACCCTTGAGAATTGTATACAATTTTTATAATGAGTGTGTAAATATTTTCATAGTCTATGAAAAGAATAAAGACACTTCCAATTTGAAGAAAAATATGTTTTCTTCATTCTTTATCCCTTTTAGTACTTCTTTTACAAACATCACAGAAGCACCAGAGATTTCATTAAGGCCTTAAAAACCTGTATACTAGCCAATTTTCTCTAAGTTTTGTTATTTTCACTAACTCAGTTCTACTTAATAAGAGTTCAAATGCCACTAAAATAAAAAATACAATGACATACATTTAGAGCACTGTGACATTGCTCTTGTTCTCTGAAACTTAAAAAGGTCATGTTACTCATTCTTTTAGAAGCAGGAGCACTTGATAGAAGCCCTTTGCAGTTTAGACAAACATTTTAAATTGAAGCTTTTCTTCAAAAGAATAATGGTATTTAAAAATAGCATTCAGTTTTTCTCATTCAATTCAGTAGAGAAAAAAGTCTAAAGCTTAAAAAAAAAGCTACATGAACTTAAAAGAAAACAGTAATGCTAAGAACCAGTTTTTAAATGAAAACTGTGAACAGTAAAGCAAACAAATGTTCAAAATAACCAGTTTTAAAGGCCTTTGATGTAATAGAAGTTTGAAACATCTGGTGAAGTTTTACGTAACAGTTTAAAAGGTGTTAACTGAAAAATCTTGAGAATACAAGTTTGTGGGAAACATACAAATAATAACACCTTGCGATTTCTAGTCCCTTCTGAAAATACCACCGACTACTGACAAAAGATCACAATCGCAACCATCAGCACCCAGTGACCAACTGGGTCTTATGGGCAGATCTAAACCATACCCTTCAAGTTGTGCTCAAAGACCTCCATAGTACTGTGTCAGGTTCGGCTTCTTTCCTAAGGCAACTACTCACTATTTTATCCTCAGGACCCAAGTTCCAATCATAACCATCCACTCAAAGTTTTTACAGCAGGGTCTTACATAATATATAAATGTATTAAGTCACAGCAGTTAAGACAACATACAAATAACTAAGAATATATTATAGCACAGTGAAAGAGAATCTATCAGTAGTAAGCAATCCAAATAAATGACAAAGTGACATTGCAAAGCACTGGGAAAAAAATTAACTATTCAATCAGTGGTCCTGGCTTGCACAACTAGTTTATTTGTATGGAAAGTTATTCCTATCTCATATTCCATGTGAGAACTCCATGTGAATTAGCCAAAAAACAGAACAGACTTTTAAAAGAAAAGGTGGTAGGATCGCTTTATGACCCTAAATTTCTTGAGCATAGCTGTATTAAATATGGAAAAATATTACTTGTTTTTATGATAAACATTACTTGATTAAAATGTAAAAGCTGGTCATGGTGGCACATGCCTATAATCCCAGCATTTGGGAGGCTGAGGCAGGAGGATGGTAGTGAGTACGAGGGTAGCCTGGGCTACAAAGAGTTCAAGGACAGCCTGAACCACACAACTAGACCATGTCTCAAGGAAGAAATCAAAACAAAACAACAACAAAAATCAAAAGATAGCGCTGGCAAAGCACATCACAAAGTGGAATGATAAGCCACGTGGGGAACATTTGAAATATGGGAAACATCTGCTATGCTAAATATCAAAAAAATGCTAATCTGGAATAAAGATCTAAAAATAAGATAAAATCCAACAAAAAACATAAGAAAAACATAAAAAAGTTCACAAAGTAAAAAATTGAAACAGCCAAACAAATAAAAGAAACGATGTTCAAATGCACTAGATATCAAGCAAAGGTGTTATTTTAAATTGACAAAAACTTGGAAGTCTGACAACATGAAGATCTGGCGAGAATAAAAAAAAAAAAACAGGAATTCTCAGACGATGCTTTTAGGGGCTGAAATTTCAACAACTACTGTTGAGAATGATAATGATAACATCTAGCTGAGAACACATACATCTTATGCATCAGCAATTTTATGTCTAGGTACAACCCTGGAAGGGCTCAATGGTAGAGTGCTTGCCTTAGCATGAGAAGACTCAGTTTGATCCCCAGCATTATATACATACATATATACATACATACTCACACATACATAAATGCATACAAATGAACTATCCCTGGACAAGCTAGCAAACATTCATAAGAAGATACATAATATAATGTTCATGGTAATGCTGGCTAATTGCAAAGCACAAAACCAAAACTTCTATTTACAGAAGAATGAATAAACTGCAGTACAATATTAGCATACTACATAACAAAAATGAAGGTGTTACTGCTACACATCTACATGACACATCTTGCACAAAGTGTTAATTTAAAAAATCAAGTCACAGAAATATATATATTATGATACTGTACCATACAAGGTTCAAGATCATAAACTATATTCTTATAAATATTTACACATGTACAAAGCCATGCATGGGAACAACAAACACCAACTTCAGGACGATGGTTCTTCTACAGAAGGAAAATGAGTAAGTAGCAGCTGGAGGGGTCCAGAGAGGGTATCACCTAGGTGTGTATATACATAGTATATGTTTTATTTATTTTGTACCATCTTTATCTTTTAATGAAAAGCAATAATGGCAAAATTTGACTAAGCAGGGTAGGAGTTATATTATTCTCCAAATTTTTCTATATTCATGAACTATCTCAAAGTATGAAGTAACTTGTATTTCAAAGAAAGAGAAAGCCTACTGTGATGGTAACACCTGTAATTCTAGCACTTTGGGAAGCTGAGGCAAGAGGATCACAAAGATCAAAAATTAAAGTCTAGATTGGGCAACTTAGTGACTGAGTGAAACCCTGTCTTAAAAAAAAAAAAATGTGTAGGGAGAAGGCTGGATGTACCTCTGTGTGAAGGCCTGAGGTTCAATCTCCAGTACTGGGGGCGGGGGGAGGCATGGCTAAATTTACCAAAATGGCAGTCTTCTAGTATTAAGCCTGTGAACAGTGTTTCTTTTCTCTTTTCTGGTCTTTTGCACTTTCTAATTTTTTTTCCCACAGTCATCCCAGATGCTTCTAGTTCAAATTATTCTCATATTTCAGTCCTTAAATCTTTGTCTCTTTGTATAGAACTTGGCATTGTCACTGGCATTGCCTCCTTCACAGGAATATGGGGTCCTGGAGGAACCATTTTATATAAATTAGTGTACTGAATGCCTACCATAGACCAGTTATTGTGCCAGCAGCTAGAGAAATGTAAGCAAAACAATGTCCCTTCTTCCAGAATTTAATCTCAGGGAAGAGAAACATCAAATACATACAGAAAAAACCTTTAAGATGCGGAGGAACACTATTTAACATTACTAGTACAGTGTTTTAATAAATGCTTCCTTGTTGATTCTAAGGCAGACTCCCAGCAAATCAGGAGATTTTGTGGCCTATGTCTCTTAGGTAGCAAAGGATTCACTGGGGCATGACCCAACAGACAAAAGGAGTAATCACTGGGGAAAAACAGACTGAGCCCACTGGGTGTGAAACTTCAATCCTTTCAAAAAATAACTTGGCATGACATGAAAGACCCAAGCCAGCATCTCCATTCTTCTCTCCATCCATCCCTTGCTCAACACCCTCATCCATTCCCAGCATATTCATTAATTTAACTCAGTACATTTAAAAGGACTGCTGTGTGCTGAGGTAGGGGTATGAACACTCCCGTAAGCATAGAACCTGCTTAATCAAGAGTTTTTCTTCTAGATTGGTAGCTCTCATTTGGGGGTGACTGTGCCCCTAGGGGACACTTGACAATGTTTGGAGACATTTTCGGTTGTCACAACTGGTAAGGGGTGACTGGCATCTATTGAGTAAAGACCAGGAATACAGCTAAACATTCTGCAAAGATGCTACAAATAACAGTCCTCTATAATGTAATTATTCAGCTCAAAATATCAATAGTGCAAAGGTGGAGAAACCTGATGTAAGTTATTAAAACCATATGTAGAAACTGCTAAAGCAAAAGAAATGTCAAGACACCAAGAATCATGGACCCAGCAGGCCAAATGTCAAAAGCCTAAGAGGGTATTAAATATCAGATCATGAGATGAGCATGTTAAAAAAAAAATCAGTGCTGAGGTTGAGATACCTGTATCTGAGAATGGGCAATGTAATTACATCACCAAGAATTAAGAGTACAAGATGTTACCTAAATGCAAAAGCAGGATATCTAATCTAGAACTAGGATGGCAACATCTCCTTGGAAACAACATCAACACTTGAAAGATGAATGAGTTAGCAAAGGAATGTGAGGATGGAGGTAGGGTTACAGGGTTATTCTGGACAGATGGTGGAGCCAATAGGCAAATGGACTACGGAACACAAGAAATTTGTCTGCATGAAGGCAAAGTGCAGATGGACACTGAAGGGTTCGAAATGTAAACTGGGTCCATCACCACGAGCTTTAGATAATTTGTTCAGAATATTTATATCTATCACTATCCTTATGATGGATAAGGGTATCCATGCCTATCACATGATGCATGTATATCACATGATTAATTTTATGGAGCTTTGCCTTAAAATCCTAAACTATGGCAGCATAATTCTAGCAGATTCACATCATTAAGATTTGGGGGGAAACTAAAAGCAAAACAAAAAATACTTTGCAGAAATTTACTTAGTTTTACTTATTTATTCTATAATTCCTCCTCCTGTGATTGCCATAGCAGGTAAATCATTAACAATAACCAGATCTTTTGCTCTATAAAGCATTCCCAGTAAAGCCAATTGAGAGCTGAAGGAGAATTGAGGTCACCTTCCCAATCACTATCAGCACATACAGCTTCAAACCTATCAGTGACTTGATTCTTTTTAGCAGAGTACTATAAATACTTCCATCAACTGGTGCTGCAAATGTAATAGTGGTCACTAGCAAATGGCTGTGAAGGCAAGAAGGAAAAACCTAGGACATTTGCTCATTCTTTCATTTAAAAAGTATCTGTGAAGTGCTTTCTATATGCCAGACACTATTTTAGGTGCTAAAAATACAGTGATTAATAAGACATACAAGATGGTCCCTTGGAGTTTACATATTTATGTGGCCATATGGACATGAAGTATGTAATTACAATTAGGTATAGTAAGTTATAATAAGAAAGCATAATAATGACAGTGCACAGCAAAGAGACTGAGTATACCAAGAAGGGAAGAATCAACAATGACCTCCCTGAGAAAAGTTATTTAAACTGAGCTCTAAAGTATAATTAGAACTTTCACTGATCTGAAGGGATTAGAAAAAGAAAAAGAAAATGAACGAAAGCAAATCAGAATAGAAGAAAATACAGCAATGTTTGAAAGCTAAGGGTAGAAGGCAAAATTCAGGGAAGATCAGAGCCAGCGCAGGCATGGTAGAACACAGCCTCAAGAGCAGGCAGGAGAAGAACTATTACCTAGAAGAGTCCTATTTGAAACTGAACTACTTCCTATGTTCTGGAAGGTACACTACATCTAAAGACAGAATAAATGTAGGAGGTGGGATTTTAAATATTTAATTACATTCTGCTCATTTGGATTAAGGGACATTAATTCTTTCATGTAAAGCATCTTTAAAAATATACTTCAAATGGGTAAAATGAATAGTTGTATATTGAGACATTTAGAACATTTTACAACTGAGTCTGAATTATAAATTAGGTCATCAGCAATATGCTGCCAACTTTATAAAGCACTATGGTCTGGCAAGATACTTTAAAATAATAAAATTACCAAAAAACATAATTTGAGTTATTCAAATGTCAACTGGGAAGACTTTGGCAACATTAAAAATTTCCAACCACAAATATAATAGTATAATCATACTCTGTATTTTGAACCTGTGACAGCTTTAAAGTAAATGCTAGTTACTCTACCCCTTAAAACATGCAAAGGAACTAGCAATCCATAGAACTGTTTTTATCAAAAGACTCTTGGTATACCATGCTAGAGTAACAGACTTTTCAAAGCTCTTTTAGTTCTTTATGTGTAACATTTTTTACTCTTTAAAAAACAAATCAAGAGACCTACTAAACCAAAACAGTTCATATTTAACTAAATGTACTCAGAATTTGAGGGGTGGGAGGACAGATATCTTAACTACTATATTGTCTCTTTGTAGAGATGCTTTTTTTTTAAAATGAGCTCCTCCCTCTAATTTCTGTTATAGTCATCTACTGACAACCCAGAGCCATCCAAAATTATTCAGCAATTTTGAGCCTAATAGTTTTTCTCTGTGCAATCCCCTGCCATCCTAGTAGGGAAGTAAGAATTTCTTCTAATTATTCAATGTCCCAGTAACTCAACTTCCTAAACAACAGGAACCTTCTCATTCTCTGCATTTCAACCTCCCACAATAATAATCATATTCCTCACCCCCAGATCCTTAATTCTAAAATATCTAATATGAATACATCTTTTCCTCCTTTATGCCTCCTACATTTGTTCACTAATCCACACATTTCTTCCTTCATTTTCTTGATTATTCATTTATTCTACATTCAAGCAATATTTGTAAACATGTGCTACTTGCCAACTTGTGTTTTAGGTGGAGAATATACACTATTAAGAAATAAAGATATGGTAACCCAGACAAAAACTTCTACCCTCATGAGAAATGACAATAAATAAATAAATAAAATACACACTGACAGTGCTGAGTCCTCTCCAAGAAAAATAAGGCAGGAAAGGAAGTTGTAAGCAGCAAATGACACCATGTCAGACACTGGCCACAGAAGCCCTGACACTTCTGTCCATGGAGATACAAAGCTACAAGAGGTGAAGGGAAAGCTACACAGATACCTACAAAGACATACAGAAGCCTTCCAGGCAGAGCCAACAGCAATTGTAAAAGCCCATGGCAAGAATATTTCTGGGGCAGTTTAGTCCACCAAGCAGCCAGAGTGCCTGTCACAGAAGCAGCAAAGGAGCTGAGATTTGGAAGGACTTCTGCAAGAGGTTGGCTCTGCAGGCCTCTGACTGAGCTAGAAATGAATACACTGGATTGCTACTGCAGTGACAGGTTGGGCTGCTACTAAAGTGACTGCTCTGGCTGCTGAGGTGGGAATACACTATAGCCCTGGTACAAAAGCAGGGGTAGGAAGGCCTGGTGCTCACTTTGAAGACATCACTACCCTTGCAGTCCTTCCAGTAGTGGTGATTTTTCTTTGGTAACTGCTGCGTGTGCACGCGCGCACGCACACACACACACACACACACACACACTGTATTGCTAGTACAGGAGGTGGGACAGATACTCAGTTTATCACTATTTCTACCCTTTTTTCTTGCCCTGACAGCTCTCAGCTTTGAATCACTTATCACCGAACTATTGCCCTTCCTCCATCAATTTTGACTGTTCTCCAACAACCTTTCATCCTTCTTCAGCTACTCACCCCTGAAAGCACAACCCTTCAACGTGCAAACTTCACATATCCACCATGTGATCACAATGCCCAGTTTTCCAATTTTTCCTTTTCTCAAATTCTGAATCCAACAACCTTCAACTTAACAGATCCCAATACCATTCTGTCCTTCCCTTGTCCCTTGATGTGGTCATTCCTGCTTCATGGTCACTGTTTTAAACTCCCTCCATGTGTTATGATTTATATCTAAATGCCCAACCCTCACGCCTCATGTGTATATAAGTGAGGCTTTAGGGAGGTGATTAGATCATGGGGGTGTGATACTCTTCAATGGGTTAGTCTAGTGATTAGTTTATAGTTAAATGTGATGTTAGGAGTTGAAGTTTGGTCTGAAGAGGTGGGTCACTGGGGGCATAGCCTGGGAGGTTTTATCTCCCTCCCTCCTCCTTTGAGCTCTTTCTGCTTCCTGCCTGCCATGTCACACACAAGCTGTTTCTCTTCTGCTATGCCCCATTGTCATGGTACCCTGCCTTGGGACCAGTTGACTACAGACTAAAATCTCTACAAACTGTGAGCCAAAATATAGCTTTCTTCCTTAGAGTTGTGGGTGCCAAGTATTGCATCTTAGTGATGAGAAAGCAACAAAGACACCACCACTTCTTTGCACCTGCCTGGCAGAACCTCTATACTAATTGAATCACACTTCACTCACATACATCAAAAAGGAAGAATTGTCAGGAAGGATATAACTTAGCAGAGCAATATGTGAGGTAGTCATACAGAAGGCATATCTTAGACAGAAGCTGAGAATGTTCATGCCCTGCAAAGACTGCTGAGTATACTTCCACATGGGAGTATACTGGGCAGGTAGGGTGTGGTAGCAGAAACACACACATGGTTCTCAACAGCTTCTATATTTAAGGCATAAGGAAGCAGAATCATCAAGTGAGTGGGAGACAAGGACAAAAAGGAAGGAGGGAAATGAGAAGAATAAATGAAGGTGTAACTTCTGTGAAGGCTCACCCCCTTCCTTCTATAAAGTAACCAAGCCAGTCCCACTCACATCTGCCTTGCTATCTAGTCTAGAACCTGGAAGGGGGTCATGGAGAGACAGAAAATAAAATTAAATGGATATGAGGGGAATAAGATTATAGAGGATCTTAAAAACTACACTGAGAACCAGGGATTTGGCTCAGCGGCGTAAGCGCCTGCCTGGCAAGTGCAAGGTCATGAATTCAATGCCTGGACCAAAAAATAGCATGGCATGGCATGGCATGGCATGACATAGTATAACATAACATAACATAACATAACCCTACACTGAGTGGGGGAGGATTTCTGAGCAAGGAATGCTATGATTAAAGTAGTATTTAAGGGAGATGACACTCAGAACATGGGAGGGTATGGACAGAGAGGAAGGGACCAAAGGGATTCACACTGAGAATGGGAAGACTTAGGGGACTGAGGCAGTGAAGAGTAGAAAGCAAATGAATGAAATAATCATCTTGAAACATAATAAACACCTGATCAGGTGTGGGAAAAGAAAAAAAAAAAGACCTTCCTTCCATGAGACAAGTGGACAGAACCTAGTGACTGGGCACATAAGCTGAATGTATTTGAAGTCTCAGTTCTACAACTTCTACAATGTGAAGAAGGCATGGCACTGTATTGGTCAAATCCTTTTAAAGCCAGAGGCTGGAAGGGGATCTGAGATCATGAGCTTCAATTCCCCTGATTTATAAATGAAGCAGCAGAGGCCCAAAAAAGTGATTTATCCTATGTCACAAAACTAGCTGTTGACAGTTGGGACCAGCAGCCACATCCTGGCTCCCTTCAGAGCTCTTTCTACCCTGCTGCCTCTCCTAGACCCATCCCCAGTTTTCTGTTTGCCTACCCAGACCCTCAGATACCACACTTCTGCTAAAAAAATGCCATGGGACCAGTCACTAGTTTGGTCCCAGCAACTGCCTAGTCCAGGAAGGTTAACTCTAGCATCAGGGCTATATAACGATTGGCCTATTAAGTAGGTCCTGTCTTACCCTTTAATTTAGGCCCTGCTCACCCTCTGCTACTTCTCCAGACACAGTGTTATTGTTAAGTTCATATCTCAAAGTTTTGGAATAAAGCACAGCCCAACTCTAAGGATCATTCATAACTAAAATCCGTAAAACAATTTTGAGATTGAAGGGCAAACCCTATAGACCCTTACTATGTCCTTCTTCCCCTCTATCTGACACAGTTACAGAATTTAAGCTACTCAGCCCGCTGTGAGGAAAATAATCGAGCAATGTGGGAATCTAGTTTTGTAGTCTTTACATTGCTCCTAGTACTTACTGCTGACAACAAAAACTAGACTTAATTTCTATATTTTTTTTAGACTTAATTTCTAGCAGGGCTTCCACATTCTTTTCTCCACATAACATTCATTAGTAAGATAGAAGTTTCTGGATAATTTCCCAGTGAATTTAGGACCTTGACAGTTTACAGAAACACAGCTTTTAGTGATCTTATGGAAAACAAACAGGAATATTTATACTAAATAAAAATGGATTACTGGTGGTCTCACTTCCTCTGTCAGTGTCAACAAGGACACCAGGTGCTACTGACTCAAGCAAACTGGCCACACTGGAACAGAGATGTGGAATAAACTATTTAAACTTATCAGTAGCTTCTTGGGTCAAGTCAGTAGATACACTGAATAATTTTATATCAGAAATGTTTAGGATTTTTTTTTTATCCACTTCATAATACAAAGAGTTGGAACATTTTGAAACAAAACAAAACTCTAAAATATACCAAAACCTTATTTGGGAGAATACTACTTCTGCATTTCAAAATCAAACTTTCAAAGTATTAGCACCTGCAGTGATGAGAATATCACAATTCAAATGTACCCAATGCAGGTATAAAGCCTGATCCTTTGGTTTATGTTTATGTCTTACTTTATTTCCAAATAGTATTCATTATGAAAAAAAATTTATTTACCACATGCTCAAAGCACCTTAAAAACTTAAACTGAGTACATCTGTTTTGCAGCAGCTTCAAGATATTCTTAATGACTAAGTGGCAGGTGGTGTTCAGTTTATTTCTAAGCATGAAAACTAAGCCCTTGAACCTATGAGCGAGGAAGAGCATTCAGCTTAAAGTTTAGAAAGGAAGGAACTACACAACAGTTTCCTTTAGAACAAGCTGCTTTTTCAGCTTCCTGCATGACAATTATTGTATTTTTTACAGCAATTGCTAAGAAACAATGAAGAAATGATACACTTTTAGACAGTTACATTTTAAATCCTTTAAAGAGCAAACAACTTATTCTAATAATTTTTATATTTAATCAAGCCAACAATAGAAAAGGAGACTGATAAAATGAAATAGAAATGTGGTTCAAAGCTTAAAATGGATTCTAAAATTTTCAGATTACTTATAGAAAAGTTCGTTTTGTTGTTTTTGTTGTTGCCTTGGTTTTTTGTTTTGTTTTTTCCAGAAAATGAGAGATATTAATTCTGGCTATAAAAGTCCAAATACCAAACTACTGTATTAGTAACAGAAATGATGAGGAAGGTTTTCTTTGTCAGCATAGTTGCTGCTATTGTCGCCATGAACCTGTTTTGATTAAAACATAAGCACACATATGCATACAAAATTTATTCTTCATGGTGGCACATGCCTGTAATTTAAACACTTGGGAGGCTGAGGCAGAAGGATTATCCCAAGTTTGAGACCAGCCTGGGCTGCAAAGTAAGCTCAAGGCCAGCCTGAACTGCACAGTGAGACTCTGTCTCAAAAAGGCAAAAAAAAAAAAAAAACCCTTAAACATACTTTTCATACTAGTAATATTTAATTATTTCTAAAAGTAATTCTCTTTAAAAAATAGAG
This sequence comes from Hydrochoerus hydrochaeris, assembly GCA_004027455.1. Taxonomy (NCBI): domain Eukaryota; kingdom Metazoa; phylum Chordata; class Mammalia; order Rodentia; family Hydrochaeridae; genus Hydrochoerus; species Hydrochoerus hydrochaeris. The sequence continues at coordinate 328,435 of PVLA01001595.1, read as the reverse complement.
TACATCAAGAATCTTGAATCAGAATGAGGACAGCAGTAAACACTTCAGCATACAAAACTTAAATCCCTTCTCCCAAACTTCTACAAATTGGACGAGTTCCTCAGCAGTCTGCTTAAAAGGCCTTACAAAAAATATGTACAAAGCCAGAAAGACAATTATGTTATCTACTGGTTCTAAATTCTCTCCCTGAGCATTTCAATATGTTGCTACTATTCACTTAGACATTTTCCATCAAAGGTTGTTAAATGAACTTAAGCTTCTAATTAAATTCAACCTTGCATTCTCATGGCATTCTTTCCTGAATACTACAAGTTCATTTTATTTAAATATGCACATGTGGTACACAACTCCATATACTTGTTTGATTAGGAAATAGTAAAATAGGCATTAAAAACTACAAATACTTTAAGGTCTCCTATGTTCTTTAATGTACCCCAGTCCTTTGTATATTCTAACACCTGGTCCTGCAGTTGTTTTGAATTCAGAGCTCTGAGAAGCATGTGGCCCTGGTCTAAAAGATTAAGGCCAGTAAAGAGCAGTTTGATTCACTGGACACTCCAATCCTAGGAGGACCACAGTCCACTGCCATGGCCTGGAATATGTAATTAAAGGGGTCCTGGGAAGACAGGATGTAATATGAAAGGAAGGTGGTAATGGCCACTATCTCGCTAGAGCTCAGAGCTTCCTGTTCTTCCCTACAACCAGACACTTGGAGGAGACAAGGAAACCATGGAACTATGTTAGATCAAAGGTAGATCTTCTCAAATGCTTTCTCCCAGGGTTACTTCATACTAGAACCTTGACCTTTCACACCTTCCTCTCCAGCAACTGCTACCCACATGTGCTGCACTTACCTAATTATCTTCACATTGCACCTGACCATCTAATTCCACTGAGAGATCATCTTTTCACCTATGCATCTAACCTTGGTTCTAGCACAGTAGTTGACAGAAGGCAGTCATTCTTGACTATTTGTTGGAGGCCAGTATGAAGTCTATTGTTTAGTAGGTTCTTGACTCTTGCCCTAACTGCGTATCTCCTACTCTATGCCTAGTGCTCATTTCCTATGTCAGATCAAAAACTGTCAGGAAAGGATATGCTAAACCTTTTCATTCTAAAAGGAAAATGGCAGATATGTTGTAGACCTCTCAGTGGCCTTGCAAAATGCTGGAATTTCAACGATGATATGTGAATGGTTGAGATGTTCTATGCAGCACCCAGAACCACACCACAGGTACAACTGTTCTTCCTCTACAACTGGCAGGTCTACCATGCTGAAAAGCTTTTAGCCTTTTTTTCTGAGTCAATCTAACAGCCATCTGTGCTGTGTTTTCTCTGTGGTAACCTATGTTCTGACCTTCTGGAATACAGTACATGGACCACACAAGAAACTATACTACTTTAATTAATATGCTGAACACTGGTCCAAATAGTGCAGTTGGATACACAATTTTGCTTTATTTCACATATGCCTAGTTCCATTTTCAACTCAGTTGGAAACTGCACCAAGATAGAAGCAATGTGTACTTCACTTATGTCAAGCCCAATGCTAAGCACATATTAGATATTCAAACAAGGCAGTCTAAATAAGATTTATAATACAGCAGCATGGGAAATGTTTTATAGACATAGTACTCTCACTCCTACAAAAGCAAAATTATCAGGAAACTAGAGTGAACAATGATAGCACTGTTGCTACTAAAATGCAATTCATGGTTACTTAAGAGTTCACTAAATGTCAAGTTTTGAGTCAGGCCCTTTACAGATCGACTGTCATTTAATCTGTAGAGCAAACCCATGAAGTTTGGACAAGTCAAATAACTCATTCACACTGACAGTCAAATGGGGCAGCCGACATGGTCCAAAGTCTACATCAAATCAGCCTATAAATTTAAAAATTTCTCCCAAATACTTCCTATCAGTATGAATAAGAAGTACAGTGATTAAAAGAACTGATTTAAATTAACTCTTCACCTCCTAGCCATACCTCGGCAGTTTCCTGTGTGGGAAAACCATCTTCATCCCAACTCTATGTTCATCTGGCAAATTGCAACACATCCTTCAAGTCACCTAGAGTGTTCCCTGACTCTCTTCCATGTTACCCCTAACCTGCCCACTGCTCTCTGACCCCTAAGGCTAGTGCATGCTGCCCTGCCTAGTCTATACATCTGTTGTTGCCAAGAGCACGTTGAGGATGAGAACCTTGGCTCTGCAGCTGGGTGCCCAGGACTCCCTCAAGGCAAGTACATAGTAAATATCTTTGAAGTACTTGGTGTAGGATTAAGAATCTCAGTTTGCAACATCTGTCTTTCACAGCTAAGTATCAAGATCTAAATCATAACTTTCAACAGTTTAAATTTGTTTCCATAGCAACTGGGCAAAGTACTCTAACACTGGGGAAAGCAAGCCCTACCTTACGGTTCATCCCACTGCAGCACTTCACAATCATTTCCTTTTGTTCTTAGTGTGAACAGACAGAAAGACAGCATTTAACTTCCTCTACTTCTCTACACTCTACCACTCTTAATTTTACTGATAACAATAAAACTTGTATTTTCGAACAGACATAAACCTGAATAGAATTTCCATTAACAAAAGGATAGCATCCCATTATTTCATAAATCTAAAATATCTGTGAGAACAATGTAACTAATTAGACCATAGCTGTATTTCAGACCCAGAAATACCAAAAGATATATAAGTTGTGACAATCTTATTTTTTGAAGTAAACATTTTAACAACTGACCTTTTATAAAAAAGATGTCATCAGCAATTCTGTAAGGAAGAGATCAGAGGAGACTTCTCTGGGCTAATTTAAACCATGCCATGAATCAGGAAAAAGGGAGTAGGGGTGGTATGAGACAGCTTCTCAAGGCTTCTACGGGCTAAGTAATTTTAATAAGGAAAAGAAAAATGTGTTTGGTTCCGAAGAGCAAATAGTTTTAAAAACAATTGTAAATGCAGGGAAATGTAGTTGTATTTAATTGGAAAAAAATGTATTTCTAAAAGTAGATGGATTGGCTTAGATGAATTAACACAAAAATTCTAAGTAACTTCTAATCTGCATAAAACCCTTAATTATTTCCTTGAGGGCTTGGAACAGAAAAAATGACTTCCTACTGAAAATGGCATTACAGAGTTTCTCATTTAAGCCACAACCAGAAGAGAAAGGTACCATTAACATCTCCCTGACCCCATACTAAGGCAAGATTAGAACCAGGTTTCCCAACTCCACAGTTACCATCACAACTAGCTGTTAACCATGCATCTTCCTTGCCCATTACTATTTTCTCCTCTACAAAATGCAGAGATTGAAAATGTTTAATAAACCTATCAAAAGAGTAGCTTACTCTTTCAACCACATTTTTAAAGCTCAGTTTAAAAAAAAAGAGGTACAGTAACAATAGATCCCTCTGCCCTCATGGACAATGAAAATAACTCCTTTTGTTTCTTCTACAGTTTACCACCAGTCATACTAATGCCTCTTAGCAAATAGCTGTTAAGTATTTTTCAAAACCTTTATACATAGTATCTTGATTCTGATTTGAGAGAAACTCAACCTTTTGTTTTTCTAACTTTCTAATACAAACATGAAATGTTACTACATCATTTACTCCAACTATATGATAATCAGAATTAAGCCTTTTCAATGATAAAAATGTTTCTCAAACTTAGAACTTATATTAAAAAAATTTGCTAAAGACATTACTAAGTGAGCCTTTTCAGCAAGACACTGACATAAATCTTTGTAACAACTCCCCCGCTTCCCACCCTTGGTTTCCTCCTATTCAATATCTTGCCAGATATGTGCCAATAGTGTTAACAGCTATAGTTACCATGACTACTGTACAGAGTCTTAACAGAAATTAAAAGTACATTATCCCTAAGTCCAAGGGAGCAATATCTGTGTGCTGAGTTATTCTTGGTATATTATTATCCTTTTTTCAGAATACAGTAACTGGAAGACAGATCTGCAGCCAATATAAATACACTTTAAAAACTAACTCTTTGGGTTTGGTTACTTCAATCAAGTAAAACACTTCAGCTGTCAACTTCAAGATGGTCCTCTTATCCCACTCCTCACAAGCTAAGCACCGATCTATGTATTCTCCATGGTCTTGCCTCCACCACACTGTCTTTTACACTAGAAGAAAAAAGACACAGCCCATGCATCTTAATTGTTATGACTTCTCTGAGCCTCAAAATCTCTTTATCTTAGGCAGGAAACAGTTTAAATAGATCTTTAAAGAGTCATACTTTATTTTTTAAATGTTAAAAAATAGCAAAAAAATTAAATCATACACAGAGTAAGCACCCCAACACACACACAAAAAAAATAAACACAGTTTAGTTCCTGTTGGACTCATCAGGGGAGAGAGAAGGGGAGAGAGGGGGAGATGGGGAGAAGGGGAGAGGGGGAGGAACGGCAGGGAGAGAGGGGGAGAGGGGGGGAGAGAGAAAACATAAATTGCAGTATCATTATTGGGAATGAGAGTTGACATCATCATAGATTCTAAAGATGAAAAGGATATAAAGGGACTATTATGAAAAACTTAATACATTCAACAATTTAGATAAACATGGTCAATTCCAAAAATATCAAATTCACTTAGGAAGGAATAATGAATTAAATAGTCATGAATGTATTTTAAAAACTGAACTTGTAGTTTAAAACTCTCCTCTCAAAGAGAACTCCAGATCCAGATAGTTTCACTCGTGAATTCTAACATACATTTAAGGAAAAAAATTAATAATAATACAATTTATTTAATTTCAGAAAATTGAACAAGAGGACATATTTCCAATTTTTTCTATGAGGCTAGCATTACTCTGATTTCAAAAGCAGACAAAAACAGTACAAGCAGTTGGCATTGCCTCTCATGTACACAGATGGAAAAATCTCAAATGAAATTTTAACAAATTAAATTCAATGACATATAAATAGACCAATGAATCATGACCAAATGAAGATTGTTAGTTTACCATTCAAAACACAATGTAAAGCAGGATATGACGACATAACTGTAATCTCAGCTATTCAAAAAAATGAGGCAGGAGAGTCACAAGCTTTTAGGCCAGCCTGGACAACCTATCAAAACCCTATATTAAAATTAAAAAAAAAAGGTCTGGGGGTATAACTCAGTGCTTCCTGGGTTCAATCCCCAGTACTATCAAAAATCAAACAAAAACAAAAAAACAATGTCATACACATATTAACAAACAAAAACAAAAAACAATGTCATATACATATTAACAAACTAAAAAAAATTAAAACCATGTGATCACCTCAATAGATGCAGAAAAAGATTTAATAAAATTCAACATTCACTCTTGGTTAATAATACAAAATCCTCTTAGTATAGTAGGAACCTAAGCAAACATTCTCATCTATAAAACAAACACAAAAAAACCCAGTTAACATCACATTAATAATGTAAGGCTTGCTATATTCATATTAATGTAAGAAACAAGGATGTCGACTCTTACCATTTCTATCCAACAATATACCAGAGGTTCTGCCTCAGTTCAGTAATGTAAGAAATAATAAGCATTCAAGTGAGAAAGGAAGAATCAAACTGTCATTGTTATTTTAATTTATTTCTGTGGTACTAGGGAATCCAGGTCCTTGTGCATACTAGGCAAGTGTTTCACCTGGCCCTCATGGTCTGTCTTTATTTTTAAATGATGTGATTATTTATGTAGAAAAATCCAACAAAATGTACTAAAAAACCACTAATAAGTGAATTTAACAAAGTTGAAGGATATGAGATTTATGTACAAAACTGAATTATACTTCTGTGTTAGCAATGAACACTCTGTATTTTAACATTTTAAAATAGTACTTATAACACTCAAAATATGAAATATTTAGGACTAATCTAAAAAAGATGCACAAGATCTGTACTTTAAAAGATTGCTAAGAGAAATTTTTAAAAATGCAAATGGAGAGAAATAACATGTTCACAGACTCAAGACTCGTTAACAAGTAAATTCTCTCCCAAAATTGATCCATATATTCACTATCAATCAAATCCTAGCAAGTTCTTTTGTATAAATTGATAAGCTGATTTTAAATTTCAAATGGACATACAAAAACCAGAACACCCTGAAAAACTTTATAAAAGAAAGAAGCTGGATTTTAAGACTTACCAAGTTAGAGTAATCAAGACAGTATAGCATTGGAGTAAAACAAGTATTTCATCAATGGAACAAAATAGAGGCCAAAATAGATCCAACACATGTGGACAGCTGATTTTTTTACAAAGTTGCAAAGGCAATTCAGAAGAGAGAAAAAGGCTCATTTTAACAAATGGTGCTGAAACAGAAGATCCATACCTTCCAACAGACAAAAATTAACTCAAAATAAGTTACACTCTTAAGTGTAAAACCTAAAAATATAAAAACTTTACAAAGAAACATAGGAGGTAACCTCTGTGATCCTGAATTAGGTAGAGTTCTCTGAAGGATACTGTTAAAAGAATGTAAAAGACAAGTCTTAGGCTAGGACAAAGTACTACAAATCATAAAGTGGATAAAGAATCTGTATCTAGAATAAAAAACACCCACAGCTTAAGAAAACCCAACAAATAAACATGTAATAGATTTGACACTTTACTAAGGAATAACAAGCCCATGAAAATATGCCTGACACCCTCAGTCTTTAGGAAAATGTGAATTAAAATCACAATGAGATACTACTATGAACTATTAGAATGACAACAATCGAAAAAGACTGGCTAGCCATGAGAATTGTCAATTGTGACACAGAAACGGAACAACTGAAATTCTCATGCACCTCATCAGAATTTAAAGGAAACAACTTAGAAAACACTTAGGCAGTTACAAAAAAAAAAGACACTTATCCCCTGCCATCTAACTCATAGGTAGTTAACCTAAGAAAAAGAGAACATACATCCAAATAAATGTAAGAATTGGAATTGGTGTAATTTATAAGAGCCCCAAACTGGAAATGCTCAAATGACCAACAACAGTGAACAGGCACATAAAGTACAGCAATGTATATCCATACCATGGAATAATTTTAGCACTAAGAAGGAATAAATTATTGATGTGCTCAACACAAATCTCAAAATATTTGTGATGCATGAAAGAAGCCTAACAAAAGGGATTCAATTCCACTTATATAAAACCCTAGAACAGGCAAATTTAACTTATAGTGACAGAAAGCAGATCAGTGGTTACCTGGAGATAGAGGCATAGGAGCATAAGGGTAGAATTACAAAGTAGTACAAAGAAATCTGGGGGAGTGATGGATACATTCATTAACCTTATTGTGATAATGGTTTCATGGATAGACATGCATCAGAACAAATTAAACTGTATACTTTAAATGTGTAGTTAGTGTCAATTATATATCAATAAAGCTGTGTTTAAAAAGAGCAACCTGAATTTTATAATATATACTTAAAATTATCTCTACTTCACCAGCATCCTAAAACTCACTCTTGCAAAGGAACTGATACAACTGCTTCAAATACACCTTTTCCTGTGACCTTTATACTATATAAACACACTGTTAAATTACTGTTGGATAGAACAGTGAACAAACTGGTCTCCCTGGATTACATAGTAGTCTCTTTTCTGTTTCAAATAAGCCTAAATGCTTAACTAAACTACCAGTACTGATGCTTGGTAACTTAATTTTGAAAACATTACCCCTGTAGGCTGCCTTGAAGCATTTCATTAACTCAAATAAGTGATTACTGATCAGATACTCTATGTCTGGCACTGTTGTAAGTACCGGATTTCACAGAGAATGGCCAGTATCAAACTACATAGATGTTCTAAATGTTCTTTTGAAATAATCAGAAAGATTTTAATCATGGTACTCAACACAAAGAACAAGGGAAATAGGCTGCAGACAAACTATAACAGTGACTCTGCTAATTCAAAGTTAGAATGACAATGTGCCTTTTAATGTAGTAAATTTTTTAAAAAATTTAAACATTCACATTTTTAAAATCACATTTATACTTGGCAGCTTATTAAGGGCATTGATTTGAAAACCTTCTACTATCTTTTCTACCTTGTAGCGAAACTTCTTTTTAGGTTTGTTCTCTAAAAGAATCTAATAAGTACATGGATGGACATAAAAATAAATAAAAATTCCTTATTAGAGACAACTGTAGATGACATTCCCTTAAAAAGTTTCTCCTCCTCTAAAAATTTCAATCTACCTTTGAACTGTTATATTTTGTGTTCTCAAAGGAGTAATTTTACTAAACAATAAGCTTTTAGTGACTTTTGACTGACATAATAATCCCCTGTTGCAAGTGCTGAACAATCAGACCCAATTCATAGCCACATTAAAAACTGCTAATGTTCTAAGTGTTTGGTAACCATGGCATTCCAGACCACAGGTTCTATGAGCATAGTTTATAAATATACTCATTTCCACAAAGAAGTAAAAGCCACTGAAGAAAAGATGAAAAACCAAACCACAGTCTTCAGTGATTATTCTTTTTTTTTTTTCTTCTTCAGATTTTTAAAAATGAAAATTGTTCTGTTTTAGATATAATGGGGGGGTTATCTCACAGTGACTTTGAATAGTTAAGAGTTAAAATTATCAGACTTTACCATCTCACCTCTACTACTGACTTAAAATGGTGAAATGCCTGCTGCAGTTTGAGTTCCACTCAAGTTCAGTACCAGTTTGTGGATCTTCATGACATTTCCACTGTCAATCACTACCCCATCACTACATTTTACTTGGTAGGAAAACACTGTTGAATCACCTAACATCTACTGGCAATTGAGCACATTTTTGGCACTATACTAAACTTCATATGCACAGCTCTGCTCACCCTTCCAACAATGCTGTAATGGAGCATTTTACACATAGGTAGTATGTTACTGACCTTAAGTAACTTGTCCAAGGTCACAGAGCTATTTTCCCATTACTAACAGCACAGAGGACATTGTGAACCTTTTAATGGGAAATTACCCAAGGCAGCCCCCAACAGAAATGACATCTGCCTAAGAATGTAGACTTACCTCATCATGAGCTCCTGGTACTTAATCATTTTCAATTTAGTTACTTTTTTCTAATTCATTTTAATCTGCCTGTCTCAGCATAAAGAGAAATGATATTGTGGCAGGGCTGGGTGCATACAACCATCTATCTTCCATGAACTAGATTTCAGGTAGCCTTTGTTACCCTAATCTTACAAAGTCAGGCAATACTTCTTTAATAAAAATGTCTTCACTATTTTAGACCTATGAAGTGTCCTTACCAATAGGGCTAGTCCCATGTTTAACATGTCTTTAAACATTTAAAACAATTCTGATTTTAAATGGCAACATGTATATCACATGATTAGTATAAAGCTGTAACAAACAATATATATCCCTTCTTTCCTCTATAAAAGATTGTGTATCTTATTAATGACAGCATGGAAAAGTAGTTGGTTCATTACAGTGCTGAGCCTTAAAAGGTAAGCAAATGTTCTAAATGTTCTATCACTGAATTACCCTCCAGCCTGCAACAGCAGTCTATGAAGAGTATTTCTACAGCCTCAGTAGAGTGCCAGTCCAGCCTTTCAATAAAAGCTCTATTTTAACTGTTTTATATAGTGATATTTCATGAACATACCTGGAAAGTTTACATAAGCCACACAATGGACACCTTTTTAGAATTTCCATACACTATTTTGCTATATTTGAGACACAAAATAAAACTTAAATTCAGATTTTCCTAACATAAGAGAAAGAACTAGCTCATTTGTTTCTTTTTCTTATCCAATAAGAAAGACCATTCAGTTGATAGTAAAAATAAAATCTGCCAGCTACTTACAGAAACTATAGGTGAAGCACATTAAAAAGACTTGTTTATGTATATGTGTGTGTGTGTATATGTGTGTGTGTGTGTGTGTATATATATATATATATATATATATATTTCACTCAGTCACTTATGTTTTTGAGCCTAAATTCTGTACTTATAAACAGAAGTACATTTCAATTGTTCTACACTTTCATACTCAGATTCTTCCCTTAATTAGACTAAATCTACACAGAGACAAACACTTGGATTTATCAACCACCCTCCCCTCCAGCACCTACCAATTATCTAATGCTCCTTTTGGAATTATATCTATCAATCACTGAAAAACCTAAAACTTAACTGAATAGAAATATCATGGAGGAATATGTGAAAGGGAACTTGTTTTATGTGGTACATTACAGTGACCCTGAGAAGCCCAGAGGCTAGCAGTAGGAGAAAGTCAGGCCCCTTTCACCAAGGCCCTATGTTTAGCACCATCTATGTAAGAGCCACTTACTCCCATTCTGACATCTAGGCTGGGAATTTTTCTATCTAAATAGCATTCACTACTTTTGGTGAATTTATTGGTAAAAGCAAATCTACTTCTTAAATAAAATCATTTCAGAAAATAGAATAAACTATACTACATTAGATATTTTTAAATTATTTTTTCTACAAGCTGATAAGTGTGCCTCCAGAAATCAATAATCTTTCATTCTGGTGCTGTCATTGGTTTTAAAAGTGATATAATTTGTAAGTCTGTGATCCTGACCTAGAAATGTTCCATGTAATTTCTCAGCTAAACTAGGCACAGGATTTAAACTCAGTATTTTGATCTCAGCATTAAAATTAAAAATGTACTCTCCTTCCCAGCCTTTAGAAGCTTTGTTAAAATTCAGGGTACATAACGTCTTAGTCTATTGATACTTGTTCAAATTCTATCTGAGAAAATAAGAATCTACAATTCAAATGAAAATGATTTGAGTTATTTTTAAACAATCATAGCAATGTATCAATTACAGCAATATAGCAATTTTATAAGCCGAGCTGTTGTAACTTAAGTTCTCAGAAATGTTCTAGTAACTTGCTATTTTTTAAAAGACACTAGCCTGTATTTGAAGCCAAATTTAATGAAAGATTATTAGTTAACATTAGACAAATTAAAAAAAATGCCTTACAATTCTACTGATAAGGGCAAAAAAAGATTCTAGGCAATAAACAATATTAAAAGATACAATCAACCCTCAATAGCCACTGTGCATCCACGGATTTAACCAACTACAGTCATACTTTTTTTTCTTTTTGTGGTACTCAGGATTGAACTCAAAGCTTTCATACTGAGCTATACCACAAGTCATTTTTTTTTTATTTCTTATTTTGGGATCCCAAATTTAGAAATCGCTAAATTTCTCTGGCTAGGCTTGAGCTTGCAATCCTCCTGGCCTCAGGTTCCCAGAGTTATGGGGTCACAGGCATGTGATGAGTATTTAGTGAATACCCAGCTCAAATTTGCTTTTATTCTGTAAATGTACAGGCATTTTTGGTCATTATTCCCTAAATGACACAGTATAGCAACTATTTACATAGCATTTACATATATGAGGTATTAAAATAAGCCAGAGATGATTTAAACTATATGAGTTATAAAAGTACATGTAAATATTACATCATCTTATGTAAGGGACTTAAGCATTTCTAGATCTTGGTATGTATGGGAGATCTGGAAACAATTCCTCAAAGACACTGAGAAATGACCAAATATGCAATTTATATGATATTGTGTCATCTGGTGGGGTGGTAGGACAAAAGTGTTTAGCCTCCAAAGGCGATATAACTGTGCTTATGCCTTAAATTTAAAAAGACAACCCAACCACTACTCCCAAGTGGGAACATAATGTTACTATTTTATATATAAAAGCAATTATATTTTTCTAAAATTTAAATAAAAACCATGGCATATTCAAGCTACCAATACTTTGGTTTTCCTGAATATGGAGGGAAAATAGACTTGGAAGCATACTCACCTCAAAATTAAAGGGTAAAGACCAAAGTCAAATTCCATTTCTAGACTAGTCTTCCAATAGTTATTAAGAGATAGAATCAGGAATCAGATTTCAAGATGCCAAGATTTGAAATCTGCAATTCATTTTATTTTTATATAAAAGATGGAACTAGGTTAACATTTGCTATTCAGAATATAAAATTATTGAATATAAAATCCTAATGTAAACTCAATTCTTACTTTTAAGGTGAACTTCCAGTCCTTTCCATTCACAAATAGGACTTGATTTATTAAGTTCCCTGTTTTGTATCTCGAGTTGATCAAAGCACATTTTCTTAGTACAATCTGTATTGTTCCAAGTGTTTTACAAACATCTCTCTTGATAGTTTACAGAAGTGATTCATTCTGAATCAGTTATTCTTAAAAGGAAATAGAATTTCTCTGTCTTTATCACCTTTATTTCCTTCTCTATCATAAGTCTAATTCCAATGTGTCTCAAAAGGAAAAATCCATTGGCAGGATTAATATAAGATAATTACTAGTATTAAATAGTGGGCAGGACAAAAAGTAAAAATATAGAGGAAAAAAGAGAAAGACAAAATTTTATTACTTGGACATGAAAATTATGTCTACATAATATGTGAACTTTTATAAATGTCCCTTAGCCAGTAACAGTAACTCTCAAGGACTGTCAACCATTTAGCCCTCCCCGATAATTCCTAAATCTGTATTTTGTATCCTCATCTGAGAACCAGATGACCCATAATCAGCTGCATATATCATTCATAGACTCATACTCAATACCTACCATGTGCTGAGTATAATATCCTGTGCTCTGGAGAGTCAAAGAAAAGAAAATAGTCCCTATCTTTGAAAGGATTCTAATAGTAAAGAAGTCAATCAATAATCATAAAAATTCATAGTATTATTTCCCTGACTAAAAGTGGTCTAAAACTGACCTCTGTTTATTTCTTACATTCTGGCCTGCTCATCCCCAAATCTCATTTTAGATAGAAATGGTGCCATCATTAGCTACCAAAGCCATAAACTTTCAAGGTATTATTGACCTTTAACAACTTCTGTGGACCTTAACAATCACCTAATCTGGCTCAAATTTCCAGAGTGGATATGCACAGAGGGCTCTACTGGACATCTCTTCCCCACTTCTGAGAACTCTTGGTGATGGCAATAAACAAAGTGAGGAGTGTTTCTGGGATTTTAAAAACTATAGCTGGGAAAAGCTCTTTTCTTTCTCTTGTTGGAGATAGGCCCCAACCTGTGGTCATGAGTGCCATTTCTAATTCCCAAATGTCTGAACTCATCCCACTTTTTTCAGTACTTTTGTCTTTTTGCAATTTTCTCCAGGAATCTACCGAATAACCTTCCTTTTAACTTGAATAGTCTGTGTGATTTCTGTTAACTTGAAGCAATGTGTGCTGACTAGTATATCTCCTAAAGATTTCCAACTTAGTGGCTGGGGATTTAACTCAGCAGCATAAGCACCTGCCTTGCAAGCATGCAGTCGTGAGTTTGATCCCCAATACCAAAAAAAAAGATTTTCAATTTGTCTTCTCCATCTTTACCACCAGTGATCTAGTATAGGAACTCATGAGCTCTTAATCTGGACCAGCGTCACAGTACAACAGTCTCCTGTCTCTAGTCCTCACAGCAACTGTTCTAACACAACGTGATATCATATCCTTCCCCAATGGACTCCTCAATGGTTCCCATTAACTGAGGACAAAATTTAAATTCCTTAATATGATACACCCAACTCTCTATAATCAATCTTCCTCTCCAGTCAAATACCTGATACTCCTTGCCTCACATTTTATACTCTAACTACAAGGAACTACTTGGGCTTGGGCTCAGAAACATACATCTATGACACTGAACTGACTAGGAGGCAGGACATTTTCTTTGCTGAAAACATAGAAAACCTAAGGAAATTAAAGAATGACTTTCTTTGGCCTTCTTCTAAATATCAAAGTCAGCACAGCTATGTCTACCTTTTACTACATCAATAATCCTAAATATGACTGCTATAAATATCTGGTGCCAGTGTACATGACACATACACAGCAGTAAGTAACCAACAGAAAGCTTTGCAGACTATAACAAAAAGCTCTGATTACCCTCTTATCTTTGTAAAATGAGTACCAGCATCAACTCTCCTAAGAGACATTCTTACTCAGACAGAGGATCAGACAGAGGAAAAGGCCCCTCCTCCTTTTTGTGCAACTCCACTAACCTCCACTGAAGCTTCTGGCCTTGCAAGTAAGCTCTTCTGCAAATGGAAAGGGGATCTAGAGATGGAGGGAGAATGAAGGGAGGGGAAGGCAAGGGAAAAAGAATTAAGGTGTGTATGTAGCAACTCCCCATTATGAATGTAATCATTATGTACAGCAAACATGAAAACATGAAAAATGGTAAGGTCATATGCCACACACCCCTGGATCCTTAAGCCCAGCCAAATGTTCAGTACATCCTAGATATTTATAAATGTTCATGGAATGATGCATGTGTTCTGAGCTAAGCAAAACACTGAAAGACATTTTTATCATTTTTTTAAAAAGTGCAATGGGTGCTAGGTCAGGACACTTGGTCTTTGCACACTGAATTAGATGAAAATACTTGAAAACACAAATATTTTAGAATCTCTAACCCACTGTATAATTAACCAAAAGACCACTTAATTCTGTACAAATTGTTTGAATGAGAGATAATGAGAAATAAAATGGCATTTTATCTTATAGGAGATTTAAAACAGAAAACTGTACAAGCATCTAAATAAATGGGTAAATTTGGCTTGATCAAAATTAAAAACTACTTCAGAGATTATCAAGAAAAAGAAATCCATACATTAAAGAAAAATTTTATAATTCATATATCTGAGAGGGTTTGTGTATCCAGAATATATAAGGAACTATTATAACTCGACAATAAAAAGTCCAATTTTTAAATGGATAAACAGTTTGAATAGGTGACTGTAAAGAAGATATACAATACACAAGCATGAAGATGCTCAAAATCATTAGTCCTCAGGGAAACGCAATTCAAAACCAGAATGAAATACTACTTCACACCCATTAGAATGGCTATATGAGGGGAAAAATAAAAGTTTTGGCAATAATATGAAAATATGAAATCCTCAAACACTGCTGATGAGACTGTAAAGTCACTTTAGAAAACATCTGACACTTTCTCAAAATAATTAAACACAGAGTTAACACATGACCCAGAAATTCCATCTCTAGGTATATATCCAAAAGAAATGAAAACATATCTACTCAAATATTTGTACATAAGGATCACAAGTGTTAATTTAATGCTAAGAGTACTTGCCTAGCATGCACAAGGTTCTCGGTTCAATCAATCCCTAGCACTGGAACACCCACTCATACAAAAACAGGAAACAAATCTTGTACACAAATGCTCACTGAAACATGATTTATAACAGCCAAAAAGGGAAAAACACTCAAATGTTCATCAGCTGACAGGTAAAATGTAGTATATCTCTATAATACTATTCAGCAGTAAAAAAGAATGAAGTTCTGAGGTTTGCTAAAACACAGATGAACCTCAAAAACACGTCATGTGAAAGAAGCTACCCACAAAAGGTCAGTATGTGACAAAAGGTCACATACTGAGTGACTACATTTATACAACACATACAGAACAGGTAAGGCCACAAAGGCAGAAGGTAGATTAGTAGCTGCCAGGAATAAGAAAATAAAGAATGCAGAATGACTGTTAAGGGGTAAGTGATTTCTTTTGGGGAATGATAAAGGTGTTTTAAAATTAGTGTTCTGGGCCAGAGTTAGCTCAACGCATAAGCACCTGCCTGGCAAGTGTGAGGTCATGAGTTCAATCACCAATAACCGCCCCCCCCAACCGCGCAAAAAAAAGAAGAATTAGTGCTCTGGAATTAGTAAATTGGTGTACAACTCTGTGAATATACTAAAAACCAGTGAATTGTACACTTTTAAGAGGTGAACTTTATGGTAACTGAATTATATATCAATAAGCTATTATTTTTTTAAATGGCTGCACAAAGTCATATAGCAACACCTCTGTGCAGAGACCTGATTGAACTCCTCTATCAGTGACAGAATAATCTGCCAGAAAAACACAGAACTGACTCAAATGAGGAAATAAATTATTTTCCTACCAATAAATCCTTATAGGGAACAACCATAAAACCAAATTTGAAGCTCAAAAAAGGAGGCAAAGAACAAGAGCATGCAATTTGCAATTGGCTAGCAGGTATAGAATAGAATAACCAAAGACTGCACAAAGGAAAATGTTTATTAGGACTGTTCACTTCCCTTTGATTACACAGATTTAAATAAGTCAAAGTCCTTTTTTACTCATGAGAAAATCTGCCAGCTTCTTTATTAGCAGAGCAAAGAAAAACACACTTTCTCTCCTATACCTAAATTAACATCCCACAGAAGGTCTGCCTGTACTTGGCAGACGAACCTTTGATCTCAAAGTGCCACTAAATTAAACAAGCCTATGTTGTATTGGACACAGCAAGCTAGACAGTCTGGCAAAGTCCTAGGCTTTATCAGCTGATGTTGAAGAATAGTAGAAATAAAGAAGATGGTGAGAATGATGGTGGTTCTGATAAAATAACTTTAGCATTATGATCAACATTTCAATTATCTACATCGAAAAAACTCTTTAACAACTTTTTAACATTCTACCAACATCATTCTCTGTCTGTATATGAGAGCATGGCTTTGAAGCCAGAGATGTGGATTCAAGTCCCAGTTTTGTTTTTTTAATGTGCTAGCTACAAGCTCAAGGACAAATTTGCATTAGTTGTTGGAAGAACAAAATGAGGAAATGCATGCAAAGAGCATAGTACAATGCTCAATGTACATCTCCCCATAAAAACCCCCATTCCTCATAGCTCTTTACAGTAAATACTGGTCTTGGAGCTTATATTAGAGTATAGGTACTTGACATCAGCCATCCTTCTGCCTCAGGGACATCTAACAGGCAAACAATCCTACGAAGATTTCGTATTAAATAATCTCACCTCTTCATCCTTCCCCCAGATTTGAAGTTAAGAAGCCCATCAATAAAGTTTCTCTCAAATGTATTAAATCAGGGCATGATACAAAGCATTCATTCTTCTAGGAGGTATTCAAAAGTACTAAACTGAGAGAGACACACCGAAAGAAACACTCACTATTGGGGGAAACGCATATTTTGTAGTGCAATAATTGGTAACCTTTCCAGAAAGATTGATGCAATCTGATTATAATTCCCAAGTGTCAGTAATCAGTTCTTAAGGTAAAAGAAAAAAGGAAGTGGGATGGTTTCAAGCACTCCAGAAAAGGTGTGGGAGGATATCCTTTCCCACTGACAGTAATTAATGTTTGAGTGATGGCTGCTAGAACATTCTGACTGAAAAAGTTTGTTACATTAGAATAGACTGAAATATATTTAAAACAAAACTTACCAGGGTTAACATATACAAATACTTTAACTTTCACCTTGATCTACATGTCCTCTCTGAACAAACTAAAGAACGGAAATTTTGTGTGAAATTTTGATTACATAGCTGTAACGGGGAAAGGATAGCTTTCAGCCATATTCCTGTGTTAAATGCCTACTGAAAGATAGTACCTAACTCTACAGTCATAGTCAGACTCTCTTTGCTTAGTTCCAGACAAATTTCCTTCCTAACACACTAGACAAAGCTTGAGAAATGCAAGAAAATTTCAGGGAGGAGAAAGCATTCAGAGCTTAGAGATATTCCTAAGGAATTTCACTGAGCATCATTCCTCATGGAACTTGTGGCTCAGAGCTACTACTATTCTTCCCTCCCTCTTTCCAAAACTCCATGCTTAAGATTTAGAGTTATTAATATCCCCAATCTGCAGATTCTACAGAAGTAAGCCCTGACTGTTGATTTTGCTTTAGAACTAATATCTATACTATTGCATCAAAGCACTTAAAAGTTTCCTTCCATCTACTGCAGTTCCAAACTTTCACTCCAATTGTAAAGAAGTTGCATCTAAATACTCTACAGCCACAAATTCTGTAAACAAAGATGGAACTTTTCTCTGTCCAACCTTCCAAACAAATAACCACTTACTCTGGCAGTGAACTTTAAGTTTTATGCCTGAAATAGGAAGAGAGTGTTACAAATGTACAAAATCCAACCCACTAAATGTGTAACAAAGACTTGAAATCTGTTTAAATCTAGCATACAAGTTTTAAAAATAGGAGATATAAATGATAAAGCCTTAATTGAGACTCCTGTTTTAACTACTAATAGTAATTCCTCATTTTCCAGTATTTTTAGAATCAGGGTTTTAAAGCACATAATTACAAAAATTGATTCATCAGTAAAATGAAAGGTATCATATAAACAAATTTCATTACTATCTCAGAAAACAGAATTGAGAATCTAGAACAGTGATGGCAAACCTTTGGCATGTGAGCAGAAACAGGCACACAGAGCCCTCTTGTCAGCATGTGAGCCAAGTCACCCCAGTCAAGATTTGACAAATTATCAGCATGCATACAACAGCAAAGATCACATTAACTGTGCAAAAGCACACCAAATGCCAACTTTCACCTTGCAGTTAAAAAGCTGTTTATATAAGATGTTAATGTATGAATTTTTTTTCCTAAACTAAAACCTCACTATTCAGGTTTATTTGCAGTGTTGTACTTTACAATAAGTAGGTTTTGGGTTGAAGTTTGGCCACTCAGTCTCTAAAAGGTTCCCCATTATTGACCTAGAATGTTAGTGTTTCAGAAAAAAAAAAAATACAATTAGATCATTATCAGAGGAAAAGTCCAGGGAAACTTCATTAATTTAGGCCTCCTGGTGAAGAATCAGTATTTTAAGTTGGCCTTAAATAAAGGACTGTTTATTAAGAAAGTTTTGCTGTGTAGCTCAGTGGTAGATGCTTGCCTGTGTGAGTTCCTGAGTTAATGCCAGCACCAAAAACAAACTAAAAACAAAAGGCACACCTAGTATATGCATTCTTTAGAATTCCATATTCCAATGGAAACAACCTATATGAAAAAAGAGACTGAAACACTGCTCAAATCTTTCAATTATTCCATTTCTCTGTTTACCATGGCTGTGAAAAATTGGTTTAGGAGTCAGAAAAGGTTCGTAACAGGAACCAGGACAAATATTTATCCATTGTACTTAATGGCTGGCAATCTCATTCATTCATTCTTTGTAGTACTGGGGACTGAACCCTGGGCTTCACGCCTGCTAGACCTACTTCTTCATCCCAAACCTTTTTATTTTGAGACAGGGCCTTGCTACACCCTTGCTACAAGGGTGGCTCCAAATTTGCAATCTTTCTGCTTCAGTTTCCAGAGTATCTGAGATTACAGGTATGTGCCACCATGTCTACCTTTCTATTTTTAACAATGCTAACCTATACTGTACAATTAAAATATAGCTCAATCTCTCTTTCTGTTATGATTTAAAGTATTGAGAAGAATATGTAAAAACTTTCCATGTCTATACTATGAAACATAAATAAAAGCCTTACATATGATCTATATCCTACTTAGTTCTGGATATTCACTTTGCCCTGAACAACAACAAAAAACATAAAAAGTAAATTTAAATCATGGTAATTTATGTGACTGCAAAAATGCAGTAAATGAGATATAGTCCAAATCAAAATTCCAAACAAAATTTTACAAAATATTATGGTTAGTAAGCATCATCATAATTATACATATCTAAATCTAGGTGTATATAAAAATCACATGCAAGTTTTCTCCTCCAAGTTAAAATTTACGGCACTTTTCTTTTATAACTTAATTTAACTTTCCAATGACAATATTTATCAACTATTCAATCCTTTAAAAATGATATGAGCGTCTGTCATGTACATGCCAGGTATTGTATCAGTTACTGGATGGAAACTAGTGAGTAAAACACCAGTTGAATCACATGGTCCCTGCCACAGGGTATTCAGTCAACAATGTTAATTTGGGAAGAAAAGAAAAGCATTCATGGAAAGGCAAGAAATATCATAAGGCAATACATTTTATATACAGGAAAAAGGTGAATTTTAATTGGCTTTTTAAGTCAAAGAATGAACAGTAAGTCAATGACAAAGTAGATGTCTGCTTCACATGAAATCTTGCTTGTGTAACTCTTATTTGAAATAAAATCTAAAGCAAATATAAAATTAAATACCTTCATATCAGAAAGTCATAAAATCTCCCAAAGAGATTCAACATAAAAAATGTACATATTTACACATGAATGCATATTCACATAGTTCATATAATTTGGCAACATCACATATTACCCACATATGGAAACCATACTCTGTATGCTATTTAGTTGTATACCAACATGTACTTGGTATACATGCTTAAAAGCTGTTAAGAAATTTCTTTTTAAAGTTTAAATGAATAAAACACAAAAGTATTGCTCTTTACAGAGGAAAACTGTGTCCTCAAAACAATTTTAGCAGGTTCATTAACAATTTTTAAACATTTGTAATGAATCAAGACAAAGACTTAAAAACAAGGAATTCGATATATTTTAATGTTTTCATTCCATTTAAAGTCCAAGGGTGTCTTATTTATACACAAGAACCACATATACATTCTTAATAAGCAAATTCTTCATGTCAGTAAGAATATCAAATGAAAGAAGCCTTTGAAACATAAAAGTTTTAATGCAAAACCTGCTATCTTAAAAAGGTACTATTTTTTTCACCACTAGATTGACAGATTTTAAAAAATTAACAAAATCCAGTGTGGGCAATGAGACAGAAAAGACAACGCTCTGTACTTTGGGGGTAATTTTTACAGTTAAAACAGAGAGGCTGTATTTTTATCATTTAAAATGTGTGATCATTGACTTAGCAGTTCTACCTCTAAGAGGATAAATGAATGAGTACACAATGATCAACACACCATTATCCACAAAGAAGAAAAACAATAAACAACCTAAATAGTCATCAAAGGAATGGTTAAAATATAATGCCTCTAAACAATGGAATATTACATAGCCAATAAAACTGTCCTGTAAGATTCTTTACCAATTCATATACACAGATGTGCGAAACATACATTAAAAAGATCACAGTTTTATATATAGACCACCATTCATTTGAAATCTTGAATATAAATACTTTTATATTTACTGACAAATTCCCAAAATTATGTTCATCAAAATATGAATGGTAGCCATTTCTTGGTAGCAGGAGTTGAATACTTCTGTCATTATGTTTTTCTATACTGATAGACATTTTTCTCATTATAATAAAAACCAACACATATTTACTTAAGGAAAAGTACTCCTACTATCTTACTAAAATAGCTTTAAATCTTTTCATCTCCTATGGATTTGTTTCTACCTGCCGAATCTCCTTGTCAGTACATGCTCTAAAACAGTAAGTTTAATTTAAAGACCAGGTTCAAAAGAGTAGGAAAAGTCAAATGACCTTAGCAAACAGCCCACATTCCTGGCATAACCCATATGTTCTATGAACTTGAATACTCCTAAAATAATCTCCTTTTTATACCTCCAGAAAGCATACTATAATTTTTTTAGAGAAAATGAAAAAAAACTGAATTACAAAAAAACTTACCTCAGTAAAAATATTTAGTTTTCCCGTCTTACATTCTCTGTCTTAGCACCGTTATCATGAACCTAGGAGGAAAAAAATAGAAATTACTTTTCACTAAACACCTACTATATGCCAGTAAGGATGGTGAGAGACAGCCTTCTGGAGAACATAAAAGTATGAGATAAATCAGAAAGAGCAAAACAGAAATTGCCAAAACAGAATGCTGGGAAGCAGAAAGTCAAAAAATGTAATTAAAACCTTTCCTAAACTGTACAGGAACTTTACTCTGTAAACAAGCTTAAGAGCAATGTAGCAGGTTTGAGAACAAGGTATGGAACTCAAGAATACCTCCACTTGAATTCCAGGACTACTGCTTCCCATTGGTCTGACATTGGCCCAGTCACCTCATCTCCAAAGGCCTGTCTCCTACATGCATAATAATAATATCAATTAAGGATTGCTGATATTGCTGATAATTACATGAGACAATCCATATAAATGACTCTATAACAGTTCATGGAACATAATAAACGTTTCTCTCATTATAGCCTCCAATACAATAAAAAAAAAAGTCTGCCTTTTACCATATCTACCCACTATTTATTATGCTTATTACTTCTAATATTGAAAAGGGGCACATGCTTTTCTTCCAGGGGTAAACAGATATGAAATGTAATGGATACGATGAGACACATAAGGCAAAAAAAGATCAAAGTCAATTCTTCATTTGTTTAGCTAACATCTGAATTTGTCTTCTCTGTCAGGTATTTTGCTGGGTACAGGGTATTCCTTACTGTGCAGGAAAGACATAAGTTTTTCTCCTCACAGTCTTTAGTCTATTAAGGCCTACAGGGCAACACAGACAAACTACTTACTGCAACAGATATGGTATTAGTTTTTATTAGGCTGGGGACAGTACTTATCTTACCTGGCAGAATTAGGATGCAGAATATTCTAGTTGAAAGAGAAAACCCAGCCCCTCTGAGGCATGCTAAATAACACTGTTAAGATGCATCCAAGAAAGGAGTAAGTATCAAATCAGAAAGGAGGAGAAGCCTTGTGTATCAGGCTGACTTTGTCCTCTGTACTCACACATTTATTATCCTGCTCAAAGAGCTTAGTTTTAACTTTAATTCTAATATCTTTTTATTTTTTTCTTCACTGCATTTTTCCTCCTTTAAAAGTGAGAGGAGACGGAGTAAGAAAAAAGGAAGAGTAACCTCAGCACATGGTGGTAGAAGAGACATCAAGTGGTTTCACATATTTTCTCTTTAATCCTCCCAACTTTTTTTTTTTTTTGGTACCATGGGTTGAACTCACGACCTCACATTTGCCAAGGAGGCACTTATGCCCACTAAGCTAAACCCCGGGCCCCCTCTCAACTTCTTAAAAAGACAGAATTATTGTTTTCATAGATTAGGAGACTGAGGCTTGGAGAAAAGAAATAATTTTAAATATATACATTTAATATAACTTTAATTTTGTTTTGGTTTTTTCCCACCAGAACTAGACAGAATAGCTCTAAAATTCATATGGAAAAAATAAGCAAGAATTGCCAAGAAAAAAGAAGAACTAGTTTAAAAAGACATTAAAACATATTATAAAACTAATAATGTAACACTGGAATACAACTAGAACAACTAGTGAAACAAAAAATGAAGCCCAGAGATGTACCCCAATACATCCAGAAGTTCACAACACATATAATGTACATCTATTGAAAGGTGTGCTCAGGTGTGGTGGGGCACAGCTGTAAACCCAGCACTTGAGAGGTTGAAGCAGGACTGCTGCAAGTTCAAGGCCAATGTGGGTTCCACAGTGAGCTCAAGACCAGTCAGAACTACACAGTGAGAATTTGTTTAAAGGGCCGGCGGGGGGGGGGGGGCTCTAAACACGTGTAAAAATAACTACTAACCAGGTGGAAAAAGTTAAACCTAACCATAATTCTAAACACCTTCTAAATAGAATAAATTCTAAACAGATCAAATATATAAGTGCAAAAGTGACGCCATAAAAGTACTAAAAGAAAACATAGCTATGTACATGTACCAATGCCTCACAATGAATGTAATCATTATGTACTGCAAGTATGTACTAATTAAAAAAAAAACCCTAGAGAGCTACATACAAGTGAAGGAAAAAAATGTAAGTGAAATAAACCAGATATAAAAAGAAAAGAGATGTGCCAGAAATAAATCTCAGCAATACAAATCCCTGCTTGGCAAGCACTAGGTCCTGAGTTCGAGTCCAGGTAATCCCCCCCAAAAAAGAGAAATGGGCATATACCAAAAATCAGTGACTCAAAACCCAGCACCATAAAAGATTAATACAATACGTAAAATTTAAAGAAAAAAATTAAGCCTTCTGTATACCAAAATACATGAAGATAAATGAAAAGTGACAAACTGGGAGAAACTGCAACTTACATCACAAAAGACTAATATTTCCAATTTATTAATTTCTAAAAGTTGACAAGAAAAAAGTAATCCAAAAGAGGAATGTATAAACTGCAAGGTTAATAGAAAAAGAAATACAACTAGTTTTTCACATAAGAAAAGATGTTCAGCCTCATCCACAATGAAAGTCATATACATTTAAAAAACACTAGGTTGTCATTTCTCACATCTGCGATTATCACAAATTTAAAAGGCTGATAAATACAGCTTGTTGAAAAGGCTTGGGACACATAGGCACTCTCATACATTAGAGTCAGTTCTCCCTATCTTTAATGTCAAATCAACCACCACCTGAAAATAATTTTTTAAAAATTGTGTCTGTACAAAATTTTTTCCTTGTCATTTTTCCCTAAAGAATACGACTATTTACACAGTATTTACATCGTAGAATACACAAGTTTTAGTGATGACCACAGTAAAAGTGCTTTTGGAGTATCCAACGTCAGAGAAGCTTCCTTTTAATGTGTGTTAGATTTTAACTGGGTAATTGGTAATTCTCTCTCCTTTCTGTAGGTACTTTTTTAACATTTAAAAATTCTTTTATATAAATAAAATGTTTATGATTAAAAACTAAAATTATACAAGTTATATTTTGGGAAGCCTGATTTCCAACTGTCTTGGGTCCAAAGATTTTCATAGGTGTCCAGTTTCTTTGTGTAGGTACAAACCAATGCCATTGTACCGTATACTCTTTTTACATAAAATGTTGTATACTATGTAACATACTCCTTTGATTTTTTTTAAAGTTTTATGCTCTTGAGATCATTTGAAGCCATCATACTGACTTTCAATTATATATGTAGGGAGATTACATTATTTATGAATTTCACTTCAGGGTAGCAGAGTTGGCTTTAATAAAAGTTTGCCACGAAGGAGAAGGACCTTGATTCTAGGATTGACAACCACTGTTCCAAAAGTGGATCGTGTGCTTCAACAAGATTCAAAACTTTTTTTTAAAGTTTCATTTGTCTAAGGCAAGTACTGGACTCCCAGAATCCACTTCATTCGGCCTGACACCCCACCCCTTGCGCACACCAGTCGCTCTAAGGCCACCTCCGCTTCCACACAGGGCCAAACCGTGGTTGTTGAACGTTCATGCGCCGAAGACCTTCCGGGAGTCGGACAAAAGCCGTGGGAAGACCCTCTCCCAGGAAACTCGCAAACCATGTCGCATCCAGTTTTAAGGGATCCCTAACACTCACTCTGCAGCAACCCACAAACCGGAACCGCAGAGAAAGCACAGTTGAACTCAGGGCTGGGAGAACGATGGGAGGCGAGAAAGGGGCGCGCCCACCGCGTCCCCACAGGGTGACTCGGGACAGGGCGACCCACCTCTTGGTGGAGCCCAGTGTGAGGCGCACGAGCGAGGCGCCGGGCACGCAGCAGAGGCTCCGTACGCGGGGCTGCTGCGGCCAGCAGCGCTACCTCCGCAGCCGTGGAAACGAAGACGGCCGCGTAGGTAGCCCCCCAGCGCAGGGACCCGCGGCGAGCGGGACTGGCCCAGGCGGCCCCGCGGCCCCGGCCGCCCCGCCCCGCCGCGCGCGGGTCCCGGGACGGCGCGGACCAGGCGGCACCCGCGGGACAGGCTAACGCGGCCCGTGGAGACTTGACGTGCCCGCTCGCCCGCCCCGCTCCCCAGGCCCTGGTCTCGGCCTCCACTGCTCTCACCCTCCTCAGCCCCCAACTGCCGCCGACAACACCGCCGCCGCCCGCTGCTCACCTCCCCGCGCCGCCGCCGCTGCCGCCGCCGCTGCCGCAGCCGCCGCTAGATCTCGCGAGACTTCGATCCGCTCCTCTCTCCCCCGTCCCTCCACCCCCCACCCCGCAGTGCGCGAGGACCCCGATCAAAAACCAGCTGGGCGCCCTCTGCAGACACTCCCACCCCGCCCCTGGGTCAGGCCTTCTGGTTTTTGCGACTTGTCTCCCCTATCCCATCCCTGCCTCTGTACCAACTCCATACAACCTCCTTGACCGCGAAAGGTTAAAACCCAGGTGCGAGGAGACCGCCTCCCTCTCACCTGGTTAGCCGGCCGCGCATGCGCACGCTCGGGACCCTAGGCCCGCAGTACTTCTGGCAGCTCTGACCCCAGTGAGGGCAGTCGTAGCGATCAGTCACTAAGTGCCGCATGACGAGTACTTTACCATTTGGTAAATTACAGCTGTTATTACCATGGATAAGTCTCTGTGGTATTTATTCTTTCTTCACCTCCCGATGTAAAACTCCAGATAACATTGGAACGTGTGCTCAGCCTTGGGAATAAAATTAGTTTCCAGCACAAATGAAAATAATAATACTTCTTTAAGGGACAAAATTACTCCAGCAATTCCTCCTAGTCAAGAAGACCACTCCCTCAAAGTTCCTGCCTTCCAATTTCCTTGGCTAGTAGCAACCTATTTTATAAAGAGCTCTCCTTATATAGGAAAATCCCCCCCCAAAAAAAAATTTGTTTTAAAGATTTGACCCTGGAAGTTCCTCCATAAGCGAAAACAAAAGCAAAGAAAGAAATTAGTTGCAATTTCTTAAGAGAACTATGGCAAGGTTGAGCGTTATTAACACCACAGTGATATCATGACTAGCCGCAAGGTTTGGTACCCCAAATTCAAGTTTCAACTATGGCATACCACATGTTCCCATCAATAGCACTTATTTCCTTACAGGAAAGAGCTGTTGGGCATGGCAAGATCCAAGAGGGTATTATTTGACAAAAAAATATATATAATAATAATAATTTTAATCTATACACATTTAAGGGTTTAGGGTTACCTGGTATAGTTTAAGATATAAAATATCTTCTGATCCAAGATGAATTTTGTAAATGCCTATAATGGGATTTGTTCAACGTTCAGTCATTCAATAAAATGTATTAAACACATAAGTCCCAGGTAAATGTGTTAATGGCTACGAGCAAAACCGTTGTACTTTGTCTTCTCATCACATGAATGGTCTAGATGGAGAGGGATAGTAATCAAATAATTGGACCAATAATTATTAAAATATAATGTAATAAGTAGAAAAAAGAAAAAAGAGCAAATGACCACCTCCCAGTGACTGGATGCAAGAGTAGGAAAGAACTTGTTTGAAGTGAGTTCTACATCAGAGCTAAATTAGCAAAGGGGAGAAGGGACCACATTCTGGAGTCAGGGGTGACATGAATGGATCAGCAAGAAATAGTGTTTGTGGTTGCAAGAGCAGGATGGACCTTTGGAGGCTTCTTAAATCATGTATGTACCCTGAGCAATGGTGACACTGGAAAGGAGAGAACCATAAGGTAAATCTTACTGGTTCCAAACACTTCATGGTTCAAAACATAGTGTGTGTGGCTGAAGCCACTGGTCCCCAGATGTCTACCCTTCCCTACTGGTTATTCCAAGCTCATTATAGAATCCTACTACCTCTGCCCACATGCTTGGTTGGAGGTGGGCAGGCTGTCATAGACAACTGTCACAGCTATAGCTTGTCTATATTTGAAAAACTCTTCTGTCATAAATCTCTGAACCCCAAAATAGATATGAAGATGCAAATTCCTGCTTCCTTTGCAACTAGGTCAAGGAATATGATGCAGGCCCTGCCAGTCAGAGAGGCCTCATGAGGCTAATCCTGGCATAAGCCTGTTCTGTTGATGTGACTTTGGGGATGGCAGTTGAGGGTTGCACTTCTGATGGAGAAGTGGCCCTGTGCTGACGGCAGCAGCGGTTGCAGGAAGGGCAAGTTCTTGGCACCCAGAGCTTCAGGCAGCAAAGACAGAGTGGTGGTTAGTTCATCTGGCAAAGCCTGCTGTGTGGTTTGGGGCATTTTTTCCTAGAAGCTTACCCTCCAATTCTCTTCTCTAGCCCTCCCAATGATTCTGTGGGATACCTAACATCCTCTATTGCACTCTCCATTTTGTTTAAAGTAGCTGGCATTTCCACTCAAGAATCCTGAAACCGCTCAGGTTCATGCCACTTAATTGAAGGGGGGAAGACATGGAAAGAGATTTGCTAGAGGTAGTGGAAAGGAAAACATTTACTGCTACCAGAGAGTGCCCCAGTGAACTGGCATACTATCCCTTCCTTACCAGGAACCTCTGCTGCCATCAATGGCTTTACCCACAACTGCTATGGGAACCAGCCATAAGATAGTGTCTGTATGGTAGAAAACAGAGCAGAAAAGTCAAAGGATTATGCTACTCAACCAACTCCAGACCTATAAGGCCCTGGAATCCCTGTCTCTGAGCTAATAATGCATGTGGCTAAATCAGCTGCAGCTGGTTTCTCTGTTTCTTCTCTCCAAACATTCACAGTGATACAGAGCAGAAGGCAGCAGTTTATAGTGAATAAGCATACATACTCCCTGGCTGTGCCTGGAGCTCAGGTCCTTTTTGACCTTTACATACATCCTTCCTCCATATCTATGCTACTCAGGTAAATCTTACCTGGTTCCAAACACTTCATTCTAGAAAACACATCCTTCTATGGCTGCTCTCATCCCTTGACTATCTCCTGTATGGACCTAAAGTGGTCTTTTATTTGTTCAGCTCACACATCTTGTAAGTGGTAGAGCCACAGTTCTGGAAGCCATCCAGATTCCAGGATTTTAACCACTAAGTTTAATGCCATGTGCCATCTAGCCTCATTAAGCTTTTTTAAAAAAAAAAAAAATTATGGCCTTGAGCCAGAAGGATAAAATAAGAAATCTTAATCCAGCTCCTTATTTGCTATCTGGCCTTGAGTAACCTTCTTAAGTCTCACTGTGAAATAAAATTCATGATGTCCACTTCACAAAGTCTGGTAATCGTTTGTGTTATCTTAGCATTACTTCTGGCTACCTACCTTCTACGCACATGTAGCATTGTACTTTTTAGTCCACTTGGCTTGGTTCATGTAACTAGTCCTAGCCAAGGTTAATGGTAAGAATATGGGTCACTTCCTGGCCAAAGTATTTAATGCCACTGTAAGACCTATCAGAGCTCTGACTGGCTGGCAGGGCAAACAGCAGTGCCTGGAGAGATGGTTGCTGTATTAAGCATAGCCAACATCAATCTAACTTGGATATATTATGTGAGGAAAACATAAACCTTTGTGTTTAAGCCATTACATTTGGAAGTTGAGAGTTGTTGTAGCATGCCCTACTCTATCCTGACTGATACAATTATTAGGCTTTGCATTTATTGATTCAACCAAAAACTGAATATTTTTTTTAAAACTTGCATCTGTACTAAACATGTATAAACATTTTTCTGGCTGGGCATGGTAATGCATGCTTGTAATCCAGCACTCGGGAGGCTGAGGCAGAAAAGATCACTTTGAGTCCAAAGCCAGCTTGGACTACGAAGTGAGTTTAAGGCCAGCCTGAACTGCAAAGTGAGACTCTGTCTCAAAAAGACAAAACAAACAAACAAACATTTTTCTTGTCATTATTTCCTAAACCATACAGTAGAACTAATTATATAGCATTTGTATTGTATTGGGTCGTATAATTTAAATATAGTTTAAAATATACAAAAAGATGTGCATAAATTATATGCAAAAACTATGTCAATTTATATAAAAGATTTGAGCATCCCTAGATTTTGGAGTCCATGGGGAGGTGGCCCAGTAACCAATGGCCCATGTACACTGAGAGCTGATAATAAATATAGTATGATCATTTACTCACTGATTCATATAGTTAAATAAAAGGGAAAACCCATCAGCAGTTCTGAAGATTCCAGTTCAATACATCTGGGAAGGGCTTCAGACCTCTGGAGTTTTCTGGTGCTCTCCACCCTTCTGAGTCACTTACAAGCCTGAGATACCTGCAGAGCTATAATTCCATCTTGTGATGGTAGAGTAGAATATGGACCCTAAATATTGAGGACCACATCTGATGAAGAAGATAGGTACAGAAATAGAAATATCATAATACAATCAGGGCAAGTGACCTGGAACATACAAAATTAAGCAAGAATATATAGGTGCTTTACAAATGACAAAGCCTACACGTAATAGAAAGTAGATGTATATCTTGGCAAATCTGTTCACCAGCTCTGTGGCTCAAGACCAAGTATACAGACTATCAACCTAACAGATAGTATTATCACCTCTGTTTTCCAAATATAAAAATTGAAGCTTAGAAAGGCATAAGGCACAGTCCATGGTCACATACATAGTAGTATGTTACTGAACTGGAATGCAGACACAGGTCCTTCTGAATCTAGAGTCCAAGGACTTACTTGGTTCATGCAAGGCCCCTATTTCTCTTTCTCTCTGTAACTTTAGCTCTAATTTCCCCATTCACCTTAAACTCTACCTTTCTAGCCACATCAAGCTGCTTGTCATTGTGAGTATCATGCCATCTGTACAGCATGCCTTCTCTCCATTCTAACTGCCTGTCTCCACATTCCTGCCAGATCTTTGAATACTCTTCCCTGTGCTGTGACCATCCCTACAGCATAGCCCCATACAGTACTTGGTGACTGGGTGCCTCCACTTTTAGATGGTAGCCATGTAGAGGGTGGAGCGTCAGACACCTTTCTTTAGCTCATGTGATAAGCATTGGGAACACTTGTGCTAAAGCATCAGTCACAGCCACCTGAAAATTTTGCTAAATCGAAACCTTTATAGTCTACATGACCAGAGTCCACCAGTAAAGCCACACAGTGAAATATTTACATAAAGTCATTTTGAGTTTTCATCTAGTTTTTGCTACCTGGTAGCTTTGCCACTACCACACTATCCTTCATCTCTATGAACCTCTGTCTCTCAGACATCAAATAGGACTAGCGATAGCATTAACCTCACACAGTTATTATAAGAATTCAGTAAGATACAAACTTAAGTCATTGCCTGACTTATAAGGCAGAATGAGATGAAATTCCAGCCACCTTCATTGTCATCATCATCTTCTCATTACAACAACTACAGCTACATGTCTTCATAGGTATCATCATTAATATTATTACCACATTCTCCCTCTCTTTGCACAAACCTTATGTGATTTTGCTAAATATTCCTTCCAAGAAATGGATAGTATTCTTGGAATTCTTGAAAAGAGTTCTTCATTGTCTTGTGGTGTATTCATGCCCCAGCAATGATCTGGCATCCCTGTACCCCCAGGAAGCTGCCCAGAGGCTCCTTAGAAATTTGTAGCTGCCAAAACCATTTTGCTGAAGCTTTCGGGATACAGTTAAGAAAATACTCTCACTGACGTGACATCTCTTCCCTGCAGGGTATCCTGAGTTCATTTATGATTAGCTTAGAAGATCTCAAACAGGCATGTGAGTTTCTGGAATTGTTGATAACACCAGAAGGAATAATACCTGGAATAGGCTTATTTTCCTCCTTTCCAAAAGGAACTCAAAGAATCAGGCATTTGAGTTTGGAATAATAATGCTGTCTAGGCCATCAGTGTGAGTAAATGTGGTCCAACCTTACTTATCCTCACATATCCAAAATGTGGTAGGCGAAATTGGAGTTTTTGGTAAGGCATTCTTTGAGGTTTTACGCTAAACAAATCTACACTATTACGAAAGGGTGGAAAAGCAAAAAATTTCCCCACGCCAGGAGTGTTAGAACAGGGAACCTAAGAGAAAAACCAAACCTCAGATAACAAAATGAAGGAAAACAGAGTGGCTTTTCTGATTGAAAAGATTCCAAAGATTGAGTCTGAAAAGTGTGTGGTATGATGCACTTTGAGGTAGAAATCATCTGTGGAAGGGGAAATAAGGATGGAAAGTCAGAAGGAAAGGGGAAGCTGGATATGGTGGCATAGGCATGTATCCCCCAGCCCTCAGAAACTGCAGCAGGATAAGTGCAAGTTTGGACCTTGCATGGGTAATTTAGCAAATTAGCAAGATCCTATCTCAAAATAAAAATTTAAAAAGTGGGGCTGGGATGTAGCTAAATGCAAAGGTCTTGGGTTCAATTTTCAGTATTGAAAAGAAAGAGATGGAGAGAGAAAAAGAGAGAGAGAGAGAGACAGACAGACAGAGATGGACAACACCAGATATACTGGGAGGGGGAGACCAGAAATCAACAAGGGGATGAAAAGGCAGCTGGCAAGAGGCAAGGTTTCTCCGATGAGAGAGGTCAACAGTCAAAGCCAGAGGCCCACACACTGAATTTTCTCCAGAGGACTGGAGTGAAAAATAAGCTTCTTTTTGGTGTTCAGAACCATGGTGACACACAAGTCCTCAAGTAAATTTTCATTCCCACTTCATCTGACTCATTTGGCTGGAACAATGAGCTCACATTCCAGGGCCTGGACTGACCCTCCTGCATCCCATTGTTGATAAAGTATCAAGTGTATGATTAGTGCTTTTTGCAGAAGGACCATGAAATCAACTGAATTCTCTTTTGTGTGGCTTCTGATGGCAAATCTAGTGTTTAATGCTGTGTTTTCATCTCAGTCATTTTCAGGGGAAGAAGAAAAGGCCAGCACAAAAAGAGAATATTTTTCATAATTTATCAAGGTTTCATCACTAGCCCTTCAATAGAAAACAAAAACACAGAGTTATAAATAAGGAAACAGAATGCTAGAATGAACCCTGCAGAAACAAATTGAAATAAACAGTTTAGTATAAAGATTTTCACAGAGAAGAGAAAAGAAAGAAAAAGAAAAGAAGGGAGAGAGAGGGAAAGGGAAAAAAGGGAAGGAGGGAAGGAAGAAATGAGGAAGACAAGAAGAATGGAAAGGAGAAAGAAAGAAAGAAAGAAAGAAAGAAAGAAAGAAAGAAAGAGAAAGAAAGAAAAGGAAAAAATACAAATGTGTGTATAAGCATAGCTTAATATACATACATAATATGCTTCCAAGTTCTGAACATCAAGAGGGCCTAAAAGCAAGAGTTCCCAGTAGCACTGAGCACATCTTCTACCTGAGCACATCTTCTACATAGATCTTGGTTTCTAAATACCATTCCCCTATAAAAAGGAAACCAAGGCTCCTTAGAGAAGCAGTTGCTTCCAGAGTTGGAGCAAGGAAATTACAAAATAACACTGGGATATCTTATGGTGCCAGAAAATAGAGTTGTTCAAAAAGGAATGGAGGGGTGGTGGCTTTTGCAAAGGATAAAGGAGCCAACCTGGAAGAGCCCTCAATAGCCAAGCAGAAACAATTTGAGCAACAAAATAACTATGACATTGGGCTAAATCATAGAATAAATTAGAAATCCATGAAACCATATGGAGAAAAGGAAGGAAGAAAATGAGGTCCAGAGTTAGGTAGGGAAGGATACTTCACTTAAAGAGGAATCACAATAATAAATGAAGAAAGAATGAAATAAAAAAATTCCCACTAGAAGACCACAGTGGTTATTGTTAAGGGTAAAATCATGGAAGGATGCTAAAATTTAAATGAGCAAAAGTTTGAGGAGAAATAGAATAGTCATATTAATCATAAATGGGAAATTAGTAACTTTATAATGAAGAAATCCAACAAATACCACATTAAAAATCACTACCAGTAAAACACATTAATAGACTGCCATGGTATGATTTTGATGAGGAGAAGCCATTACCTCTGGAACATCTTCTCCCAAACCTATAACCTCTGCTTAATTATAAGAAATACAAACCCAAATGGAGGATCATAAAATGGCAAGGAAAGACTGAAGAGTTGTCACAGGTTGGAAAAGACTATGGAAACGTGATGATTATGTGCAATATGGGTTCCTGGACAGAAACAGGACCTCAGTAAAAATAGGTGAAACTTGAATAAAGTCTTTACGTTAGTTAATAGCATTCCTGTGTTAACCTCTCAGTTTGATCATTGTACTATAGTTATAAAAAAAATACCAGCATTAGGGGAGGTAGAGTGAAGTGTGTATGGGAATAGTGTGCTTTTGCATTTGCTGACAGTTTGAGATTATTTTGAAATACAAATTGCTTTTAAAATGAGATGCTGAATTTACCTACTCATTACTTATAGGATTTTCTAGGAGTGATGTGAACCTAAAAATCATTCTTTCTAAAACTGGTCTATGAAGTAAGTCCCTTTAGAACAATCTATTCCTTGGGAAAGAGTTTGAGGAGAGTTCAATGTCTTTGTCAAACAATGCATGATTTTTAAGCTGTGTCTGGGCTCTGGGGATATAGAGGTAAATACACAGACATGGTTCTTCTTCTCTTGGAGCTTTCTAAGGAAAATAAACCATAAAAAAGTGCAAAAGAAAAAGAAAATCATTGTGAGCTATAAAAAATACCATGAAGGAAATCAACAAGGAGGTCAGAAAAAGCATTTCTAAAGTGATGGTGTTATACCTGAGACCTAAACAATGAGAAAGTCCTAAACACATCAAGAGTTAAAGGAAAACTCCAGCAGAGTATAAAACCCCAAGTCAAGACAGAACTAGGTATGTATCTGAGCCCATTTCCCATTGCTATAACAAAATACTAGAGGTTGGGTACCTTATAACAAAAAGAGATTCATTCAGTTTACAATATCAGAAGGTGAAAGTCCAAGATCAGGAAGCCTCATCTGTTCAGCCTCTGATAAGAATCTATCAGCTATGTCACAGCATGGCAGATGGTATCATGATGAGAATGCATGTAAAGGGAGAGAGCAGTCACAATGAGACAAGAAGCCAGGGAGATTCAAGGGCCAGCCTTGCTCTTTTCATAAGAATGCAATCTCTTGAGATTAATTGAGCTTTTGTGAGAATCACATTAATATTTTCCTAGGGTGGCACTACCAGTGACCTAACTCTCCCATTAGGCCTCGCCTCTTTCTAAATTTTCTTTGAGACATAATCTTATTGTGCAGTTCAGGTTGGCTTTCAACTCACAGTGATTCTCCTGCCTCAGCCTCCCAGTGCTGAGATTATAAGTGTGCATCATTATGCCCAGTAGGCTCCACCTCTTAAAGGTGCCTCCCCCTCAAAACCACTAAATGGGATCAATCTTCCAGCACCTTCAGCAAACACTCAAGTCACATCCCAGCCACAGCCATGTGTTCAAAAGACTGTGATGCCAACCACCGTGAATGTTAGATCATTAGTTGATTTAGAAATCTGAACACGCATCACCACTACAGCTAATACTATATACCATATTTTAGGTAGTTCTCCCAACAAAGCTTCTAGGTAGAGAATGAATGAAACAGCCAGCACCAATTCAAAACCCTAGGTAAATAATAATAGAGTACAGTCACACCAGCATTTTAAGGCTATGTGACATACTTCATATCCATAGGGAAATAAATCTCTCCACTGCTCTTTCCTCCTTGCAAAACTTGACAAGTGAGTGGAGGTCAGGTCTGAGAGTGTTTCTTAGCAGAGTGTTTCTTAGCAGAGTGTGTTCATGAGAGGAGAGGTATGCAAAAGGAGGGCCATAGCAGAGTTTGGGATGAGGGAGTTGAAAAAAATGAATGGTTCCTAGAAGGGAAAAAAAGTGGAGGAGAATATTTTGGGACAAAGAGAAAGAAGATGGGAGGAGAAGCATGTTCAGAGGGCAATGAAGTAGAAGTAGTTTGCATTGTAAAGTAGTTTCGTGTATAAGTAGTTTGCATTGAAAACTCCTTCCAGATCTCCGGGCCTTGTAAAGTCTGCCACACACACAAGCCTGTCTGTGTATATGTGGCTCTGAATATATATCTGTGTGTGTCTATATATCTGTGCATATATATTTCCATATGTGTGTCTGAATACCTATGTAGTGACTGTGCAAGACCATCTGTCTGTGTCTGTGTGCCTTTGTGTGTATCTGTATCTCTATGTATTTATGTCTGTATGAGCACAACTCTGGTGTGTATATATCTGTCTGTCTCTGAGTCTGTATGCCTTCCTGTGTCTATTTTTACTTGGGTGTGTCTTTGTTCCATGTGCGTCTGGGTGTTTGTGCACATATCTGTCTTTGTGTGTGTTGGAAATCACAGCAATGGACTGAATTTCTGCAAGAGTAAGGACTATAAGTTGCTGTAAGAGTCAGAGGGAAAACAAAAAGTCAGCTGAGACAAGAGGATAAGAGTCAGAGGGAAAACAAAAAGTCAGCTGAGACAAGAGGAAATTGAGCCCTAGGTGTTGTGAGAAGTAAGGTCCTAGGAATTTGATGACATCTTTGTATGGGCATTGGAATTTCCCCAGGACTTGGAATGCTGGTGGGGGTGGAGAGTCGCACCAGTATTATCTAGAGATCTTCAAGGTCAGGAAGACCTGCCCCTGAATTGGTACCAGGCTTACTCTGTGTTATGTCCACTTTGTAGCTGGAGAAGCTGAATCTCACAGCTAGTTCTTCCACAAGACTGCAGAGAAACAGACAGCTAGTGAGCCGGCTATCATGTAATCAACAGTGAGAAAACCACTCTCCCTTTCCATTTGCTTGCAGTTTTTTTGGAAAAGAAAGTCTCTTATGGATAGTCTATCTTTAATACCTCTCTCATACCATTCCTATCTCTTAATTATCACCTTTTGGGAGCATTACAGCCTTAGATTTACAAGCTAGAACATATTCCCCTTTGGATACACATAACCACAGATCTACAGACTACTGATATGTGATACCCCCCACCCCAAAAAAACCCAAAAAACAAAAAAAACAATTCTAGTAGGATTGTTCAATTAATTCGGCAGTCTTAGCTATATATATGATGGCACGGAGGATACAATTTCCCATTTGGTAGACATTTAAATTCACAAATATTTTGGAAATAAAGAATGAACCATTTAACAGCTGAAGTTTTCCTGATCTCCTACAAACTGAGATTTGTGACATGAGAGATTTTTGTTTATTCACCTTTAATTTTTATTTTGGAAAAACTCAAGACTACAGAAAAAGTTACAAGAATAGTGCACTAATCTTTTTTATATGCACTAGACTTACCTTTTTATTGTGGCTACCTTTGCCTTCTCTCTTACTGTGTGTCCCTCTTTATCTGGATATATTTACATGCATATAGACACATGGATGTAATATATACTTTTCACAAAAGCATCTTAAAGTAAGTTGCCAATATTACAATCTCTTATTCCCAAATACTTTAATGTTATTTCCTAAGAATAAGTACTTTCCCTTATATAACTATATGTTTACCAACTTTAGGAAATGAAATATTAATATCATGTTATTATCTAGTAATACACAATCTGTACTCAAAGTTAGCTAATTGTCTCTGTGAAGTCATGTCCATAATTTTTATTTTTTCTGCTTCATGATCCATCCAGAATCATGCTACATTTATCTGTCATTTCTCTTCAAAATAATTTAATCTGGAATAATTTCTCAGTCTTAGGACTTGATGACATTGTTTTTAATAAAGAGAAATTAAGATTGAGGCTCAAGGCCTTGAACGAGCAGTAGTATTTATCTAAATTTTTGTTTCCTATGGATCTATCTTCTGATTAGCTTCTGATTAAGTGACATTGGTTTCTTATTTAGGGGAGTAAAGTATATTATTTTTATTTAAAAAAGTAAATTAATTTAGGGAAATAATAGAATAGGCATGTACAACTAGTCTAGATTTTTCTCAACTTCAGTACTACTGACAGACAAAATAAATCTGTGTTGAGGGGATATCCTGTGTATTGTAGGATGTTTATCAGCATCCCTGGTCTCTACCCAGTAGATGTCAGAAGCATCTCTCATCTCTGTCTAGTTATGACAATGAAATATATCTTTAGACATTGCCAGACACTTCCTGGGAGGAAAATATACCCAATTCGGAGTCACTTACCTGGCCAAACTTTTACGGAGTGTAAGTGACAACAGCTCCGGAATCTTGGAGTAGAGTGCTTGCCTTAATCCAGATTAGCTCAAGTGATGTTTACCAAGTACTGCCACATGCCTGGCTCTATGAGACATTCTAGGAATACAGAGGGGTAGGGCACAGTCCAGTTCCCCAGGAGCTGTACCGAAATAAAAAGGAGGCAAGGGACGTCCAAGAGGCAGAAAAACTAAACCCAATAAGAAAGAGCTGTGGAAAAATTGTAATACTGCCTAGAATTAAGTCTCCTTAAGCCTTATGACTTCCAAAACAGCTCTTCTGCCTGAATAATTATTTTAAAAATGTGAATCTAATCATGCCACTATCCTGATTAAAAGCCTTCAGTGCCTTCTCACCACACTTAGAACCAAATAAAATACAAACAAAATCCAAACTCCTTATGGACCCTAATGATCTCCTCCTTTGGTCTTAATTTGTTTTGTTCCCCACTGTTCTCAGGCTCCAGCCATCCTAGATTTCCTCTTCTCTTAAGATCTCTGAATGCTCATTTCCAAATGAGGTTTTCTGCACTATGATGTCTTCTGTACAAAAAGGCTCTGTCCCAGATTGTTGCAGGGCTGTCTTCTGGTCACCAAATCTCTGTTCAAAGTTGCTTCTTCTCCAGTCATCTTCTATACAGACGATGTTATCCCATTACTTTGTGTGATTTCTCTTCCATCATTGTCTTTAGAAGACATTTTTTGATCAGCTGACCTGACCTCCACTATCACTTTTCTTCTTGATGACCATCCATGCGAAGGGGGCCATCAGACTCAGATTCAGCGTTGAGAGTTGCAGAAATCTGCCTAATATAGGTCTGCCCTTTCCCCTTCCTTATCTTCCTGCAGAACTATACAGATGTTGAGAAGAGCTACTTGGTCCTCTAGGACTACAGGGAAGAACCATGCAAATATCAGACCCTTGAGCCTTAGAACTAGCAAAAGCATCCTATTATCTTTCACTCCAAGGAGAAATATAAGACCGTAGGGTTTGAGTTAGTGATAAAGTCTGAATCTGAGAGGTTCTCCAAAGTTTCACATGTTGAAGGCTTGTTTGCTGGCTGGTGGTATTGTTGGAAGATGGCACAAACTTTAGGATGTAGGGCATAGCGGGAAGCAGGTCTTCACTTGATTTGCTTTGTCATCTTCTTTTTTTAAAATATTTGTTTGTTTATTTATTTATTTTGGATTAAACCCAGGACCTTCACACTGAGCTATAACTATTTATTTATTTATTTATTTATTTATTTATTTATATTTTGAGACAGAATCTCATTAAATCAATAAATTTCCCAGGCAGGGCTCAAACTTGCCATCTTTCTGCCTCCGTCTCCCAGAGCACTGGGGTTAGAGGGAGGCTCCATCATGTCCAAGGGCATATTTTGTTCCTGGCCCTTTCTCTACTTCCTGGGTGCCATGAGGTAAGTAGATTTGCTCCACCACTGCTTCTCCATCATGATGATCCTCAGCACAACAGGTTGACAACAACAGAACCAAGCAACAATGACCTGAAACCATGAGCCAAAATAAATGCTTCCTCCTTTTAAATTATTTATCTTAGGTATTTTTCACAGCAATGAAAAACCAACAATTGCCATAATCAAGTTATCTAGTACTTGTCACTAAAACCATCTATAATCAAAATAGTAGTTGAAATTACTGTGTAAATTTTAGTGCTGACAATATGTATATATATATATATATATAAATTTTAATCAAAACATAAGAATAAACATATAAGCATAAATAAAAATATAATAATTGTACATATTTCTGCACATATGTTCCATATCTACTGACCTATGTGGTCTCTAGTTCCCTTGTGTATAAAAGATGTCATATTCCAGTGATACATGCATACTCCTGTTAATGGCCACACAACTCACAATAGCTAAATCTTGAAGGTAGCCTATATATCCATCCATAAATTAGTGGATAAAGAAAATATGTTATTTACTATTCTGCAATAAAGAAAAATAAACTAGAGTCACTTGTAGAAAAATAGATAAATTTTGAGAATATAATGTTAAGTTTAAATATGGCATGCTTTCACTTATCTGAGAAGCCCAAAATATAAATGAACTAGAATAAAATGAAAGATAGATAACAGGAAACAGGGACATAGTTATTTTGCAAAAGGGAAGGGGACTAAGAGATGGAGAGATGAGGAAGAAGATGGGATAAAAAAATTAAGATGTGTTATGTACATGTACCAACCCCATGCAATCATTATATATTGCAAACATACACTAATATAAATAAAACCTTAATAAAAGAAAGAATCATTCTAGCCCCTTGAAAGCTTGTAAGGATTAAATTAGAGTCAACACATTTATAGCACTTAAAGGAGTACTTGGTATATAATCATTGCTCAGAGAATTGCTATCATTTGTTGACTTAATGACCTAATTAATTTTTTGGAAGAGTGGATTCATTCTTTGTGTGCTTTTGCAGAAGTATCCTTTGATTTCCACATTCTCTTCAAATGAAAGCTGTGTTTACTTGGTGCTGAAAAGTTTGGCTATAATAGATTAAGAAATATGACCATGGCAGTTTGGGGAAATGCACACCATTTACATTGAGATGCTGGATTAGCACCTTCAGAGGGTGGAGAGGGGGACAGATATTGCACATGAAAAAGGGTAGGATGCATAAAGCCTGATGTATTTCATAGCACAGGCCAAGAAATGCTGAACGTGAAATCTAATATGCAGTTTTGCTGTTGTACACTGTGGGAAGGACAAAATTGTGCTTTGCAACCAGTGCTCAACAGAAGCCACCCAGAGGTCAAGTGAAAGTTATAGGGGCAGAGATTCAACATATGATGGTTTTGGGGTGCTGGGGCCCACCAGAGCCCAAGAGGTTTAGCAATTCATTCGCTCAACAAATATTTATTTATTTATTTATTTTGAGACAGGGTCTCACCATGTAGTTGAGGCTGGTCTCAAACTCACTATGTAACCCAGGCTGGCCTCAAACTGGTGGCCATACTCCTGCCTCAGCCTCCTGAGTGCTGGGATTGCAGGCATGTGGCACTACATCTGTATACTCAATATTTATTAAGCATCTACTATGTGCCATGTAGAGAGGGATCTGGCAAGTAACAGTAAGTACTGCTGGACAGAAAGGATTAAAATTTGATGATTTCAAGGGATTCCATAGTCTTTCTTGTCTAATTGCCTTTCTACCAAGTAGGTACTAGTCTGAATTTTTAGATTCTGTATGAGTTAGTTCATGCTCAATATTATACTATTAATATTTTCCAGTATTTACTCTGTACTAGGCACTATGCTGGTACTGCTTAACTAACCATGGTTAAGACCACTTGCTGACCTATTCAATGCCAATTTCCCTACTCTTCCATACTAACAAGAAACTCAATTTTATTCAGGGTGGTGCCAAAGAACAAATATTTCTCAATAAAATTAACACTGAAATTTTATAAGACTTCAAACACACATGCTAGTGGATACACAAATGCATTATCTCATTTATTTCTCACAAATTAGTGAGGTGGAAGTTCATGTAGCCCCAGATTTATAGTTAGGCAAACTGAGGTTGATAGAGTTTAAGTGAACAGATTTGATCAGGTGGATTCCTTTCTTGGGTCAGCTCCCTCTCTGTAAGGCTAGCCTCTGAGAGCCTGTGGAGTGCAGAAGACAGGAGGAGGGGGTGAGAAAGGTGGGGAGGTGGAAGCTGTCAGCTGCCATCTAGTCAGGACTCCTCAGAGAAGCATATTAAGAGTGTAGGAAAGCCAAAAGCAAAGAAAGTTTTGCATAATTTCCACATGAGATTCAGGAAAGAGACAATATCAAAATAAAATTAGCTTAAAATATGGTTAAGCAGAGGAAGTACTTGAGTTTTGCCTATAAAAGGTTTCAGAAGGTTCCATGCACCCTATGGAGGGATGTAGAAAGAAGCTGATGGTGGTAGTGAGACTAATGGGAGTTGCTATGGAAGGAGTGAAGTGGCCCTGAGGCCAAGAGCTATGAAGTGAACAGAGATGATTTGTGACAGAACTAATGTGGCAAAGAGTCCCCAGAGGGAAATTCAGCACTGGAAAGATAAAACTAGTCAGCCAAAAGGTGCCTGGAGAGGACTGACATCATCATCACTGTTTGGAGTCAGCAATGTTTAACCCACTGTGACATGCTGGGACAGTGAAAAGGGGAACGAGACCACTTGTCACAGACATTTGTTAGGACTGAAGTATCCTGATGCATTTGCTTTCCTTTCATACTCCCTAATACCACCTTTTTGAGACAGAGGAGGAGAAAAAGTTCAGAAATAAAGGCGTATTCATGTGAAAAATTCTCTTAAACCAAGAGGACATAAGGATGCCACTCGCTTGTACGTTCCAGTTGCTTGTAGCCCAGCATTACTCATGGTAGGAAGATTAGGGAAGGTCTGGAACATCTAGAAGCAACCTTTGCTTTGCATACTTGAGATGCAGAGAAAGTGTGTGCTCACATTATGTTATGCTGGGGCACATTCCCACTTCCTCTAGATTTTGCATACAAGAAGGTATGCATCATAGAAATGACTTACTGTCTCCAAGCCTCAATATTGTATCTTTTAAAAAGAGAATGAAGTCAGCATCTCCCATGAGCCTACCAACACAGGCTGAAAATCAAACATCCCATACCCACCCCCCATTAGCAACAGGGAGCCAGAGGTCTGAGTATCTCTTGGGAGGATGACTGTATGCAATATAGCAAATTTGGGGGATTTCCTTCTGCTCTTTGAAAGAAAATATTGTTTTCACTGTTTTCCTTTGTTCTGATTAATTGTTTTGCTCTATTCAATATTCTTTTTTAACAGGTTTTATAATGTTCTGTTTTTGGTTTTATTTTGCCACACCTGATTAAATGGACAACTATTGTGAAGATAACAAGATATACTATGGTACTTATTATTGTTATCTTGGTATCCTGCTCTGTTCTGTACCAATTTCACTGCACTGTCTCAATTGGCTTTCTTCTGTCTTGTTCTGTTGTATTTTACTACCTTCAAAATAAAAAATAAATAAATAAAAATAAAAAGTGAATGAAGACCACCTACAAACATTACAAAGATAAGTGTGGATAGAAGCCATAAAGGAACATGATAAAAGTCACACATTAGACATAGAACCTCAAAATTCATCCTTTTTTCCAACCTTTTGTTTTTCCAAAGATGCTGTCAAGGGTCAACACTGAAGGCCCCTAGGACTTTAGTGGTGGTTTGGTAATTACAAAGAGAGAATCAGGCCTCATTTTAATGCTTGAAGCCCATTTGTCAATAATAGGTATTTATTAAACATAGACTGGTTAAATGAGTGAATTCATGAATGAATGATTGAAGCCTTTTCCAAAGGACTACAGGTTACATGTCACCTCCTTCAGGAAGACTTCTCTGATACTGCCAGTTGCTGATACTACTCTGTGCTCCTCTCCATTGCTAAACTCTATATACTAATCTGTATTTTGTGTAACTTGACCTTGAATTCTTAGACATAAATTTATGTCTTATGGTATCTTCCTGTATCCATAGCATGGGGCCTGGCCCAAGGTGCTATTAATGTGCTAATAAGACTCATTTATTTATGCTTCCCAGATAACTGGCATGATATTAAGTGCTTTAACTGATACCGTCCTCAATTAACTCTAAACTCAGGAGCCAGGCCTTAGCATGCCATTGTGCAGGTAAGGAAGCTGAGATTCAGCAAAAGTAAGAAGCTTAGTGTTTCTTCCTTATTTTGACATTCTTATTTGCCAGACTGCTTGGCCTAAATTTTTGAGGTTTGAGAATTGTACGAAACTCTGGGTGATGGGATAGTCTGGCTGGGTGGGTGGTTAGGAAGAAAGAATGAACAATGAAGAGAGAGAGCACATGTTAGCAGCTGGCATCCACACCACATGCCAGACACAATGTGTTCTCCGTCACAGGACCACAGTGCCGAGACCACCCGAGGAGAAATGTCTCGTGGCCTCTGAGTAGGGAGTGTTCACCTTGTGTGCTCCAGGCCCCATCTGCTAATTGATTTGGGACAAATGAGCATACGAGACCTTGCACTGTTAGGTGCATGATGCTTGTGGCAGGAAGAATTATAAAAACAAAACCAAGAAATGCCTCAAAATCACTGCAACATATATGGAAGTGTACAGAGGTGAGCTGACATGGAATGTGAACAGTAAAGCAAAAATATCAGCACCCATAGCCAAGAGGAAAGAAAAGTTCAATACCCCATTGCATATCCAATTTTTAAAATAAAATAAAATAAAATAAGATAGGGCTGTAATTTTGCTCTTTGAGGGAGCTCTACAAGTCTCCCAGGGGATCTGTTCCTTTGTAGACCTTTCCTGCCCATGCTCCAGGATACCCGTAGACCTGACCCTGTCCATGGCCAGGCCTCTCAAGGGTTTGGAGACTTACTGGAGCAAACAACTTCGCAAAAACAATTTGTCCTATAAACAAAGCTGGTGGAAAGCATCCAGCCCCACACAATGGAGCTAATCTTCTGGGCACACATTTCCCGTCAAGGGTATT
Source organism: Hydrochoerus hydrochaeris (assembly GCA_004027455.1). NCBI lineage: Eukaryota > Metazoa > Chordata > Mammalia > Rodentia > Hydrochaeridae > Hydrochoerus > Hydrochoerus hydrochaeris. Next base: position 284,431 of record PVLA01001595.1, on the reverse strand, counting down.
AGCTTGGACACAGCTTCCTTCTAGGTGGAGGTAAAGACCACTTGGCCTGCAGGTCCAAAAACAACAATGCCTCATAGATCCCCACTTGTCTGGAGTATATCAGGCAGGAGTTCAGAAGCTCAGAGCTGCACTTCCCCTTTCCCCTCTTTTCTTAAAGAAAAACTGCAAGGAAAGATGTGGCTTTCTGGACTTCACACTCTTAGCTTCTGCTTTAGCTTCACTATCACTGACTAGCCCTGTGCTTTGTGCCAAGTAATATAATTTTCCTATCACTCACGTGGGATTGTGTAAGAATGCCCAACCTGACTGGTACTCAATGAGGTATAATATTTAAATATTGAATGGTCACTGAAAACAACAACAGAAAATAACAAGTGTTGGTGAGCATGTGAAGAAATCAGAACTCTTGTCCTGTGTTGATGGAATGTAAAATGTTGCAGTGCCATGAAAAGCAGCATAAAGGCTTGTCAAAAAATTAAAAATGAAATAACCATATGATCCAGCAATTCTGCTTTTGGATATATAGCCAAAAGAACTGAAAGAAATCTGTACACCTGTGTTTATATTTATAGTAGCATTATTCACAATAGCTGAGGTAGGGAAACAAACCAAATGCCTATCTATAGATAAATGGATAAGGAAAATTTAGTATGTACATACAATGAAATATTATTCAGCCTCAAAAAAAGGAAATCCTGTCACAAACAATATAGATATACTTGAGGACCTTATGTTAACAAAATTAGCCAAATGCAAATGACACATGTGTATTGTATGATTACACTTATATGAAGCATCTAAAGTAGTCAAACCATAAACCAGGAAAATTGTGATCACCAGGACCTGGGGAGAAGGAAAATGGAGTTGAATGTATGTGGAATTTCAGTTTTGCAAGGCTAAAGTTTTAGAAATCTGTTACATAGCAATGTGAATGTAGTTAAAACTATGAACTGGGCACTTTAAATATGGTTAAGTTGAACCTTTCACAATAGCATCTAGACAACTTAAATACTTAGGAATCAATGTAATAAAGGAAGTCAAAGACATCAAAAACTGCAAAATTCTGAAAAAGGAGATCAAAGAGGATATCAGGAAATGGAAAGACATCCCTTGTTCTTGGATAGGCAGGACCAATATAGTGAAAATGGCCATACTTCCGAAGCTGTTAAATAGATTTCATGCAATCCCGATCAAAATTCCAATAGTGTACTTTGCAGAATTAGAGAAAATAATACTAAAATTCATGTGGAACCAGAAGAGACCTGAATAGCAAAAGCAATACTGGGCAACAAAGTCAAGTCAGGAGACATCACAGTCCATGACTTGAAATTCTACTAAAAAGCAACTGTGATAGAAACAGCATGGTACAGGAAAAAAAAAAAAAAAAAAAAAAAAAAAAAAAAAAAAAAAAAAAAAAAAAAAAAAAAAAAAAAAAAAAAAAAAAGCCAGACCTGAGAATCAAAGCAACAGAATAAAAGATGCAGAAACAACTGTCTTTTATTTGAAAAGGAGTCAAACATCATCACTGGAAGAAAGATTGCCTCTTTAATAAATGGTGCTGGGAAAAATCTCTTTCCACATGCCAAAGATTAAACCTAAACCCATATCACTCACCATGCACTAAACTAAAATTGAAATAGATCAAAATTCTAAATATTAAAACAGAAACACTTAATCTGCTTCAAGATAGAGGAGGCAAAACTCTTGAAGACATAGGTGGAGGCAAAGACTTTATAAACAAAACTTCTTATTGCACAGGAAATATTACAAAGAGTCAACAACTGGAATCACATCAAATTAAAAGGCATTTGCATAGTAAAAGAAACCACCAATAGAGGGAAGAGATAACCTACAAAATGGGAAAAATATTTTACCAGCTATCCCTCAGACAAAGGACTACTATCCAACATATATAAAGAACTCAAAAAAATCAGACACGCTGCCAAATTTAAAGAATCAGCCCAAAAATATGCATCTCAAATAAATATACATTTTTCAGATGAAGAACTATGAACAGTAAATTAATATATCAAAATATGTCTAACATCTCTGGCTATTTGAGAAATGGAAATTAAAACAGCCCTGAGACTCCATCTCACTCCAGAAAAAAATGGCTTTCATTAAGAAATCAACCAATAACAAATGCTGGAGGGGCTTTGGGGGAAAAGGAACCTTTCTTCACTTGGTGGGAGTGTAGACTGGTGCAACCACTATGGGAATCAGTATGGGGATTCCTCAAAGAACTAAAACTGGAGGTTCCATTTGACCCAGCTATTCCCTTCTAGGTACCTTCCCAAAAGAGTTAAAAGCATCATTCCACAGTGATAGTATATGTTCACTCATGTGTACTGCAGAACAATTTGTAATAGCTAAATCTTGAAAATAGCTCATATGGTCATTGATGAATGAATGAATAAAGAAAATGTGATTTTTATGTACAATATACTACTCTGCCATAAAGAATAATGAGACATTTTTAGGTAAATGGATATACCTTGAGAATATAATTTTAAGTGAAATAAATTAGACACACATGTTTAAATATCATATTGTTTCTCTTGTGTGAGAGATCTAAAGGGTTGATAAGGACCAAAATAGAAGATAGATATTGGGAAGAAAGAAGAAAATGTTCAAATGGGGAGGGAAACAAAAGAGAGGGGAAAGAGAAAAGAAGAAAGAGAAAAGGGGAAAATATTAGAAAGAATGCATAGAAAAGCAATAGAAACAAAGTTTTATAAATGCAGAAGGGAAGAAGGATTGAAGTGAATGGAGGAGAGTAGAGAAAAAATTAAGATATAGTATGTACAAGTACAAATTCCTTATGATGAATGTGATTGTTGTGTTATATACGTCCAAAAATGTGCCATAAAATTGATTTTTAAAAGATTAAATTGAGAAAAAATTATTTAATGTAGCTTTTGCTAGAATTGAAAATGAATAAAGCAATAAGATACTATTTCTCTATTCACCACATTGTAAAAATTCAAGTATCTGGCAACTTCAAAAGGCTGTAATGTTGTGGATATATGAAAACACTCCTCTTTTGTGGATGGGACTATAAATCAGTATGACTATTCTAAAAGGCACCTGGTCCCATCTGTCAAAACCAAATACATCTATCCCATAACCTGAAAGTTTCTCTTCTCATTATGTATCCTTGTCTAGGACATATTCAAGTATTTACAATCTTTGTTATAAGAACAAAACAATGGAACAAGCTAGATGACCATTAATAGGAGAATGGATTAATATGCATGTAATTTATATATTTAAAATTTAAAGCAGTGTATTTCAAACAATTTTTATTTGTATTGACAATTAACAATTTATATCAAAAACTGATAATAGGTATCAAAAATGTTTTAGAGTGAAAAAGCAGGCTATGTGATAACACTTCACTTGTTAATTAAAAGTGCAGAAAAAGGTAACAAGCATTTTTGTGTATAAAAGTAGAATTAAATTAACCAGTAAAATAGTCAGAAAATAAAAAATATGAGTTTCTATTGTACCAGTCTCTAAGATGGTCCTCAACAATCCTTGTTTCTTGATATTTGTGCGTTTGCATAGTTCCCTTCACAACAAATAAGTCCTAGGCCAGGTGTGGTGGTGTACACCTGTAATTCTAGCATTGGGAAGGCTGAGGTAGGATTGCTGTGAATTTGAGGCCAGCCTGGACTACATAGTGAGACCCTGTTTGGAAAAAAAAAAAAAAAACCTAAATAAATAAATATGTCCTATTTTGTATCCTGTCCATTCCAACCTCCTAATAGGATGTTACAAAGTTGAAGGCATGTGACTTCCAAGGCTGGTATGTAAAACAGATGGTATTTCCTCCTTGCTAACTTGCTTTTTCACACTATTGCTCATTCTGGAGGAAGCCAGTCGCCATGTTGTGACTACACTCAAGAAGCCTATCAAGAGGACCATATGAGAAGAAACTGAGGGTTCCCAAAATAACCAGCACCACTTTGAGCCACCTTAGAGGTAAACCTACTGGCCTTAGTCAGATCGTGCCCTCATGAGAAACTAGCACTAGAACCATCCACCTAAATCGCTCCTGAGCTCCTGACCCATGGAAACTGTAGTACACAAATATGTATTTTTTTAAGCTACCAAGTTTGAAGGTAATTTATTACACAGCAATAGGTAACTGGTACAGAGATGGTTGCCCCATAAGGATTTGTGCCTGAGGCCTGTACTCCATTTGCACTGGTAGCTGTCAGAAAGATATTAAAGGCATAACGGTTGTGAACTGAATATTTCATTCTCAGAAGAATGAAATGCTCTTCAAGGTCCATTTCTGTGTTTGAAATTACATCAGTCCCAGCAGTAGCAAGAGTCCATACTTTGGAAAATGCTGACCTGGGGTGTCATGGTCTAAATTTTGCCCCTTCGAAACTCACAGTTGAAGTCATGACTCCTAGTACCTCAGAAGGTGATTGTACTGCATTTGGCCATAGGGTCTCTAATGAGGTAATTAAAGTAACGTGATGTCTTTAGGGTGAGCCCTAATCTAATATGAATGATGTCTGTATAAAAAAAAGATAGGATACAGGCACACAAACAGGGTGACCACATAAAGACATAGGGAGAGGACAGCATCTGCAATCCAAGGAGAGAGGTCTTAGGAGAAACCAACCCTGCTGATCCTTTGATCTTAGACCCTTTGATCTTGTCTCTGCAGCTATGAGAAAATGAACTCCTGTCACCCATTGTTGCTGTGGCCCTTTGCTATTCTGTCACCCATTGTTGTTGTGGCTAGAAACAGTGAATACACAGCCCAACATACCTGCTTTACAAATAATGACTTTAGGTCCAGAGACAGAAGTGACTTGGCCAAAGACACAGACAAAATACAAAGCAAAACAGCAGTGAGAGCTCATATCTTTCAACTGAATAGTGGTCCTTCCCATGAGACCATGGTCCCAAATGCCTTAGAAAAATTCTCAGGAAATTCTTGTTGACAACATTTCAGTTCCTAAGGAGATGGTCTTTGCCCGCAGCCTTCATTACTCCTCCTGCTTCACATACTAGAGTTTCTCAAGAACTAGCCCTGCTTTGAGTTTAGCACACTTAGGCTATCTTTTAGCAGAACAGCACCCTTGGCAGGGAATTGTAGTTTTCCAGGAATCAACTACAAGCATCCTATATGGAAGTGGTTTCCAGAATCCCATGAACTTTCAGAACTCATAAAAACATATAAAAGATAAAAAGGACATCTTACTTCTATGGGAAGAGGCACTCTTCATGGAAGAGACATTCCTACCCCATTTGAAAAGCTGCAGTCCCCATTCCTATGTCCATTTGCCTCTGGACAGCTCCATCTGGGTGTCCTTTCAATACTTAAAAGCTGACAAGCTCAAAATAATCAGTCTCCCTTAAAAATCCACTCCTGCAAGAGTCCTGATTTCATTTAATGTCATTACCATGATAATAACAGTGACCTATCACCTGTTGAGTGCCAGCAATGTGTCCATTGCTATGCATGAGTCATCAATCAAACTCAACAAAACAAGCTGGGATTACTATTGCCCTTCTACAGATTAGGACATACAGGCTTCCAATCATTACATGGTCACAGAACTCCTAAGTGACAGAGATGAGACATAAACTCAAGCTTGAATAACTCAAAGAAAACTGCTGGCCTGCTGGCCACATCTGCTCTGCAGATGGGTTTTGTTTGACCTCAATTGTATATTCTCATTGAAAAATCTTAGTTTCTAACATTAAAATGTCAGAAAACTTCACACAAAAAGCCAGATTTCTACAGTCTCAGGGGATGGAGGGGGGTGGGAGAGAAAGGGAGAGGGAGGAAAGGAGGGAGGGAAGGAAGGAGAGAGGGACATAGAGAGAACTTTTGAGAACTCACTAGGGATAATAAAAAGGGAACCACTGCTACTAACTTCTAGACAGTGTTTTGGAGGGGTGTTTCTTTTTTTGGCAGGGGTGGGGATCACTAGCCCAGAGCATTGGATGATAGTTATCTTAGTCTATTTTATGCTGCTATAACAGAATAGCTGAGACTAGGTAATTTATAATGAACAGAAATTTATTTGTCATGCAGTTTTGGAGGCGGGGATTGTTTCTTGTGAAGGCTTTTTGTTGTGTTAGCCCATGGCAGAAGGGAGAGAGGTCCAGAGAGAAGGAATGGGGCTGAACTCATTATTTTATTAGGAACCCACTTCCTTGATCATTAACTCACTCCCAAAATAATGGCCTCGAGGGTAGAGCCCTCAAGGCCTAATCACCTTAGAAAGGTCCAATCTCTTAACATTGTTGCTTTAGCAATTATGTTTCCAACACATGAACTTTGGGAACACATCAAACCAGCAGTAATAATGGCTAATGTTTACTGTGCATTAATCATGGACATTTTCCCAGGTCAGACTCTGAGCCCCTGCATGGTGATAGGCTTAGGTAAGGCTGGTAACTAACGGGGTACCTGTGAGTCCATGTATGAGGGCTGGAAAGTCTAATATAATGCACTAGAAGCTATGGTAATTCTAAGATGGCACCAGAGGGGAGAAACACTAAATATTCCCTTGTGGTAGGCAAAAGGTAAAAGGACCAAAGAGGACCAAGCTCACTATTGTGGTTTAAATATGAAGTATCCCCAAAAGCCTCATGCATGGAGGGCTTCATTGCCAATGCAGCAGCAATCAGAGCAGGGCCTAGAGAGGTGTTTGGATCATGAGGGTGCTGTCTTCATCAGTTGGTTAAAGCTTTGAATAGGCTCTTAGAAAGTGGGGCCCAGTTGGAGGTTTGGAAGTATCTTCTGTGTCTAGCCCCTTATCTTCTCTCTGACTCAGCAGAGAAATTATGGAGGTAACTGTATCAAGAGATCCAAGGTAGAGTCAGAAACACCAGCCTCATGTAGAGGCCCTCCTTCCTACTTGCTGAAGCAGACCATCATGGGTTGAACTTGTTGCCCTAAAAGATGTGGATGTTCTAACTTCTAATACCTATGAATGTGATCTTCTTTGCAAATAAGGTTTTTGTGAATGATCAAGTTAGGACAGGGTTCCACTGGGTGTGATAGGGCACACCTGTAATCCCAGAACTCTGGGAAGCTGAGGCAGAAGGATCTTGGCAAGTTCCAGCCCAGCCTGCGTAAATTAGTGACAATAAAATAAAAAATGAGGGCTGGGGATTTAGCTCAGCAGCATAAGCACCTGCTTTGCAAGTGAGAGATCATGAGTTTGATTCCCGGTCCCCCCCCCCCAAAAAAAATTAAAAGTGGCTGAGAATGTAGCTCAGTGCAAAAGCTCTGACTTAAATCTCCAGTACTGAAAAAAATAATTAGGGCTCTAATCTAATGAGACTGTTGTCTTTAGAAATGCAAAATATAGACACAGAGACAGACATGTATGAAAGGAAGACTATATGAGGATACAGGGAAAAAAAAGGAGCATCAGAGGTTACCAGAAGCTAGGGGAAAAGCGTGAAGCAGATTCTCTTTTGTAGCTCTCAGAAGAAACCAACTCTGAGAACACCTTCTGGTTTTCAGTATGGTAGAGAATAACTCTGTTAAGTCACCCAGTTAGTGATACTTTGAAACAGTAGTTACGCATTTGTAAGGCACACTAGTTCTGAGTGTCCAAAAGCAGTAGCAAGGCCCTGAGCTAAGTCTTCCCTGCTCCAGGCCCCTGACAGGTTCTGGCTAGGAAAGGGATGGATTGGACCACCTCTTGGTGCTATAATAGACCTGAGCTCATAGCTACACAGTAAGGATGATGAATGTAGGACACCTTCTCCTTTGCCCTAATTGATCTCCCTAATTGGTAGTTTTCCATTTTTTATCCCTTTTAAAAATATACTCATTGTTTTTTGAAGACTTTATTAGCAAGCACCCTACCAAAGAGCCCTGCAACATCATTTTTTTTTTTATAGGTACCAGGGATCTAACTCACGACCGCGTGCTTACAAGGCAGGCATTTATGCCGCTGAGCTAAATGCCCAGCCTCATCATCATTTTTTTGATGTCTATTCTAAGATTACAGTGACTTGATAGGACTCAAGAATGCCTGAGCTGTAAGCTATTTTCCAATAACCTTCCTAAGTTTTGCATACCCACTAAAAGTGCAAGGAAACCAAATCATTCTCTCTTTCTCTCTCTTTCTCTCTCCTCTCTCCTTTGGTACCAAGGATCAAACTCATGACCTTGTGCTTGTGAGGCAGGTGCTTATGCTGCTGAGCTAAATCCCCAGCCCTACCATTTTCTTTTCTACAGTCATAATACTTTTGACATTAAATACTATATATAAGTTTCCCACACCAAGCAACTCTCTAAATCTCTGCAGATGCCAATTGAGTATCTTATAATTTAATTAAAATTTGATACTATCTCACAGATTAAGGGCTTAGTCTCACTAGACTGTTTCCCACTCCAGATGCCCCCATCATAAGTAACAGCTTGCCAGGTCACCTACAATTTCTGTATAGGAAATTAGAGTTTCTTCTGAGGTTTGGTAATTTGTTAAAACAGAGCCCAAAACTCGGGAAAACATTTACCTGTATCCACTAGGTGGTTTATTATAAATGATACAATTTAAAACAGCTCAATAGAAGATATGTGAAGGGCAAGGTATGGGGAGAGGCATGAAGCTTTTGTGCCTTCTCGGGATGTCCCATCCTCTTGGTGCCATCATCTGATCACCAACCTTCAGGCTCTAGGAGTCCTTGTTCTTCTGAGGTTTTATGGAGACTTTACTACATAGTGGTGATTGATCACATCATTTAATCATTCATGATTAATTCAACCACTAGCCCTTCTCCTCTCTCTAGAGTTTAGAGATAGGCTTAAAATTTCCAACTCTCTACCTTCAGAATTGGTTTCCCTGGCAACCAGCCCCTCTCCTGAAGTTGTCCAGGGCTTTTCAAAAGTCACCTCATTAGCATAGACTCAGGTGTGATTGAAAGGGGTTTGATAAGAAAAACGCCTTAATCACTTTGGAGCTATTTCAGGCACTGCAGACAAACAAAACAATTATAGCAAAAGATGCTTCTTTTATCACATAGGAAAGTGCAAGAGTTTTAGGAGCTCTGGCCTGAAGTCAGGATAAAAACCACAATATGTATTACTTATTATATTCATCATATCCACTTACTCTTATCCACTTACTCTTGGTACATTTTTCACTTACTAATAAAAAATTCAGTCTTCCGTAGCCTTAGAGTCTGCATCTAGAATTCAGCTACTGAAAAAATTTTTTTAAACTTTTATTTGCCTTGAACATGTGCATACTTTTCTCCTCTTATCATCATCCTCTAAACAATATAGTCTGGCATCTGTCTATATAGCATTTATGTTGTGTTCGGTATCATAAGTAATTGTCTAGAAGACAGAAGGAGGTGACTATATCATATACAAAAACTGTGCCAATTCCAGGATTTGAGCATCCTGGAAGAAATCTTCTGTGGATACTATAGAACAACTGCACTTCTTTTAGATACATTTTAAATAATTTAATAGTAGCTGTTTAATCATGGATCTTATTGCTAATTATTATCCTAATACATGTTAAATTAGAAAACTATTAAAATGGTAAATGTTTTTCCATGCACCAAAGTTTGGGAAACATTGACCTAGGTGAATCTTTCTGACTTAGCCTTTTATTTTTTTCCCAGATAACTAAAGAGAACCCTGGGGTGCATGGGCTTTGCCTGAAGTTTGTAGGTGCCTGGATTCACCTCTATAAATGTTCTGTCTGGTCAGAGGATTGTCCTTGGGTCTGTCTTCTCTGACAGCCCCTTGCTCCCTGGATGATTTGTAATGCATAGTCTTCTCCGGCAGAGGTTACTGGTCTTTGGGGAAGGACAATTCTTTGGGTCTGTCCTATGCACTACACAACATTTCACACCTCTGATTCCCACCCCTTATATACCAGCAGTGGGTCCCTGGTCGATGAAGATGAATCCCCCAACCCACATGTTCAAAGCCCCAGGTTGATCAGAAGGATTCAGTTCCTGTCCCACCTCCAGGATTCCTGCTTACTAAGTCGTATAATTTTACTAATAACCAATGCATATTGCACACCATGACACACCCTCCGATAATCAGCATTAATCTCTGTGGCTTTAGGGTGTCATGGCAGCACCTGAAAAAGCACTGACTCAGAAACAAAGCTATCTGATCTGAGCCGTGAGTTACTCAATGTGTCTGTGCCTCTGTTTCTCCATCTCTGAAGTAGGCTTTAACAGACATGTGTCTCAAGAGATGTTTCAGGGAATGACATGAGTTAATCCATGCCAAGCATCTAGCTGGCACACAGGAAGCAATTAGGTGACTCAAAACTAGCACATCTTCATTGTCTTCCATGCTCAGCTAGATACTTTCCAGGTTTTCCTGTATCTATGAAATAATGCAGATAATGGTATAGTTCCATTTCATAGATGGTAAAATGGAGGCCTAGATAGGTAACCTCTGCAGGCTTCACTTCCATGATCAGAAACAGCAGAAATAGGGTTTGGTCCAGCTTTATCTGACTGCAGCAGGGTAGAAGGCAGAGAGGGAGCCCTCAGCTGTGAGGCTGCCTACCAAGTTTCAGGGGCTCTTTGCTTCTGTCTGTGCAGGCGCATGCCTAATGGTGAGGGACTTTGGTTTCCTCATCAGAAAGTAAGGATTTAGGACTGAATGCCTCCCAAGGTTTCTGCTGGTTCTTCAGTCTTGGATCTTCTATAAGACCCAGAAAGCAGGCCTGAGGGAGGCTGAGACAATGTCAACTCTGGCCCACAAGCAGGCAGCCCTTTCTAGTGGAACACCTCACTCCCCTTCCCACTGGCCTGCTGTCTGATCGCAGGCACTTTGCCTTCACCCTCCCCACCAGTCCCCGGGCATTCACCCAACTCTCAGGGTATCTGAGGACATGGAAGATGTTATCTTAGCCTGACAAAGCCATTGGGCCAGTACACTGGGCCCTAGTTTCCAGGGAATGTGTCTGGTGAGGCTACAGGTAACCCAGATAGCTGCTCTCTATCCTCCCTGGAGGATAATGCCAGGGGACCACACACAGGGTCAGCTACTGCAGGTCTGCTGGGAGGATTGGCCAGTCATGGAGTGGAGGAGGAGGAGGCTCCAGAAGTTAAAAATATCTACAAACTCTATAATATCATTCTCTACATGTGCACACACACAGCCACGGTAAAGATAGTGTTGATGGTCAATAATAATTATCTCTGTCAATCTGCCATTTACTACCCACAGGATGCCTGATAGGTGGTAGAGATCATCCATAGAGATGATCTATCTATCTATCTATCTATCTATCTATCTATCTATCTATCCATCATCTAGAATATATATATATATATATATATATATATATATATATATATATTTACATACTCCTGTGTCTCAGGAGCTTTTGAACTCATTTTTAGATTTATATTGGGGACAGTGAGTTTCTAAGAGCTTAAAGTGCCCAAAGTGGGTAGTAAAGAGCAGAGTGGGGATTTGAACCCAGGTAGCCTGATTTACCACTAGTGAATGGCCTCTTATCAACCTTACGAAGCCCTGATCACACCCTCACTGGCTCCCTCACTGGCTGCCCTTTACAAACTCCCACACCCATCTGAGATTGCCCTGGATTCTGCTTTTAACTTACTTGCAGCTGTATAGAAAGCAGAAGTCAGCAGGGTGGATAAGTGTGTAGAACAAACCCATCCAGAATGCTGAAGCCAACTTCTCCATTGGCACCTGATGCACATTGCAGAGAAGAAGGTGAAAGGCATCATATTCCTTGAGCACAAACAACATGTCTAGCCCAGAGCCCTTGACCTGAATGAACTCACAATGTCTGCACAAAAGTCTAGCAAGTTAAGGAATATTATCCCCCTATAGATGCAAAGACTGAGGCTCTAGGAGGTAAATGGACTTGTCTCAGGATCACACAACTAGGAATTTACACAGTTGGGATTCCAACTCAGACCTAAGAGGGTACCAAGGGGGCAGTAAAATTCAAAGTTGTAGGCAGGCAGCTAAACTAAGGTGGTCATAGCCTAAGTTTATAGAAAGAGAGAGCTTGTGCCAGAAAAGGGTTGCATCTCTCAAGGGTCATCTTCCAAATCAATTGGAACCATGGGAAAATCCTGTCCCCGAGCCGGGTCCTGGCTAGCAGCCCCTGCCCACTTGCTTATGGCTCTTCCAGGAATCCCCAACTCTGTCACTCATCTCCTGCTGCAGGAAACCTGAGCTTTCCTGCACCTGCCCAGCCAGGAGCCCAGGGCCACAGCGCCGGGGCAGGAGTAACCTGAGCTCTAAGACCTAGGTCTGGGCTCTTTTTTCCTACCTTGTAGTCAGAGTAGGGCAAACACTGCACTAAGGTTATTCATTGTCCCCATAGCTACTTGTTAAATTCTTGCTGCATGCCATGATCAGCACAGGAGAAACAAACACTAGTGATAGGGTAGGGTTGGTCCATGAAGATACTTTAGCATTTGCTAGAGTTATATTCTGTTCTATGTCCAAGCTTTTATGAGTAAGCCTCTTAAATTTTTTTAAAATCCTTCTTATTTTGAAATAGCTTTAGACTTACAAGAAGTTGCAGGAGTGGAGTCTCAAGTACCTTCACCCAGCATCCCTGGTGATAACATCTTACACGACTGTCCCCTTTCAGATCGAGGAAATTGACATGAGTACTAGAGCATTCACTGAATTATGGACTTTATTCAGATTTCACCAGCTTTTGTGTGAAATCTGAATTCAGTTTTTTGTTGTCCTGTACTCTGAAATTTCATTGTATATTGAGATCAACATAATCATCATCACAATCAGGATAAAGAATCATTCTACTAACACAAAGAAACCCTCCGATTGTACTGCTGAATTACACCCTCTGGTTGCCCACAATGTATGTCCCCAACCCTAACCCTTGGCAAACACTGACCTATTTTCTGTCTTTATAATTTTGTCATTTTGAAATATTTTATAAATAAAATCACATCATACAAAACTGAGATTGAATTTTTTTCACTCAGCATAACATCATTGAGATCTATTACAGTTATTGAATGTATCAATATTTCATTCTTTTGTGTAGCCAAATAGTAGTTGGTTTATCCATTTATTTGATTAAAAATATTTGGGTTGTTTTGGTTTTGGCCTCTTCCAGCTAAAGCTGTTATGAACATTCATGATGTACAGAGTTTTGTATGAAAATTCATTTTCGTTTTTCTAATATAAACGTTCAAGAGTCAATTGCTGGTCCTGTGGTAGCACGTGTTTAACTTAATAAAAAACTGCCCTTTTCCAGAGTTGCTGTGCCATTTTACATTCCTATTAGCTATGTATGAGACACATTGTAGTTGCTCCTTGTCCTTGCCAGTATTTAGCATGCCACTATTTTTGAATCACACCGATAGCTAGGTAGTTACACTTCACTGTAGCTTTACTTTGCATTTCTTTAATGGCCAAAGACGTTGAACATGTTTTCATGTGTTTACTGTCATCCATACATCCTCTTCTATGAAATTTCTGCTCATGTATTTTGCCACTGTCTAATTGGATTTTTTTAAATCAATGAGTCTTTAAAATTCTTTGTATATTCCGCAACTAAGTGCTTTGTTTTTTGTATTTTCTCAGAGTCTATAGCTGTCTTTTCTTCCTCCTAACTTGTTCTTTCATAAAATTAAGTCTCAAATTTTGCTCAAATCTAACTTAACAATTTTTTTTTTTTTGTACTGGGGATTGAACTCACAACTGCGTGCTTGCAAGGCAGGTGCTTATGTGGCTGAGCTAAATCCCCAGCCCCAGCAATTTTTTTTTTATCCGTACCAGGGATTGAACTCATGATCACACACTTGCAAGGCAGGCGGTTATGCCGCTGAGCTAAATTCCCAGCCCTAACTTAACAATTTTGTTCTTTTGTGAATCACCTTTTTGAGGTCACCTGTAAGAACCTTTAACCTAATCCTAGTTGATAAAGACTTTTATCCTGTTTTCTTGAAAAACTTTCATAGGTGTATGCTTTACATTTATACCTACAATGCACTGTTATTTAACTTGTGTATGCAGTATGAGGCTTGGTTGACATTCATATTCTTGTCTACCGGTGAGCAGTTGCTTTTTCACTTTTGTAAAAAAAAAAAATAGATTGAGCATACTTATGTACTTTCTGTTCCATTGATCTATAAGGGGTGATAAAGATACACAGTGAATGATTAAATTTAAAACATTTATTATAATATAAGTTACCCCCACCTCCCCAAAAACCCTTTCTCACTTCAAATACGCATATCTCTTCATTTCTGGCACTATCTGAAGCTGTTCTGCAAGACCTCTTTCATGAGTGCTTTTATGACTTAAGATAAAAAATATAGTGAATGCTGCTATGAACGCTACTCAAGGGAAAAGCAGACTCATAAAATGTTATGGTGTGTCTTTGTCCAACTTATTCACCAGATCTGGCACCATACAACTTCTGGATCTTCCCCAAAGTCAAAATGATAAGAAGTACATGTTTACATTGATTCAGGACATCTAGGCAACCATGAGAGCACCACTAAAGGAAGCCTATGACCTCATTCTTCTTCAATATTGTTTTAATTATTTTAGTCCCTTTACTTCTCTGTATAAATTTTAAAATTATTTTGTTATCTACAAAAATACTTCTGGGCTTCATAGAGAAATTGTGCTAAATTTATATTCAGTTTGTGGAGAAGTGACATTTGTACTATGTTGAGTCTTCCACTTCATGAACATAGTATATCCTTCTACTTATTTAGGTTGTCTTTGATTTTTTTTTATCAATATTTGTAGTATTACAGGTATTGTTCCTATATATGTTTTGTTGGTTTATGCCTCAGTAATTTTTTGAGTGCTTGTAAATAATGTTGCATTTTTAATTTTGGACTCAATTGTGCCTTCCCAGTATATGGAAAACCAACTGAGTTTTGTGTGTTAACCCTGTATTCTATGACCTTGCTATACTTATGTGTTGGTTCAAGGAGTTAATTTTATTTTTTATTTTTAGATTCCTTATTTTCTTTCAGGAATCTCCAGTTCTGTTACCCAAACTCATAAATGCCCATCTCCATGCTCCTGAGATCCTGAGCTGTCTTCCCCCGTCCAACCACAGAAACTATGGAGAGGTAGCAAGGAGCATGATGATCTTGACCTGAGCTCCCTCTTCCTACCTGTAATCAGATGAGGACAGACAATGCACAACAGTTATTCATTTATTCCCCCAGTATATGATGAGATCTTACTGCATGCAAGGTACTTCGTTAAGCACTGGGTAAACAAAGTAAGCAAGACAGAAGAGGCCATCAAGGTAGACTTCATCCTTTTATGGCACCATACTGGTCTAGTTATTTTGAAACATTTCTGATCAAACATCCTTATAAAGTTTTAAATTTAAATAACCATTGTTGTATTTTCTTAAACATTAAGACACAAACTATCAGGGCTGGGGATATAGCTCAGTGGCAAAGCACTTACCTGGCAAGCACAAGGTCCTGAGTTTGATTCCCAGTTACCCCACCACCACCAAAAGTAAACACAAACTACCCTATTATTATAATATGAATATTACAGAAAACAACTGTATAGCGTAGTGATTAGTTCCACTTACTGGGAATCAGTCTACCTGCATTCAAATCCCCACTTCACTGGATAACTTTGGAGATATTACTTTTCTCTTTCATTTTCCTCATCCATAAAAAGGGATAGTAACAGTACCTATCTCATAATATTGTTGTGAAAATTAAACATAAAGCAGGGTTTGACTCATATCACAGTCAATTTGTTATTCTTTTTTAATTTTATTTAAAGAGAGGGGAAAAAAGCAAAACAGAAAAAAGGGTAGAAACAATACAGAATTTTTTTAAAAAGTAAGAAATCACTAGTTGATACATTACATATTGTCTTCTTGGATACAGTTGTTCAAGTTACAATATTAAAGCATACAAAGTAGACATTCAAACAGTGAGGCTGCAAACAGTTCTGTTCACTGATCCAACAAAAACTTAGCAACATGGTGATCAATCCTACACACTTAAAGATACATGCAGTTATATCCCTTAGAGCATGTTCTTTTCTTCCTTTTGCTTTTTAAATCCATTATCTGTTTAGTTATATCATGTTTCAGGTTGCTCAGTACCTTACTGATCTGTTTTGTTGTTGTTATTTACTTTTTTATTTTTTATTGTTTATTATTATATCATACATTTTATTTTATTTTACTTATTTTATTCTGAAGGTAGTAAAATACAGCAGAACAAGACAGGACAAAGCCAACTGAGGCAGTGCAGTGAAATTGGTACAGAACCTCACAGCAGGTTACCGGGATAACAGCAATAGGTACAACAGTATATCTGGTTTTCTTCACAATAGTTGTTCCTTCAATCAGGTAGAGCAATATTGAAGGAAATACCGAAATTATAAAAACAGAATATTGAATAGAACAATACCATTGATCAGAACAGAGCAAAACAGAGATAAAAATATTTGCCTTCAAAGAGATGGCAGAAGAAAATCCCCCTTATTTGCTATATTGCATATAGTCAAACTCGCAAGAGATGCTCAGATCTGGCTCTCACTTGCTAGCTGGGGAGGGGAGAATGAGATGGATGTTTGATTCTTAGCCGGGGCACCAGCTGGCTGCCTGTTTTCCCAGCGCCCCAATTCCAACATGGCATGGATCTCAGGAAACGCTGATATGGTTCTCGCCCAGGGGCGGTCGTGGCTTGGGAGGCCACAGCCACTTAACAGAGCAATGTGCTGGCTGCCTGCTTTCCCAGTGCCCCAAGTTCCAACCCAATTTGTTATTCTTATTAAAACTTCTAAAGTAAAAATAAAATATAAAATTAAAAAACAAAGAAGTTCTCCATTTGCTTCTTGCTTTGCATCTCAGAAGGTACTGTGTTTTATTTAACCATTCCTTTTTCGGTGAATATTTAGGCTGTTCCATTTTCACTATCAAGAAGAATGAGGAAATGACCATCCTTCTTCATGACTTCTTAGATAGTTGTGCCAATGTGGTGCTAAAGTATCTTCTGAGAAGTGAAACTGCTGGGTCATGAGAAATGTCCCTTTTCAATTTTAATAGCTACTATCCAAATTGCCCTGCACAGTGACCATGGAAATTTACACTGTCTGGGATTTTTAATTTCTTGACACCTGAAGTAATATTTGATATTGTTAGACTCAGGTTATTTCTCTCTGGGGAAGAAGACAAAGGACAAGTAGAAAACATGATATTCAAAGGAGATGTTACATTTATCGTCACTGCTGTGATTTGTTTGAAAGACGAATTCTTGATGATTTATATAACAAAAAATTAATCATACCTCTACATACCTTAATTCAATGGGAATTTAATGGGAACACTATACACTGAGCGAATACAAAAAAATAGGATTGCAAATGGCAAGAAAGACTTTATTGGGCTCCAACAGATGCAGCAATGTGGTTGCTGATGATAAGATGGATGATGGTGACAACAGCAGCTACTACTAAGTGCCAGACACAGTTCTAAGAACCTAGTATGTGTAAACTCTTTTTCTCCTTTTAACAGATACTACTACGCAGCAGAGATTACTTTTTCTATTTTACAGATGATGGAACTGAAGTGCAGAACTTTAAAATGTGCCCAGGGAACACAGTGAATTGGATTATTCAGCTCCAGCTCCTGATGCCAAGTGAAAACATGATCCAGAATTATCAGAATTGATTTTCTAAGAAAAGACAAAAGACAGGATTTTCATGTGAACTCCTAATTTTTAAATATTATTAATGGATTTATTTATTTTCAAGAGAATAAACATGTGGCCCACGAGACGTATATATGACTCAGATACAGAACTGTATTGGATCTGGAAGTAATGAGATTGGTGAGAATCAATAATGACACTAAAATAATAAAGAGAATGATGACAAATGTGTGAGTATATGTCAAGGACTGTTCTAAATGCTATATTGAATTAGTGCATGTAGACTTTGCCTCAAACCTAAAAGTTCAGGTATTATTGTTACTTTCTTTTATAACTGGGGAAACTGAGGCACAGAAAGGGCCAAGTTCATGCAGCTAGGAAGGGGGAGTTAAAATTTATATTAGTCTTGTTCCCAAGCCTGTATTCCTCATCACTAAAGCTGCTTAAGAAAAGACCTCTGGAGCTGAGCATGGTGGTTCATTTCTGTAATCCCAGCATTTGTGAGGCTGAGGCAAGAGAATCGCCATGAGTTCAAGGTTTGCTTGTGGTACATAGGAAGTACAAGGGCAGCCTGAGCTACATAGAGAGACCCTGTCTCAAACAAACAAACAAACAAACAAACAACCCAAAAATAAAACAGAACAACAACAACAACAAACTCCCTCTGGGTTCCATTCCATACTTGGGTACGGGTCATTATCGTTGGGATAGAGGGAGGGCTTCAGAAGGCATGCAGAGGACTGAAATCGTACACAAATTTTATGTGGCTGCAAATGAGTTTTCCTAGGAAAAGAAGTATATAAGTTTCCCAGAGGGATTCTCAAAAGTTCTCAAATGAGTTTGAGACTCTGCAAAAGTGGAGTGACTTAAGACTTGGAATAACTTTGGGACAGAGAAGCCAGTCTTGTGGATGAATGAATAGAAGCTGAATGGTTATGGACTAAAGAGAATGTGAGGTGATGGATGTGGACCCTTTTAAGGAACATAATCAAATAAAGGGAGAGAAAGTCTGGGTCAAGACAGGGGTCAAGGAAAGACGTCTTAGGATAAGTAGTATAAAGCAGACATAGAGATAGAAGGAATGTTTGCCTGAAGAAGTGGGTCAAGGAAGAAGGGGATAGAGGGGGAGGGGGAAGGGGAAGGATGAGAAGGAGAAACAGAGGGAGAGGGAGGGGAGAGAGATCGGAGACTTAGAGGGATTTATGGTTCTCATAGACCAAGGACACTTGGAAAAGGGCCATTGGTTTAGTTCCTAGAACGAGGACATCAAAAGGTTGGTGAGCTGAACTAAAGCAGGATTTAGCAAGTAGGAGAATGATTTTTGTTAAATCCAAACTAAAGCAGGATTTAACAAAAAGGAGGGTGGTTTCTTCTGTCTTCTCTTCCTCTTTTAGGAGATAAACTGGAGAGGTTTTCCCACCTGCCCACTTCTGTCCTGCTTTCTTGCCAACAGCCCACTCAGCTTCAGAACCGGGCAGGCGTGCCCTTAAGGACCTATTAATGTGTCCCTCTTAGCCATCCACCAGCTTCTGCTCCCATCCAGGACTGGGGAACGCTGGCCACCTCTCCACATGTTCCCCAGCTTCTTGCCCACATTCCCTTCTCCTGCTAAAATTATCACTGATTCATACTATCTCAACTATATACTGGCACTGTTTCTATAGCTAAGAATGATGTGATGATGGCTTGTTAGGATAGAAATCTTCTGAAGTATTCCTAATATATCAGTCTCGGATGGCTGGATCCACAGAACACACTGCTTTATCCCACAGCTACCTTTGGAGTGTCTGCCACTGGACAAGGGGCTAGGGCGTACACTGATGAACAGATCAGCATGATGTTGCCCTGTGCTCATGGAAAATGAAGACCCGTGGGGTAGACATGTATTAAAATATATAAACAACGACAACTAGATTCATTTTAAAAGGCAAGATACTGTGAGTATTTAACATGGGTAAGAGTCTGCACTGACTTTCCCAAAGATTGAGTTTTTGAAGTAAGATGTGAATAATAAATCAAACCACCTAGGTAAAAGGGCAGAAGGGTAGTAGTTGGGAGGTGAAGTGTAGTTTGGATCTTGTAAACAGGAAAGAATGCCCTGGGTACAGGAGAGGAGCAGACCAGCAAGGAAACAAGTTATCACAGGATAGAAACGAGAGGGCTTACGAGAACACGGAAGCAACATTCAATTATGAGTGGGGGGGTCTTTGGGTTAGCTGGGTTAATGAAAGTGGTGACAGTAGAGAAATTAGGTAGCCTGGTGTTTTTCTTGTGTTTCTAATTGCACCTCTTGTACACTGTTTCTAGATTTGGAGAATTTTCCAATTTAGTCTTTCATGTCCTAACGATGGAAGCCAGAAACCCTTGGATTCCATTGCAGCTAGGATATAGGTGTTGATCCTGGCCATGCAGTTTCAAGCACATCATGGTTCAGCTGAAGATGAGTCATCTAAATCAACCCAACCATTTCCCTTTCTAAGTGGGTTCTGTTGTATGTAACTAAGAGTTCTGACAAACACAGGAAAGATGATTAAGTAAATAGAGGAAAAAAGAAAGCAGTCAAGGAACTTATGTAGTGGGGTAGACAATGTAAATAGAGGAAAAAAGAAAGCAGTCAAGGAACTTATGTAGTGGGGTAGACAATAGCTTACCATGGCCAGGAGAACATAATAGTTCAGGATACAAAGTTTTCTCAAAGTCTGAGAAGGAAATACCTTCAGTATGGTAGCAAACAAATCCTAGGCAACTTTGGTATTCTTAACTCTACAAGGAGTTTGATTTTCTGCTTCATACAGAAAAATCAGAGCTGTGGGAACATACAGATGTGGCTGTAGGAAGGGAAACAGAGTATCTTGTTCACAAAGTTAGGGTATTTCCTGCATTTTCTCAGACTCTAGTCATCTTCCAAAGTCATGAATGAAAGAATACACATTTTCTTTAAACTGAAGATTGAACTCAGGGCATTTGCAAGAAGCTACACTCCTAACACTTTTTAAATATTTTAATTTTTGAGACAGGATATTTCTAAGTCTCTAAGTTGCCCATGCTGGGTTTGAACTTGTAAACCTCTGGCCTCAGCCTTCCACAGAGCTGGGATTACAAGTGTGCACCACTATGGCCAGTCAAAAACACTCTTATGAGTGAGAAGCCCCAGGCCCCAGGTCACCACCTGTTAATGGAATGGCATGTAGTCACTTCACTTCTCTGACTTTTTATTCTCTCATTTGTAAAGTGGGGGATAATACACAGTTCCATACAGGATGCAGCACCTGTGAAAACATTTTGCAAACTATAAAGTATTGAATAAATGTGATAGTTCTTACCTTTTTTGTGGTACCAAAATGCAATCAATCAATCAATCAATCAATCAATCAGAGTAATGGATTGAGATGGGGCTTACTGCCATGGGTTGAAATGAGTTAAGATCAAGACAGGAACAGCTATTAACAAAGAGGTTAAGAATAATGTAGGCAGTCAGGTGTGTATGACTGTGACAGAAATTCATGCCACACTGGCTTCCAAAAGAAAAAACCTTCACAGTTTAAATCATAAATAACCGAAAGTCTTTAAAAACAGTCTTGATTAAAGCACAATTGGATTCAAGGACTGAAGCAATAAAAGCACAGGGGTCTTTGTCTATCTCTTGTTATTTTTTTGTTGCTGGTCACTGTCAAACCCCCTCTTCTCACTGTCAACAGGGCTGCAATGGCTCCAGCATTGTATCAAGCTAAGCTCTGTTCTATTTGAAAGGGACATGGTTACATCTTGGGAATTCTTGTGAAAACTTCTTGGCTCTGATGAAATGACATTCTCACTCTAGGACCATTTGCTCATGACTGAGGGTAAGTGATGATCTAATAGGCAATTTTGAGTCACATGTCCACATCTGGAGCCAGTAAGCACCTCAGCCATCTGGACAGGGGTGGGACAGAATCCTTTACACATTCCCCCTCCCCCCACCTTGGTACATAGTTCAGGCTGGCCTTAAACTCACTAAATAGCCCAGCCTGGCCTCAAATTCACAGCAATCCTGCTGTCTCAGCCTTCCCTGACTGTTAGGAGTACAGCTCTTACTCATATTTAAAAAAATGAAGTGGCCAAGGCAATCAAAAATATCTGCCATGTATAATTACTGACTGAGGGTATCTTCTATGCATTGAAGATTCTGAATGGGACCCACTTAGAAAATACATCACGCTTAAAACTACTGAAAAATCTCCAAGTTCCACAACATTTTTCTTCCAACTGGACAAAGCCTTATTCCAGGGGCTTCTAAGAGCTAATGGTCATGAGGGTGACTTGATTTACTCTTTTCTGAATAGATGTTTTACATGTTATGACTCTTGTAACCTTTTATAGAGCTCCTATAGCTATTCTCTCATTTTATCTAAATTTAACAACAACTCCATGGGTCAGAGAAGTCAAGGTAGTTCCTTAAAATCACACAGCCAAGCTAGGTTTCCTTCTTCCCAGTTTGAATACAGAAGAGTGGGTCTACTCATTCCAATCCTGAGGTGCTAACAAGAGATAATCTGAAAGATTAGAGGAGGGAGAAAGGCATTTAACCAGAAAAAATTCTGTAGGCAGAAGTAAGCCTCACTATCTTGATTTCTGTCTGTACAGGTTCCAAGTCTAGCAGGGACCTAGGTGATAAAGCAGACCATTCTTTGTGTTTATCTGTACAGAAAAGGCAAGCACAGAGCCTTCTGCTAGAGCCCAGTAATTTTGATGGCAATTGCATGCCAAAATTTTGAGAATGGGGGAAGCACGACTGCAGACGTCTTTAAGGAACACATGATCCCCATGTTAATTATTAACTTGCTGCATAATCAACTGACACGACTTCATGTGGCCCAAAACTAAGGACCAGAACTCCTCAGCAAGGATTCAATCCTGGGGAAGCTCTGGGCTTATGGTCCCAAACTCTTCTTAGGGTATGTGTTAAGAACTTGGTAAATGTTAGTGAATACTGTCCACAAAAAAATGTCTCTAATTTCACCTTGGCTAAAAATATAGCTCAGGTATATCTTCCCATATCCCAAGAGGCTACCTACATCACACCTCATGGTGTCCCAGGTCCCCTGTCTTTGTGAGTCTTTCTCTGAGGAACAGGCATCACCCAAAGACAGCCACAGGGAGAAGAGGAAGGGGAAGAGATCAAGAGGCAGGGATTAAGTAATTTGGGGAAGACAGGTGAACAAAGTTCTTTTTGCTGAATTGTCACTTGCAAGGCACTGGCTAAACAGAACTATAAGGGGATATTCCTACAGACAAAAGTCCTCTGATCTCACTCATGTTAATCAACATCATGTTGACCAAAAAAACAAACAAAATAAAACAAAACCATTTTTTAGGCAGGCGTGAAAGTACACACCTGTACTCCCAGCATTCTGGGAGGCTGAAACTGCAGAAATGCAAGTTTGAGCCCAGCCTAAGCAACTTGGTGACTTAGAGAGACCCTGTCTCAAGACATAAATAGGGGCTGGGGATTTAGCTCCGCGGTATAAGCACCTGCCTGGCAAGTGCTAGGTCATGAGTTTGATCCCTGGTACCAAAAAAACAAACAAAAACAAAAACATAAATAAATAAGTAAATAAATAAATAAATGGACTGGGGATGTAGCTCAGTGTGAAGGTCCTGGGTTTAATTCCCAGTACTTGGGGGTGCGAAGAGGGAAGGGCTATCTTTTATTTCACAGACTACTTTCTTTTAAAGCAAAAGTACACTTAAATTTCTTTTAAGCTTTTATCATTACCATATACGTAGCACTACAAATATTATTTGAGAAAAATAAAACACTCAGCAAACAGAACAATATTACGAAATTCT
This sequence comes from Hydrochoerus hydrochaeris, assembly GCA_004027455.1. Classification (NCBI taxonomy): domain Eukaryota; kingdom Metazoa; phylum Chordata; class Mammalia; order Rodentia; family Hydrochaeridae; genus Hydrochoerus; species Hydrochoerus hydrochaeris. The sequence continues at coordinate 260,953 of PVLA01001595.1, read as the reverse complement.
GCTCAGCTCTGATAGCTATCCTATAGTTTGAGCCCAAAGACACATTTCCTATTTTAAGAAGGGAGATGGGGTGGGCAGGGGAATAGCAAGGAAAAGAGCCGCTAGAAACATTCACACCAAATGGAGACTCCTGCTATTATCAGAAGGACTGACATGATTGCAAAGATGATGAGTCATGGATGATGAATCAAGGATGATGAAATGGCTCATTCTGACTTTATTCTCCATCTTAATTGGGAAACGAGATTTATTTATTGAATTGCCTACTAAATGTTCTTGGCCCTGGGAGAAAGGAGGTGTCATAATGTTCCCTTGGGATACTATCAAGGTTGAAACAAACAAGTGAATGGAAAATAAAAATAATTTCATATGGGATTGTGTACTATTTTTAAAAAACTAGCAAGGGACTACAATAAGCACTGGTTGGTGAGTTGGGATATGTGGGGGTGGCATTCACATGGTGGAGGCAAGATCAGAAAGCAATCTGGTCCTCAGTAAGACTGGAGTTTTCAATAGAAAAGTCATGTTCAGAATCAGATTCTTAAGGAATGGGAAAGTGGTTAGCAGCTGTAACTCGATATCCCAGGCATTATCTGAAAGACACTACAGAGACCTGCTCTTTGCCCTCCATTCAATCAGAAAGCAAAGCAGATGTTGTCTTAATAGTTTTCCAGTCCAATAGCCAAGAGAAAACAAAATATGTCATACATGTGGTTGTGTTTAAAGGCAAGATTACAACACACATCCAACAAACACTGGTCTCTGCTAGAGCAAAAGGGATTCCATTTCTAATTGCAGCTGAGTCAATCTAATTAACTGTCAAGATGCCTGTTTTCAAGTTCAGCCAAAACAGTCAGAAGTACACAGTATTTAGAATGCTTTCTTCTCTTCTTTGTAAAGCACCAACCTACCAGCCTGTTTTTAAATACCAGTGTGCTTAGTACTGCTGCTTTTGATTGCAATTGATCAATATCCAGTCTGCAAGATGGAGATTGCACTATCCAGCAAGACCCACAACACCCACAGAATTCCCTGCTCCATGTCATAATCATTATCCCTGCCAAGAGTCCAGGGCCTCCACGTCCAACCCAACTTGCTGGTACCTCTGGGCTTCATTTCGAGGGCCTAGGACATGGGCAGAGGCCTCTCAAACACACTTCCCGAAACCTCAAGCTTAGGACTGGCCTACTTGTGCCGGTGATTCCCAGAGGAGGGAAGAGTGGGAGGTGGTAAAGAAGAAGGGCTGGTTTTAGCTTTGCTTTTTGGGGCTTCTTGAATCATCTTTGATGGGAAGCTGGAGAACTGGGGGAGGAGAATGGGTGAAACTCATTCCATTTCAAAGATATCACTCAGATATAGGGAAAATGCCTGATGACAGTGCCAGGTTTCCAAACTTCAGGAGTTTGCTTCCCCAGCTGCCACAGGTTGAAAACTCCAAATCATAATATTGTGGGCTTTCTGAGGAAAAGAGGTTGGGGCATAGACTTTGGACTCAGGTAGCCATGGGTTCAAATCTCAGCTCTATCATTTGTTTTGTGTTTAAACATGTGTAATTTGCTTAACTAGAGCCATGACAGCAAAACTTTTAAAGCTTTCAATGAAAAGAAAAACTTGCTGTGTCATAGGTTCATCATCCCTGTGTTAGACATTTGTTCTCCTCATCTGTGAAGTGAATATAATACTACTTGCCTCTCGCAGTTGTTCTGAAGATGGGTAAGGATGTCTGTGAAAATGCCCCAGTTAGTCCTGCCACAAAGTTTGCATCTGCTCTCAGGACAGTAGGTTTCTCTGCACCTTCCCAAGATTGTCCCTCTTCTCTACCTCCTCTCCTCAGGTTTCCTCTCATGGCTGCCCGAACCCCAGACAGTCCCTAGGAAGTCACCAACCCCATCTTTCCTTCCATGTGTGTGTATGTGTGTGTGTGTGTGTGTGTGTGTGTGTTTGTGGGGACTGAACCCAGGGCTTTCACACTGGGCTACACTCGATGCCCTATTTTATTTTTTGGGACATAGTCTTGCCAGGTTGCTATCTTGCCATCCTCCTCAGCCTCCCAGAGTTCTGGGATGATCTTTCAAATTCTTCCTTAGACCAGATATTTTTCAGGGTCAACATGGGATGATAGCTATCAATCTAAACTTGGGGCAAAGGGAATGCTCTATTCCTGTCAAATGGCTATTTTTCAGACGCATTCCATGTACCAGTTTCTAATGCCTGTGAATGTTTCTTTAAAAAAAAAAATCTTTTGTGACCACATCAATTTGGGAAATAGCTTTGTTTACTCTAACTTCTCCACTTTAATGACATAAGTATATCCTCATATTCCTGGTCTTTTTTCAATGTGCTTTTCTTTAAATCTTCTCAACTCATCCTCTCAACACCCCTTCCCCTTGCATTGATAGATGAATAAATGTTGTTCAGCTGGGTTACTCAATAATTTCATTTTATTGGCAATGACAAAACCAGAGAAATGAGTAAATTTATCAAAAGGTTACAAAATTAAGAATGGCAGAGCCAGAACTGGCATCTGGTCTACTAATCTCCAGATTTGGCTGCCTTCATCTTATGCCCAGCACTCATCTTGTTCAAGGTCCTAGTCATCTGCCTTAATTATGCTTTGATTACACCTTCCCTCCATTCAATACTGGACAATGATGTCCAATATATCACACTGTGATGACAGATATGTTTAAATAGATATGCTTACCATATAGTTAGCAGTGGTAACCATGTGTCCATTGATCACTTGAAATGTATCTAGTGCCAATGAAGAACTGAATTTTTGTTTTTTGTTTTTTTTGAGACAGGGTCTACTATGTAGCTCAGATGGCTGCGAATTCACTGTGTAGTCCAGGATGACCTCAAACTCTTGAAAATTCTCCTACCTAGGCCTCATAAGAGCTATAATTATAGGATATGCCACCAAGCCTGGCCAATCTTTGAAGTTTAATGCCTCTTAATTTTTATATAAATAACCACATGTGACTAATGGCTACCATACTGAACAGGGCAACTCTAGGGGCCAGAAATCATACCCAGTCTATAAACTCAGTGAGTACAAGCATTGTCTCAGTAGAAGATCCTTTACTAACAATCAAGGCAAACCCAACTGGACTTTATTAGGTGCTAACTAGTTTCATTTAATAGCACTGCACAGCCTGTATTTCCATGCTCAAGGTATTTCCATGCTTCCCTGCAATGGATTAATCATTCTTCTAATCTAGGCCCAAATGTACCTGCCTTCCAGAGGCTCTCTAGTTTTACCTTCCCACCTCCAAACCCACAGAGGGAAGGCATTCTCTGAAACTCTGTCATCCTAAACAATATCTGTCTCTAGATGGATGAAAAGGTAGAGGGCTTCCATTTTGCTGAAAGTTCTGGCTAAGCATGTGAATGAGAGAAGAGAGAGTTTTCTAGTGGGGTTGTGGGAGCATCACAGTTGTATTAGAAAAGAGGGATGTTATATGATTTAACCTTCTCTATCTTTCTACAAAGTCTTCATTAAAGGTAGACATTACAAACTACAGAGATACATAGATAAATCTCACAATGTTTACAGGGAAAAGAAAAGTCACATGCTACCAATAAATACACTCAGTATACTAGGAATAGATGGGAACTTCTTCAACCAGATTAAGGACACCTATAAAAAAAGAGTTAATATCACACTTAATAGTAGAAGACTGAATGCTTTCCCCCTAAGATTTGGAACAAGAAAAAGATGCCTACTCTTGTCATTTCTAGTCAACATTGTACTAGAAATTTCTAGTCAGGAAAATATGCAAAACAAAAAAAAAAGGATCAAAAGCCAATCATATTGGGGAAAAAAAAAGCAAAACTGTCTTGATTTCCAGTTGGCTTAATCTTCTATGCAGAAGATTCTAAAGAATAAGCCCAAAACCTATTAGAACCATTACACAAATTCAGCAAGGTTGCAGGATACAAGATAAATGTCTAAAACTAGTTATATTTTTCAATATATTGATAGGAGAAAATTGAGCATCAAGTTAAGAAAATAATTTAATTTATAATAGTATAAAAAGGAATAAAGTACTTAGCAAAAGTTTAACCAAAGAAGTATAAGACTTCTACACTGACAAACTACAAAACATATTGAAAGAACTTTAAGATCTAAACAAATGGAAAAGCATCTCACTTTCATAGATTGGAAGATTAATATTAATGAGCATAGCCCTTCACAAATTGAGCTACAGATTCAATGCCATCCCTATCAAAATATCAACTAACCTCTTCACAGAAATTAACAAACTTTCTAAAATATGGAAATTTAATGAACCTAGATTTGTCAAAACAATCTTCAAAATGAAGAACAAAGTTGAAGAATTCACACTTTCTGATTTCAAAACTTGCTACAAAGCTACAGTAATTGAGACAGTATAGCATCACCATAAGGCTAGATATATAGGTCATTGACAGTCTAGAAATAAACCTTCATGCTTCTGATCAATTGATTTTCTATCAGAAAGCCAAGACAATTGAATTTAACATTTAACTTATGGTATGGTAGTAGAACAATTGGACAGTCACAGGCAAAAAAAAAAAATGCTTAACACACATAAACAAAAGTTAACTCCAAATGGACTAGATACCTAAAGGTAAGAGCTAAAACTAAAATTCATAGAAGAAAGCATAACTGTATACTTTTGTGACTGTGGATTAGACAATGAATTTTCAGATGTAATACTCAAAGAACAAGCAACAAAAGAAAAAAGGCAAACTGGATCTCCAAATGAAAAACATTTATGCTTGAAAGATATCAAGGAAGCGAAAACAACCCACAGAATGGGAGAGAAATTTCACAAATCATATATCTAACAAGAGATTTGTATCTAGAATATATAAAGAACTACTATAACTCAATAAAAAGGATACATAATCAAATTAAAATTAGGCAAGAGATCTAAGTAGACATTTCTCCAAAGAAGATAAACAAATGCCCAATAAGTACATGAAAAGATTCTCAACATCATTAGATATCATAGAAATGTAAGTCAAAACCACAGTGAGATATCATTTTAACACTGCTTAAATGGCTATAATTAAAAAAGACAGACAAAAACTAGGATTGGCTAGGATGTAAAGGAATTGCCCAGAATTCCATTAAATTGCTAAATTGCCCAGGCTGGGCTCAAACTTGTGACTCTCTCATCTCAGTTTCCCAGAGTGAGTGTAGCCACTTTTGAAAACAGTTGCAAAGTTTCTCAAAAACCTATAGATGGAGTTGCTGTATGACTCAGAAATTCCATTACTAGGTACATGGAAGAAAGACAAAAACATGTATGTGGCCAGGCATGGTGATGCATGCCTGTAATCCCAGCACTTAGGAGGCTGAGGCAAGAGGACCGTTGCAAGTTTGAGTCAAGCCTGGGCCACAAAATGAGCTAAAGTTCAGCCTGAACTGCATAGTGAGACCCTGCTTCAAAAAGATCAAAAAAAAAAAAAAGCATATGAATGTTCATAGTGGCATTTTTCAAATCATCCAAATGTCCATTGACTGATGAATGAACCGAACTGACACCTTCAAGCACAGGGATGAACACTGAAAAAAAACCATGCTAAATGAAGGAATTCAGATACAAGAGGGCAAAGGATCTGTTTATAAATGGAATTGTGCATATGAGATATCTACAATATAGAGATGGCATGATGGGAAGATGATAGTTAAGCGTGGCTAAGGAAGTGAAAATGTTTTCTTTTCTTTTTTTTTTTTGAAGGGGAGATGAAAATGTTCTAAAATTGATCATAGTAGTGGATGCTCAACTCTAGAGACACTGAATTTTATGTTTTACTAAAAGACAGTGAATTTTATGTCTTCAGTTGGTTATTTGTACGGTATGTGAATTATATCTCAATAAAGCTATTCTCACAAAAGCAAGATACATACAGATACATGTGACACATCATTTATATAAAAATACAGACATGTGCAAACAATACTATTGTTTAGGAACACACGCAAATGCAGGAAAGGCATAAAGACAGGCATGTGAATAATAAAACACACATTCAGGATGGCAGTTACAAGCGCAGCAGGGAATGGTTAGAGTAGGAGGAGGCACAAGGAAGAGGAACATTTACTTCTTAAGCTTGATGGTGAAACCTAGGTATAATATTCCTGGTATTATTCCATATATCTTGTTTGTTTGCTTGAAGTTCTTTGTGAAAATGTAATCCCAGCACCCTGGGAAGATGAGGAAGGAGAATCGTAAATTGGAACCCAGTCTTCACAATTTAGCAAGTTAAGGGACCCTTTCTCAGAATAAAAAATTAAAAAATAAATAATAATAAATGAATAAAATGGGTAGGCAATGTAGTTCAATGCAAAGGCCCTGGATACAATTTCCAGTCCAAAAAATTTTTTGGAAAAGTTTTCACAGACATTTCACAGTTTTCAGAAGCTTTCATACTGTGAGGTGGAAGATTGGCTTTGGGGGGCCCTGGACTGGGTGATCACAGGGCTGAACTGAGGCTCCCCACATTCCTTGAATTGAATCCAGCTATATCCAGGTTCATTTCTGGATCATCCTCTTCCCTGGCTGGGGTAATAGCTTGAGCTATGCAGCGAGACTGCTGTGTTTTGAATGTATAATCTACACCCATTAGCAGCATGGCCTCTCACAAGTTACTCAACCTCCTGAGTATTTCCCTGCTCACCAAACAGGAATAATATCACCTGCCTCTCCAAATTGGTGATGACCGAATGTCCAGACCCTTGAAAGGTGCCTGCTGCTGCTCAGGGTCTTGCAGGAGCTCCACTTGCCTCCCTGCCCCAGGCCTCTCTGCCACAGCGTGCTAGGAGATCAGGTTGTACTATATCCTAGTTCTTTGCATGGAGCATCATGGACCATCAATTAATACTTATGGTTTGGGAATTGACTTTTAGTGCCTGAACTTCTGTCCTCCCTTCCTTGCTAGTTTGAAAAGCAAAGGGAACAAAAGGCCTCTAAAGAAATCCCCCTTCACTACTCTTCAAAACAAAGAAACATATAAATAAGTTCTGTGGTTTCCCCATGGATGGTTTTTATATTCCCAGCTGTTCTCCATCAGCTGCTGGAGGCCCACAGGTCAGGGCCAGGCCCCAGGACCAGGGGGTGGAATGACAGGAGGAGGGCACATATCTGTACCTTCCCCATGCAGCATGTGCTCCTTCAGTCCTTGGAGATGGAAGGCTGAATGCCTGGGCCCAGGCTCTTGGCACATTGTGCCATTCAGGCACAAGGGAGCAGTTCCTGCCATGGGCAGCCCAGCACCTGGGGAAGAACCAGGCCTCAAGGCCAGGTGGGCAGATGAGCAGGGTCTGTGCTAAACCTGAGCAGAGTAGACAAAAACACCAGCTGCACAGAGGGACTTCAGGGGAACTGCAGCATGGAGGTCAACCCAGGCGCTGCACAGAATACAAGAAGTGCTTCCTCTGGACTTTGGGCTCAGAAGCTTCCTCCTCTGAATGTCAGTTACAGCACAGAGCTGTCAGCTCTCAGCCATTCCTTCAGTCCCTCTGGGACTTGGATGGTTTATTCTGGGAAGCTGAAGTCTCACATTATCCAACATCTTGGCAGCTAATATTTGAAGAGGAGCAGGGAGAGCCCTTGTGGCCAGTGGGCTGTGCCCTGGCCATGAGGAGACCCCAAGTCTGGGGACCCCAAATAGCACTGACACAGATCAGAACTCAGGCCTTGTTTGTACCACTTCCCACTGACTTGCTGTCATCCCACTGTTACACCTCATGGTCACAACTTAGCTGGAAAGTGATGCATCACTTTAGTTCTACCCATGGTCCTTGGGGAATCCCTTGTGGTCACATTTGCCCAGTCACTGACTCTTATTAACCTGTGCTGGCCTAGATAAGGGCACGGTGAAAGAGAGGGGTATCTTTGGGGACTAAGGGAAAAGTGACAGTTCATTCTCTTCCTCCTACTGTCTGCTGGGAACCACAGATCATTTTCCCAGCCACTCAAAAGAGGGTCTTGTACAAACCAGGGTCCAGGGCTACCACCAAGCCTTCTGACTTCTCTGGGAAGCTCTTGGGAGCCACAGCGTGCTGCCCACAGTCACTTTTCTCCTTCTGCCCATCCTCCACTGTGCTGCCAAAGCTATCTAATACTTGAATGAGACTGCTACAGGCCTGCCTTACAAATCCTGCTTGGCTTCCCTCCATGTACTGGAGGCCTAAAGACGGGTTTCTGCTTGACCTGCATGGAGGTTTTACCACCACACCCTGTTCCTGTAGAACAGCAGCTGGTGGGTGAAGGCTAGTGCAAGGCAAGTGCTCCATAGGAGCTAATCTCCAGCAGTCCCGACTGTCTCACATCTAGTCTCCTTTTCACACTGTATTACCAGCTTGGCACTTGCATGCATTTGGGTTCCCTCCTCTAGTTTTTAGGCAGATGCTTGTAGCACAGCAAGGAAGGAAGAAGGGAGGAAAGAAGGAAAGAAGAAAAGAAAAAAAAAGGGAAGGAAGGAGGGGAAGAATGATGGTAAGAAGGAAGACAAAAAGGAAGGAAGGGAGGAAGGAAAGAAGAAAGGAGGGAAGCTAGCTCTCTGCTCTGGTGGGGGAACCAGGATGGCTTCTGCAGTGGTCTTTCCTTCCAGCATTTCTGTGCGTGCTCTACAGAGCAGGATGGTAGGCATCTCTGTCGGGATACTCACCATTGCATTGCTGTGGCCCTGCGAGCTGGAAACCATTCAAGGGCTGTTCCCTAATTTTCACACTGCATCTGGGAAGAGTGCTGTGAGCATGTGGGGGCGGAGGGCGGAGGGAGACAAAGGCATCAGAAGAGGGAAGTGGAAATGGGGCAGAGGCGTGCTGCTTAGCAACCACAGAAGGAAATTTAGAGAAGTGACAGGACCATTTCTCCCAGTGCCTCAAGGGGAGGATTTTTTTTTTTTTAAAAAGCAAAACCACCAACAACACGAGAATCTCTCGCACGCCTATGCTTGCTGATTTGTTGCTGTGACTGAAGGAGCTCTGGGAAGAATTCACATGGCTCTTCTAGAAGCGGGGCCTTTGGTGAAGAAGTTTGGTGAGCTATGTGGAATGTGCTGGAACTATGTCCTCAATGTCTTGAAGGGGACTATTCTTTAGGTCCCTTATGGGGAGGGAGTGAAAAACCCTTTCAGGAAAGAAGAGCGACACGGTCTCCCCAGTGTCATCTCTAGAGCACAGCTCTTGCTCTTAAGGCTACTGATATCTAGAAAGGAAGGCATCCAGGGACTTTCCCTTTCACCATCTTTTTCCAGGATCCCACTAACAGCCCCAACCCTGTTCCTCCCTCCCCAGTGAGAATCCTCTCCTTTTCTTTCCTAATTTGATTTTCTCTGGCTCACAACTGAGATCAAAGGGAGAAATTCTTTCCAGTGTTTTAGGAATAATTTCCAGTCTCCCACTGGTGTCACTTACACTAGTTAGTTAATTAAAAGAAATCGTTCCTGCTCTTTCACCTACCCTTTTCCCATTTCTCCTGCAGGCTTGAGGAAAAGAGGAGGAAGCCTCAGGAGCACGGCTGCAGCTTGGCCAGTATGGAACATGTTCTCCCAGCCAAAGTGGGAGACACACACACTCCTTTGTTGTCATACATAAGAGAATTGTGGACAGCACAGGAAACAGCCAGCTTGCATTAAAGCCCACTGAGTCACCCACTGGGAATGTTACTCCCTTTCTAATTTGTTTTCAATTGTTTCAATTTTATTGAACCTCAAATTGGTGCTAGGTGTATCACTAACACCTCCTACAACGTGCTAACCTTTCTTTTAATGAGAGCAGCCACGGTACTCAGGTGCAGACAGGCAAAAGCAACCAGCTGCCCTGTAATAGTAGGGTTGTGCTTTGCTGGGTGAGTTTTTTGCACCACTTAAGTGGTTTTCATTGTGGTTGGTTCTTTCTTAAGAGACAAGATAAATAATTAACAAAGACTTGGGAAAGAGCTCATCTTGTCAGGTCCTGCTCAGGAAGCTGGGTTTTCACCCAGCAGGTTGCCGGTAGGTCAGGCCCACAAGAAGACCCCACTGGAGATCAGTTGGCCCATTCAGCAGCTGGTAGTGGAAGATCCTCAGGTGACAGATTTAATTTTTGCTGGAGACAGTTGGCCTGTTTTTTGCTGCCCGTTTGTTGCCTGTTCTGCTCCCAGGGATTGTAAAAGTTGATTATTGATACATATTCAATTTGAGTGGGATGAGACAGAGTGAAGGCAGTGGGACAACACACCCAATGAGGGGGCAGCCACACCTGATTTCCCTGTGGGGAACTGTCAATCACCCCTCTACTCTCTGATTGAGCAAAGCATCCTAACCCTGGCTTTCGAGCCTTTTCACTATCTGGGCCTCTCTCCCTCTGGGCATTTTGTTGCATCCACTAGGAGAGATCGGCTCAGGGACAGGGAGTGAGATTCACATTGACTTTTGCTCGGAATTCTGTGGCTGGCTTTCCCTCCATTGGCTTTGAACTCAATAGGATAAGATGCTGGAGCTCCTACAACCATTACTGCCACCATGAGGACAGAGCCAACAACTAGGCAATGGGGCTAAGAAATCCAATCCTGATGGTATCATTTCCACCCCTGGATCCAGTTGTGCCTGAAGCTAGGCTCTACCCTTGGCGCCTTTAGAGCTCCCCACCAAGCCAAGAAATTCCCCTTTCATGTAATCCAGTTAGGATCAGTTTTTCGGTCACTTGTAATTGCACAAAGTCTTAACTGATGAAATGGCTCGGTGCAAATCCTTGGCCACTGAGTAAGAAAGGACTTGAGGGCATGCTTTGTTGACATGGGTGAGTGGTAACTGTTACCACGCAAAAACACCAGTACAGGAAAAGCTACCATTGTTAACAGAGTGCTCTGAATCCTAGATGATTGTGTATCAGGCTCTGGTTCAGTGTCTGGCTTGATGGCTTATTTAATCCTTGCAACAATCTTAGTCTGTGGATACACACTCATTAGCATTTTATAGATAAGAAAGCAGGGCTTCAGGGAGCCTCTGTGAAACTTAGTGGTGGAGTCAAGGCTGGGTCCTTGATTCTGAGCAGTTCCAGTATTCTTCTATGTTAAGAGCTAGGCTGCTCCCCAGCAAACACAGTGCTTGGGAGGGAGGTGGCTGTCAGGTGGTGTGAAGTGATGCTATGGCCCAGGGACGTGGCTGCTTCTGCCCCACTCAGCAAGACGGTCCTCCGCTATGCAGTTACCAATGGACCCCACAGAAGATATTCTTTTTACCACTGCTAAAAGACAGAAGGCAGTAAAGGCCCTGGCTTGAGTTCAGAACACACGAGCGCTAATTAGTTGTGTGACTTGGGATGAATCATTGCACCTTTCCAAGCTGACTTTTTTTCTCATGTGCAGAGAAGAGATTCCAACCCCAGCCTGAATGGGCAGGTGTGAAGAGACTAAACCAACAACCTACACTTCCTTCTCCCTCCAGGACTGGGAGGAGTCAGATTGAGTGGTGACCTGAAAGGAACCTTTCTGTCCCCAAAGTGGAGAGATAAGAACTGTGAAGCAAGAGAAGCTCAGTGCTGTTATAGGCGCTTGGGAGTTTATTTTTACCCTGTTATCTCTATCCTGAAATGTCAGACTTGGAGCCACTGCCTCCTGGCTCCTCCAGGGTGGCAACACAACCTGGAAACCAGCCCCCTCGCCTCCTGTGCTTCCTCTGTCTTTCCGTGAGTGTCACTGTACTATGGTGACAGGCGGCATGGAAACACTGACAGAGAGAAGGGACAGGCAGGACCTTTTGTTTGGGTTCTAGAACAGGCTCACATCCTCCTGAAACCAGGGAGTGTAGTCAAGACCTTTAGCATATTCTGGCACATACTACAAGGTTTGGGCTCTTTATGTTGCAAGATGTGAGAATCTGGTGGAAATTGCCCTATATAACAAAGAATGTGTAATTAGCTGGGGTCACTAAAATACCCAGGAATAGGTCAGGTTTCAGGTGAGGTTGATCCTGGGGCTTTATGCTGTTACAAGATTCGGGATTCTCCATCTTGCATTCTGCCTTCTGGGGTGTTGGCTTCACCTTCAGGAGCCATGCTGTGCGTTCTTATACTGCAGAACAGCTTCAGAATCTTCCCCATGCGCACAAACAGTTGCAGTGGTTCTAAAAGTCACGTCCTCACAGTGAAGGCTCCAGGGAAAAGAGGAATGTGTTTTTGCTAATCAGCCCTAGGTAATGACTTCTTGAGTTCTGTGGGGCCTTGGACTGAATTCTGTGCCCATCTTTGAGCTGCAGGGACAGCAGGTGAAAAATGCTTGGGGGTAGCATGATCCAAACCATATTCCAAGAACAGGGGAGCAGTGGTTTCCCAAAGGAGATTTAGGGCTCTGCACCCAGTAGGTGGGAATGGATGCTGAGCCACAGCACAAAACTGCTATGTGGTTTATTGGTGTTGCAGTTGCTCCTACCCAGGAAAGACTCTGAAATTAGGAGTGACTATTCTTTCCTATCCAGAAATAGCCAACATTAATTTCTTCAGATAAGTTTTTCTGTGCGGTGCATGGTGGCATATGCCTGTAATCTCAGCACTTGGGAGGCCAAGGCAAGAGAATTGCCATGGGTTTGAGACCAGCCTGGGCTCTAGAATTGATTTAAGGCCAGTCTGAACTACATAGTGAGACCCTGTCTCAAAAAAATTTTATCTGAGAATACAGTGTCTATCCCTCTCAAAATTTCATCTCAAAAATTTCATTCCATCAGTATCTAGAAGATCTCCCAAGTAGATACATGAATTCAGGGAAACATCACATTTTTACCTACTGAAACTTCTTTTGCATTTGAAATAAAATTTATACTCTGGTCTACTACTTCTTCCCTCTCTCATGTCTAGCTGTACCTGCTCTTTTTGTTTTTATTGCTTTTGTACTAGGGATTTGAACTTGGGGCTTCATGCATGCTAGGCAAGTGCTTTATCACTGAAGTACACCACTGTGCCTGAGCCTTATCATTTTTATTCCTTATACAAGTCAGTTCTCTTGGTGGCTCCCACTTGCTGTTTCTCTCCCTCCAGGATGCTCTTCTCTTAAACTTTTGCTCAGCTGACTCTACCTCATATTGAGGATTCTGTACGATTTTTATGTTTTCCAGGAGGTCTTGGATCAGCCCAGCTGGAAACCATCTGAAGTCGCTGGCTTTAGAATGTCTCTCCCTTCACTAAACTGCCACATCCATGAAGCAGTGATCATGTTTGTCCCCTGCCACATGCATCACCTCCATAGTCTGGTTCTGACCTGGCACAATGTAGATATTCAAGTACTTATTCTCTTACATAGCCTATCAGCCATTTCAGTGGGGGGCAATTTCTTATCCTTTTCTTGGCTTTTATTTGGTGGCTGACTAAATTCTGGGCATAAAGGAGACAAAATAGGGTAAAAATTTTTCAAATGAAGACACAGAAGCTCTCTGTGGAAGGGATTTGTTTAAAGTTGCACCCAAAATGCTATAGAAAGATGCTAGGGAGGTGCTGACTGCTTCTTTGAGGATTTGCTTACTGAAGCCATTTCATATGAAATCCAAAGGCATGAAACCACAGAGGGGAACATAGGGCTGACTTTCTGTCCAGATTTCTGAGCGCGATGTTGGGCTCAAGTACAGGTCTGACAACAACATGTAATGTTTACTCCTTTATCCAATGAGGCAGTGAGGTGAGTACCCTGAAAGAAACAAAACAAAACAAAACAAAACAAAACAAAACAAAACTTTTGCCCTGTTCATTGCAGGCAAGTAACTTAAGGCCAAAGCCTTAATATGCTAATCATCCAGGTGGGAATCTCCCTCCTGTCTGGTGAACGCAAACTCTGTGAGATTTACTAGCTTGTGACGTTCTTTAGGACAACTGAATGAGAATGTGGGTAGCCCAGCAGAGCTAACAGAAATTTAAAAACTCACCATCTCTTGATAGCCATCAGTTGTCTCTGGACTCAGTAGAGGACATGATACTGAGGGTATCTTGGGTGTGTGTAGGTGTAGCTCATTCTCTGCTTGCCCCATCAGGCCCACCCCTCTCTTGGGCTCACCCACAGCACCTGGACCTTTGTTGTACAGAACTCCCTACTACTCGTAATACTCTTCATTTAGGTGATTGTAGTTAACATCTGTTAACTTCCCTACTGGACTCCAGGCTTCTTAAGTGCAAGGAGTGATCTCTTGAGCTCACTGTTGTACTGAATCATCCAGCCTGTACCTAACATGCAAACAATGCCTAGCAAATACTTTTTGAATAGAAGAATGGATATTGATACGGAGGTCAGGTCATCCAGCCTGACTCAGCTGACAGAAGAGAGGCTGAAGGTTTTCACTGTAATCAGACCTTATCATTTCATCACTGCCTGCTCCTTGAGTAGCATCTGGCATAGAGGAGAGGGTCAACAATGATGGAGAATGAATAAGTGAATGGACTCTGTTCTTTTTCCTCCCAGAGAAGCCTGGTTACATTCTTAAGGCTGAATCCACAGAAAGGGAAATTGAGGGAAAGCTACAATGCACAAATAAATCCATCCAGGTCCGGAGGTTCTATGTAGGTTGTTCCCTTTAGATTCAATAAGTCTGCTTCTCAGGATCACTAAGCCGGCATGCCAGCAACTGGGGATGCTTCAGGCACAGGTTGAACTAGTTCACTGGGGATAATGCTTCTTTGGACCTCAGTGCAATGAGTTCTGGGTTAAGCATTTAAAGTTTAAGTGGGTCATGGCTCCTGGTGCTTATCACAGACCCTATCAAACAGAACAAAAACAAAACACGCAGGAATGGTACTGTGCCTTATGACCTAGACTGATCCCAAGGTCTGCCACTAGGTCAGAGGGACACTAGGAAGAAAGGGAGTTTTCTTTTTCATTGTCACACCCTCCTTCTTGGGGGATATCTGTGTCCTAATAGAGTCTTTTTCTATTTGATGTTTCACCTGCCAAGGGCTGATGGTAGTTGGTCTTTCTCAATCCTTGGGGTTACAAAGAGGTCACAGATATATTCTTCAATCACCAGTCCAAAACCAAACACCCAAAACTGTACTGAAAAACTATCATAAAACCAAATTTCTGAATGTGCCCGAGTCTCAAACCTGTCTCAGGCCAGCAAATAGTAAGGCCTTGCCTGTGAGTTAGAGTCCTTTCCTAAACCAGAAGAAAAGGGACAGGGATTTATGGGTTGTCTCCGAGTTGTAGGCGCTGGCTCATTCCCAGGATGAGTTCATTACTTATTCTTAGAGACTGGACTCAAATCAAACAAACAGTGCCTATAAATAGAGTGGGGATACACTGGGCTTGGTGTCACCAAAAGGTCCTTTACATAGGGATGGACTCACTAAATGGATGTTCTCAGATTACCCTATTAGAACTACGTGGGAAAAGGTTGTATTTTTTCTTTTTGAGTATCATTCAGGAGGGGAAAAAAGCAGGTTAGTCAAACCCTGGGGTTTGGTCTGATTCTGTCATCTTCATCTCTTTTTTTCCACACTCTCACTGACACTCTGAGAAGGGCCACCGAGGATGTCACTCTATCAATGTGCTGGCCCAGCAGCTCTGGCAGGATTCTCTGGGAATGGATCCTGGTTCAGACTGTATTGACAGAATGTTCTGGCCTTTTAGATTAGATTGCAAACTCCCTATGGGAAGGGCCCAAGTGCTAGGATTTCCTCCTGGTTTTTCCTCTGCTGCCAAGCACAAGGATAACTAGAGTTTCCCTGGCAGCCCCTGCACTGCAAATTAAAAGGACCTTCCTCATGCATGGTGATTTTATGATGAGGAATAACATGGCCCTGTGTCCTGGCCCTGGTGTGACTTCTGTTTTAAGCACACTGAGGTAGAGTCAGTGCACTATCATGATAGATGAGTGGGGACTGGAAGCATCTGGAATAACTATGAATAAACACAAAGCCACGAGGCAAGAAAGTCAAGCACTTATATAACAAGAACTACCATTGACTCTGCCCTTGGCCAGGTAATTTCAGGCACTATTCAAAAAACTTTGTAAAAGTCCATTGAATTTTTTCCCTAACACATGTGTGATAGGGACTATGACTGTCTCTGTTTTATAGACAAGGACCTGATTACATACTTCATGCTAAATTAGGGTTGGAAGCTCCACAGTTTAGCTCCAGAGATTCATCTATCACATTGAGTATTGGAACAGTTCTTCTGTTGGGGTTTCTGCCTGCTAGATCCCCTCTTCTCTTCAGGAGGCCACAAGACACCACAAAACCAGCCCTTCTCACTTTTGGCTCAGGTGCATCTGGTGCCTTGTCTTGGGGTGAAGCTGCAGACTGCATCTCCTCATCCACAGCAGTCTTACAGTTATGGATAGGAGACATAGAACTGGCAATTGGAATGGACTTCAGAATTCTTGCTGAGAAAATCAGGGCACTCTAGATTTCCCTCTGGATTAGCTGGACACAGGTGGCCTCAGGCAGCCTTGCTATCCCACAGGAGGTCTGCCTGGCTGTGAATGAAAGCAGGACTGTGAGAAAGCAGAACTGGAAAATGGATGCTGTTGTCATCATGTGAAGCCTGAATTCAGCCAGGTCTAGTGGTGGAATGCGTGCCCCATGTTGCACTTTTAGGAGGCAACATGTTCCCTTTGCTACTTTGGATGGTTAAAGTTGATTTCCTATCACTTACAGTGGGAAAATTTGTATCTGAGAAAGTCAGGCCCCAAATCAGATATAATTTGGTGCAATTAGTAACTCAGCCCCATCTACAAACAAAAGCCCATCCTCATACCTGTCTCTAGCACTGCTAGGTTCTTCCAGAAACGTGTTCCATTCCTCTTATATTAAAATCCCAACCACCACCTCAGGTTGCACAAGTCAGAGTTAACTGCGTGTTCCTTGGTTGCCATGATACAGAATTTGGGCACCACTTAGCATTTATTTCATTCTGCCTTGAAATACATTGGGTTATTTACAAGTCATTCATTAGCATTTATTGAATGCTTCATATGTGTCACCTCCTCTTTTAGGGCTAGGGAATCAAAATGATAATGTCAAGATAGATCTGAGGTCTTATTAAGCATCAGGGACTCTGCATGCATTAGTTATGGTACTGCATCTCCTTAAAAACTCGACTACATAGGCATGAATAACATCTCTGCTTTACATGTCACAGGGTATTACATTAGGAAATTGCAATGAGGTACTGAGATTTAAAAGCTCTGAAGTGGCAAAGTGAATTACTAGATGAAGATGTAGATGTTTGCAACCAGTGCTTTAGTATTTGTCTAGCCACACAAATCCTCTGTTTCACAAATCCTTAGTCCATAGAAAGGATATAAAGAAATCAATAGGTATTAGAGGATTTTATGAAGCTATTTTTTCAAATACTAGTCTGGCTTTCACCTCCCAACAACAACAACAACAACACACACACACACACACACACAATATGGGAATGTTTTTACCTGCACCTCCAGCCCAGTGAGAATAGCTTCTTTGAGAGGAGAAGCTATGGAGAGTTTGAACAAAGTTGGAGAGATGGGGATCAAAGGACTCTGTGTGCTTTACACTTGAGCTCCCAATACAGGGAGAAAGCTTCTGTAGTTTGGATCTAGAATGTTCCCCAAATGCCCATGTGGTAAAGACTTATTGCTATTAGGAGATAATAAGACTTAGAGGGAGTCTTAGGTCACTGAGGTTATGCCCTTGAAGGGGATTGTGGGACCCAGTCTTTTCTTGCATGTCTCTTTTGTTTCTGGCCCTAAGGTGATCTGGCTTCCTTCAACACAAGGAAGGCCCAAAAGCAACAGGGTCAACCAACTGTTGACTGAAACCTCAAAATTGCCAGGCAAAATAAACCCATTCTCTATAAGTTGCTTATTTTAGGTATTTGTTACAGTTGAGGAAAGCTGACTAATACAGAAGCTAATGTGGTATTGCATGGTGAAAGCTTGTTCTGAAAGTATGGGTGCTTCTTATCTACCATCTCGGGCAACATGTCCTCTTAGATATGGTCCTACAGGGTGGCCTAGAGGGGCAAAAAGCCCTCATGAGATCCAGACAAAGGTAGACTACTAGAGTCCTAAGTAGGAAATTAACTGAGCACACCTGCAGATGTTGGAATCTAACGGCTAAGTGCTCTCCTCCCCGTCTTTATTTCTCATCTTCTCTCCATGCCAACCCTTTGTGGTGGCTTGGGGAAACTGGTATCTGTTTCCTTCTTCCCAGATGTGAGAAGCCCACTGTAGCAGGCCATGGGGGAAGAGAACTATCACCAGATAAGGTTTAAGTATCAATTAATATATTGAATGAAACATTCTGATTTTATAAATCAGACTAAATTTGTGATTTAGGCACCATAGGACTTTTTCTCCATTGAAAACTAAGAGAAAAAGGGATGTTCTGGTGCCTGCCTGACTTTCTTTTCATCCAGTGCTAGGGTAAGGACTTTATCTATTGAAACTTCAATGACATGGTAAGGCAAAACTAAAGTTGCTTTGATGATTTCATCCCATAAGTTCAACTACAAAGAGGCTAGACAAGTGAACAGAGCTACTTGGGGCACAGAGACAGTCAAAAAGTCAGAGTTGTATTCCTAATCAAGTTTCTGTCCTGTTTTTGCCCTCCGGGAAATTACTATCCTGATCCTAACTGGAAGAAGCCGTGTCCTGTTTTTCTTTCTCAATGTCTTGTTGAATTCCCTTCCTTTCCTCAACTTGTCGGGAATGACCCTGGACCAGGATTGACAAATGTAGGCATACTCTGGGCTGGGGATTTAGCTCAACTGCAAAGTGCTTGCCTGGCAAGCACACGGTCAGGAGTTCGATCAGGGTACCAAAACAACAATAACAACAAACAAACAAACAATGTAGGCATATTCAAAAGTGGAAGATCTGAGGATGACTTCAATCAAGAATATGATTCAAAGAGCAACAAATTGTTGAACACCAAATCTGGAGAATCTCCTATTTCCAACTACCCAAAAAATGATGATGACTGTAAAAGAATTCATATGCTAACAAAATCACTGACCACTCAACTAATTCTAGGAGCTATGCTTTTCCTATATATTTTTTCCTATATTTTCTGATATAATCCTGATGACCCCCAAATGGCTCCTGACAACTCCACTAATGGTTACTACTGCCATTTACAAAGGAGATAACCAAGAATTGGAGCGCTGTACAAATGTTCAAAGTCAGACTATAGAACCAGTTTCCCAAAATGGGTCTGATCCTGGAGGCTGTGTTCCTAACCATTACAGTATACTCAGCATATGGTACCCACAGCCTTGTGGCTTCCCTCTTTTTGGGGCACCAAACTCACCAAGAATCACCTGCTATCACTATTTACTATACTACTCCCTCTCCCAGCATTTCGCTGACTTCTAATTAAGAAACGTATTTGTTACAATTCAATCCCACTGGGCTGATTGAAAGACATTCTTAATTTTTTTGAAAGCAAAAACATGGTGCATGGTGGGGGTTGGATAGCAGCATACAATTTGTAGATATGAAGGTGGTGACAACACTAGCGATCTTCTCTGCCTTTTGGGAGATAATTCCACGGACGCTCACCTAAGGCAGGCAATAATATTCTGTGAATTTAGAGACCATAAAGTAGATGTCTGTAGGCATGAGACCTACTTCATGATGAGTTTGAACAATCATGTGCTGAAGGTTTCTTTCTATTCCCCCAGAGGGAATGTCTCAAAACTAGATATAACAAATAGTATATTGATGAAACCTTCATATCATTAGACTGCTTATGAGAAATACATTTGTATGCAGGGTTGGGTTCAATTTATTAGCAATATATTCTCATGAAGGTAAAGTCTGGGCTTCAGTGTGTTAATCTATAAAAAGACACTAGTATCTTCTTCTTAGCATTTCTGAAAGCCATCAGGTATTCACTAATATTTTAACTTGTCTTTTCCTCTTGGTATATGACAAAATTGTTATTCTATTTTTCAACCACTTCAAAGTTAACCATGACCTTGTGTCATACCAGCTAGTAAAATAAGAATGAAGATGATTTTGTATTACTAGGTAGAAGCTTTACAAGGGGCTGTATCTCAGAGTAACTTAAACTTAGAAAATGATAAACAAATGTATTTCTCACAGGTTTAGAGCTTGGGAAGTCCAGGAAGTTTGTGTCATTCTCTGGTGAGTGCCTTTGTCCTACAGTATAACATGGCAGAAGGGCAGGCAAGAACTCATCTTTTTATCAGGAGCACATTCCCATAATAACCCATTTCCACAATAAAAACTTAATCCCTCATGATGGTGGTACTCTCATGATTTAATCATCCCCTCATGACCTCTTAAAGGCTCCACCTCTGTTGTTCACTGTGACTTTTGGAGATGTTAACCTCATAAGCAGTCTGCCATTTCTTACTTCACGAATTCCCACCAGTCTGCGACTCTATGAGGAGCACTATCCCTCCTCCCCAGTTCTAACCATCATTAGACATGCAGCATGAGTGGGAAATAAAAGCCACTGAGTTGTTTTAAGTCACCGAGGTTTAGGGGTTGTTGGTTTCCACTGCATAACCTAGCCTATTGTGATTAATACAGTGTTGGTGGGACACAGACAATCTACGTACATCCAGCTAAGATACCCATGTGACTGGCTATAATAAAAAAGACAGAAAATACAAAGTATTTGCAAGGATGTGGAGAAACTAGAATCCTCATATATTGTTGGTAGAAATGTAAAATGGTGCAGCCACTTTGGAAAACAGTTTGACAATTTCTTAAAAGGTTAAACATGAGTTTATTATGTAGGCTAACAATTTAACTTCTAGGTATCAATCCAAAAGAAATGAAAATATATGTTCACATATATATAATATGAACATACATAAAATATATGTTCTAAGTGAATGTTATTTATAATAGTCAAAAAGCTGAAAGGATCCAAATGCCCATTAACTTATGAACGTATACAAAATGTGGCATAGCCATGAAATACTGTTTAGCATAAGAAAAGGAATGAAATGATGATACATACTACCAAACAGATAGATCTCATGATCACTGTACTATCTTAAAGATGAGAGATGCAAACTATTACATATGCATAATTCAATTTCTGTGAAATTTCCATAAAAGACACATTTAAAGAATTAGAAGGCAGATCAATCAGAAAGCAGATCAATGACTGTCTGGAGCTGAAAATAGGATAGAAGACTAATTGCAAATAGATTGGATGGAGTCTTGGGAAGAAAAGGAGTATTCTAAACCTGGATTGTGATAATGATTTCCCAACCCTATACATTCTCTGAAAATCTTTTAATTGTATACTTATAATGGGTCAATTTCACATTATGTACATTCTATACCAATAAAGCTATTAAGAAACTACACTTAAGTACAGTATCTGGCACATAACAAATGTTCAGTAAATGTCTGTTAATAATGATAATTTTTAAGAATGAAAGGTTAGAACTGAGATCCTGCAATGAATTGATTAAAATGAAGATCTCAGTTAAATGAAGAAGGTGGGTCTGGCAGTTGGCATTGGTAGATACTCTTTTCTTTAACCCCTTGATTTTGTATTTCTCGTAAGATGGCCACTACATGCAAAGGTCAGTGAATACTCCCACTGTCCTTCATCAGTCTCTCAGGGATCAAGAGGAGATGGTCCATGTGGTTCTTTGTGGAAGCCCCAGAATGCCTTGTGACTGAGACTTTTCAAGGTATGAAAAAGACTTAATTTGGTCTGGCTGAAAAGTGTCTTTTACTCCACATCTCACCACTATCCTTCAACATGCACGAACAATGACAATTATTTTTTGATCAACTCTCATCACATGTTCCCTTATGTCTTCTTAATGTTCTTTTATGAGGTCTTGCAAAAATCTCACCACAGCTGGGAGGAGAGGAGAGATTACTGCAAAGGTCAAGGTGAGTGGTAGGTATAGGCTGCCCTGCCATAGTGTAGGAAACACATCGTGTTAAAAGTTGTTATTTACAGCTACAGCATTCTCAGGCTGGCTGATATAATTACGAAGTATCATTTAGGCCTGAGATCCCTTAAAGAAGATAAAATTGCTTTAGAAAGGGGGATAATATTCCAAGGGCCACTGTTGCCATGCTAGAAAGATAAAGTTAAACCCTTCACTAAATGTTTTTTTTGTGGGGGTTTTTGGTTTGTTTTTTTGAGAAAGGGTTTTACTATGTAGCTCAGGCTGGCCTCAAACTTGCAGTGATCCTCTTGCCTTAGTTTCCCAAGTGCTGGGATTACAGGCATGCACCACCAGGCTCTGCTCGGCCCATTGCTAAATATTAGTCACCTTGGTTCTCTGGATAATGTCCATCAGGAGGCAAAGCAAAGAAAATCTGACACATATAGTAGTAGGATTATCTGAAAGACTAGCACTTTAGATATGTAGCCAGGTCTCCAGCAAAGAAATATGTTTTGATATTTTCTATTTCTATTTTTCTCTTTCTTAGCTATAGTGTTCTCTTCATGCATCCACCTCTGGCCACTCATTGGAAAAAAGACAAAGCTTAAATGGTTTTGTTATTAAATAAAAATGGAAAACAACAAAAACAACAAACTAAAAAAAATTGGAGCAAATAATTAGTTGACAGTAGAAACAAAAATTGAAAGATAAAAGCACACATAAGTGAATTAGAAAATAAAAAACAATAGGCTTGATAATGTAAATGAAAGAGCTTTTAAATTGCTGGTAGAAAAGGCAAACCTCTGGCAAAGTTACATGTCAAAAAGAAAAAAAGAAAGAAAATACAAATAGATAATAGTAAAATTAACAAGGAATTAGATATAGATATGGAAGATTAAAAGTAAAAGTACATTTACTTAAATTCATGTAAATAAAATATTGACCAAAACAAGGCAAAAGAACCTACTCAAGAAAAGGTAGAAAAATCTGATGGGACAAAAAGTCATGGAAAAAACTGATAAAGAATTTTTACTACCTCCATGAGACACACAAGTTCAGATGATTTGGGGAGAGTCAGGAGAGGAAAATTGCATCACACATTAATGAAAGAGATACTTTCTATACGATTTATTTCATTTCATCATATAAGGAAAGTTTAAAACTTTCCAATTAATTTTATGAAAGAAACTCAACCAATATTGAAGAGAGAGCAGGAGAAGAACAGGAGGAATATAGGTCACACTTACTTGGCAATAATGTAGTGAGTTGACTAAGGTCCCCATGAAAAATCCATGTCTATCTGGCCCCACACAGTGGGACCTTATTGGAAATGTAATTATTAAGATGAGATCATACTGGACTAAGATGGGTCTTAAAATCCAATGGCTAGTGACCTTATAAGAGAAGGAGAAATGCATAGATAGAAGGCCATGCAGAGATGGAGACAGGGATTAGAATGATGCGGCTACAGGCCAAGGAGTACTCAGAAGCTAGGGAGAGACAAGGAAGGATCTGCCTTCGAAGCCCCCACCTTGGTTTTATGTTGCTACCCTCAGAATTGCAACATCATAATTCTGGTGTTTCAAGCTATCCACTTGCAGTTTGTTATTATGGCAACACTAGGAAGTTGATGCAGACAGAGATGCAAGTTGTTCTTATTGATTTGATTTCAATCACTTTATAAGGGAAGAGAATGTATGGTTTGCATTTACCCATAGCTAACTGGTCAGAGAAAGGAGGCATTTTTACTAAATCAGGATACTTAAGAAAGCCTTCTATTTTATCTCAGTACATTCTTAGGCTCTGGAATGTCTAGTCAATACTGTGAGCCTGGGTTGAATCTGACTACCTTGATGTTTAAGAAATCGAATTAGTTTTCAATATTTGAAAGACCTTATAATTTACATTTAAAAAAACTCATTTGAATATCTTTTTATTAAAAAATCTGAACATCTGTTAACACCAAACCTATTTCCCAAGTATCGGACACTGGTGGAGCTGAACAGTGACTTCCCACTTTAGACATGCCTGGCTGCCCTGTCTATTCCAGGCTTGACCTTGCCCAGTTCACTCACGGGAGGGTGAATTCCTGAACTCATTCTCTTGCACAAGAGACAGAAAAAGAGGCATGAAAAGCAGATAATATCATTATCACTTAATAAAACGCTGAACTACATGTGATATTCAAAATAATCAACTGAAAAACCATGCTAGCGATTGAGATCTATAGGATGGTCAGTTGTAAAGTCTATAAAAATTCATCTAGCCAGGGTGGGGAGGGAAGAAAGCTCAGTCACCACATGTACTAACAACATGTTTGAATGAACTTGTCAGGAAATGTGCAAGGCTTATATAGACGAAATTATAAAAATGACTAAATAATAGGAAAGAAGACTTCAACAGTGAAACACTCCATTTCGCAAATATGGTGAGGATATCCATTATTACCAAAATAAGAAAAATTTAAATCTAATTTTTTTGAAACTTGACAAAGAATCTCAAATATTACACTAGAATAATAAATGCTTGATAATGGCCAGTTAGCCAATAAATATTTTAAAGAGCACAAAAAACAGAGGCATCTACTTAACAAATTCTTTAAATTTATTATACACAGATAATTAAACTTGTATGACTATAGGAAAGACTGACATCATGTAGGAATAAAATCAAAATTACAGCAATATATCCAAAGGCAAACACAAGTACAGTATAAGACAAAAATATCAATAAAAATTAGCAGGTAAAGAAAATATTTTCAACAAATAGTATTAGGTAAGTAGCTTATTATTTTGAAAAAAGTTAGAGTCTTACCTTGTATACCACACTGATATAAATTTTCAGTAGAGTGAAATATAAAAAAATGAAATAAGAATACCAGAAGAAAACTTGGGTAGATTTTATATATTTCAAATATAAATACTAAATGTACTGAATACAGAATTCTAAAAATACTGAAAGATTTAACAACATATACATTTGAAGAAATTGGAAAGGCAAAAGCATAGAAAAAAAAGGCAAAAGACAAATTTGGAAAAAGGTTTGCAAAATTTATGAAAATAATACTCTCAACAGACATAATTTTCACAAATAAATAAGAAAAAGGACATCTGAAAAATAAAAGGGTATAGGAAACTAACAGGCAATGTGCATACAACACGCACACACACACACACTATAAATAGCTAAGAAACATGGAAAATTTAATCTCAAAATTAATTGAAATATAGGCTAAACTAGTGAAATGTCATTTGAATTTAGAATATTGCTGAGGAAAGGTACAATTAATACTATTCTTTGTGAGAGTGTGAAAAAATGAGCTCTCTTACAAGAGAATATAAAAAATTATTTTCAGATGGGGTCTCTGCAAAGTCTAGCCTGACTTTGAATTCAAGGCAATCCTCCTGTCTCAGCCTCTATGGAATTATAGGGGTGAGCCACCTGGTCTAGCTAGAGAATATAAATTGATAAAACTTTCTAGAACAGCAATTTGGCACACAGATCAACAACATCCTGAGAAAATCATGGTTCTGCACAAAATATCCTCAGAAAATCATGGTTCTGCACAAAAGTTCAATATAAAACATATGCATTTAATCTGTGCTTCTCATTAGGGAACTGAGAACAATGTAAGAGATGAAAATATAGGATTGGTTTAATAAAGCCATGGATGATAAAAATATATAAGACACTAACCAGTATCTAGTTAGGGTTGAGGGCTGTGATTCACATTTGACATATATTTTAGTTACCAAACAATGAAGTGCTCTGAACCATTCAAGTATTGATATAGAAAGGCATTGATGATATTGTCAAGCTGTACAAAATGTTAGGCAAACCTTACAAACTAGAATATGCTGCATATAAGGAGGTTCCATTTTAAATAAAATATGCCTATATGAGTAATGACAAAAAATAGTTTAAGATACACATTGAAGCATAAGAAATGATATTTTTGGCTAATAAAATAATACATATGAAATGGATATTTTAGTCAGATGGTAACTTAAGATATTAACCCAGGGACCCACCCACATCCAGGAACTGTAGGTGAGGCTCCTGGGGACTGAGAAATTGCACCCAGCAATCCACCACGCCCAAGAACCATCTCTAAGGCTTGTGGGGATCAGGAGTCTGCACCCAGCAACGTACGGTCATTCAGGAACCACAGTGAGGCCCATAGTGACCTAACAACACCCAGGAACCATAGGTGAGACTCCTGGGGACTTAGAAGTGGCACCCAGTGGTATGCCCACACCCAAGAACCATCTCTGAGGCCTGCAGGGACCAGGAGTCTAAAACCAGTGACCTGTTGTCATCCAGGAACCCATAGTGAGGCCCTCAGGGACAAGGAAGCTGTGCCCAGTGACCTATCTATACCCAAGAACCATATGTGAGGCTCCTGGGAATTGGGAACTGCACCCAGTGACCTTCCTAATCTAGGAAACATCCCGTAGGCCTGTGGGGACCAGGAGTTGGCACCCAGTGACTGCAATCATCCAGGAACCCACAGTGAGGCCCACTAGGACTGGGAATCTGCCTTCAGCAAGCCATCCACATGTGGGGATCATTTGTGAAACCTGTGGGGTTCAGAAGTCTGTGCCCAGAGACCTGCAGTTATTGGCAACCCTTAGTGAGGCCTGCTGTAGGACACACTGCCAGTGCAGGAAGCAACTAGGACTTGACATCAGGCTGATTTGGAGGGATACAGGAAAATGCCAAAACAAAAAACCAAAATGCAATCTCAAATTTCCAGCCCATCCAGATCAAATACAGGAGACACAGACATAGAAGAAATTAGAAATGACACACTTGAAATTTCTAAAATGTTAGCAAGACAAGTAAAGAAACAACTCCAGGAAGTTTTAAAGGAAATCAGAGAGAAATAATCTCTTAGGTAAAAACAGAAATGATAAACATAATGAAAGAATTGGTGAGTATATTCAAAGAAGACATAGATAGAAAAAATAGAGGAACATACAAAAATGATGGAAACCTTGAATGAACAATATAGGAGACAATTAGAATATGTGAAACAGATTCAAGGAGATCTCCAGTAAATAAAAAATTCCGTCAAAAGCTGGAAAAACTGCATAAATGAATTGAAGACAGACTCTCAGACTTTGAAGACAGGATTGCAGCTAGTGATCATGAAAGGAAAGATCTCTTAAAAATAACACAGAATCAGGAAGTATCAACTGAACAGCTGCTCAATGATGCAAAGAGAAACAATATATGACTGATTGGTGTCAGTGAAAAAGAAGACAATGCAAATGAAACAAAAAGACTATTTACAGAAGTAATATCAGAAAATTTTCCAAACACAGGAAAAGAACCTGATATAAAAATAAGTGAGCCATATAGAACTCCAATTATTCATCCCAGAAATTCAGCATAAGAACAGGATATTAAAAGCTGCTAGGGAAAAGAAACAGAGCACCTATAAATGAAAGGGTATCAGAATCACAGCAGATTTCTCAACACAAACCAACAAGTTAAGAAGGGCATAGTGTGAAGCATTTCAAGTATTAAAAGAAAACAACTTCCAAACCAGATTGATGTACCCTACAAAACTATCTTTCAAAATCAATGGAGAAATAAAATACTTCCATGAAAAAGAAAAGAGAAAGAAGTTCATGACCACTCAACCAACCCTACAAAGGGTACTGAAAGACACTCTAGAAAGAGATAAAAATGACCACAATTCCAAGAAAAACAACAGAAAGAAACTAAGAGCAGGACAAGCAATTAAACAGAGGGGAAAAGTAGGGAACCAACAGCAGAGAGATATATGACAAAGATAAGCCAATACTTATCAGTTATCACCATTAATGTAAATGGTCTCAATTCACCAATCAAAAGAAACAGACTGGCAGAGTGAATCAAGAAACAAAATCCAGCAATATGCTGTATACAAGAAACACATTTAACTCAAAAGGAAATTCATAGACTGAAAGTCAAAGGATAGAAAACAATACTCCATGTGATTGGAACACAGAAAAACACAGGAGTAACTATTCTGTTTGCAGACAATGTAAACTTCACATCAAGAATGATGAAAAGAGACAAATAAGGTCACTACATACTTGTTAGGGGAAAAATTCAAGGGGAAGAGATAACAATCAAAAATGTATATGCACCAAATATGGGAGCATCCAACTATGTAACACAAATGTTAATAGACATGAAAACTCAAGTAAGCAATAATACAATTATAATGGGTCATGAAGAGATAGATCAACTAGACAAAAAATCAGCAAACAAATAACACAGAACTGAATCAAACTTGTGAACAAATGGACTTAGCAGATGTGTATAGAGTGTTCCTCCCAACAACATCAGAATACACATTCTTTTCAGCTGCACATGGATGTTGTCTAAAATAGACAATACACTAATCCATACAACATGCATAAGTAAATGCAGAGGAATTGAAATTATCCCATACATATTATCTGGCCATAGTACACTGAAAATGGAAATCCATGACAAAAGAAACCATAAAAGCTCCATGAACACGTGGAAATTAAATACTACCCTATTGATGAACCAATGGGTTACAGAGGAAATTAAATTTAAAAACTAAACAATGTGTACAATTAAACAAAAATGCAAATACAACTTACCAGAACCTGTTGGACGCAGTGAAAGCAGTCCTCAGGGAAAAATTTAGTGCTGTGAACTGTCACACCAGGAAAACAGAAGAAACACAAATAAACAACCTAATACTGCACCTCAAATTTTTAGAAAAAGAAGAATAAGTCAAGCCCAAAGCCCAAAGAAGAGAGAAAATTATAGAGTAGACCAGAAATTAATGCAATTGAGATTAAGAAAACAATACAAAGAATTAAAGAATCAAAAGGTGGTTCTTTGAAAGAATAAATAAAATTGGTAAACTCCTGGTCAATCTTATCAAAAAAAGGAAAGGAAAAATCTCAAATTCATGGAAGAAGGAATGAAAAAGGTGAAATCACTATAGATCATGTGGAAATACAGATCTTCAACACTTACTTTGAAAAACTTTATTCTCCTAGGATCAAAAACACAGAAGAAATGGACAGATTCCTAGAAATATATAGATTACCAAGGCTGGATCAAGAAGATATAAAACTTCTGAATAATCAGTATCAGTCAATGAAACTGAAAACATAATTAAAAACTTACCAACAAAAAATCCTGATGGATTCCCAGTTGAATTATACACGAAGTTTAGAGATGATTTAATACTAATACTCCTCAAACTCTTTAATGAAATTGAAAGGGAAACAATTCTCCCTAATTCATTCTGGGAAGCAAATATTATCCTGATACCAAAACCAGAGGAAGACCAACCAAAAAAGAAAATTACAGGCCAATCTCTCTAATTAACATAGATGAAAAAATCCTCAGTAAAATACTAGCAAACAAAATACAGCAAATCATCAAGAAGATTATATACCATGACCAAGAGGAATTCATCCTAGGAATGCAGGGGTGGTTCAATATACATAAATCACTAAATGTGATACACCACATTAACAGAACAAAAGACAAAAATCACATGATCATTTCAATAGATGCAGAAAAAGCTTTTGATAAAGTTCAACATTCATTCATGGTAAAAACCTTAGGGAAAATTGGAATAGATGGTCTTTACCTCAATTTGATAAAAGCCATCTATGACAAACCCAACAGCCAATATACTGAAAGCTTTCACTCTAAAATCAGGAACAAGACAAGGTTGTCCACTGTTACCACTCCCATTCAGTATATTTCTGGAACCATTAGCCAGAGCAATTAGACAAGAGACAGAAATAAAAGAAATAAAGATAAGAAAGGAAGAAGTTAAATTATCATTATTTTTGGATGACATCATTACCTAGAAAACCCCAAAAACTCCACCAAAAGAATTCTAGACTTAACAAGCAAATTCAGCAACATAGCTAAGTATAAAGTCAATAACTCAAAGTCAATAACATTCTTGAACATAACAAACTCATGGAGAGAGAAAATAAGGAAACTACACCTTTTACAATAATATAAAAAATGAAATACTTAGGAATCAATCTAACAAAGGAAGTAAAATTACAGTACTCTGATAAAAGAAATTGAAGAGGAATTCAGAAAATGGAAAGATATCCCTTGCTCATGGATAGCAAGAACCAACATTGTGAAAATGGCCATACTCTCAAAACTGTTATACAG
The DNA here is from genome assembly GCA_004027455.1 of Hydrochoerus hydrochaeris. Classification (NCBI taxonomy): domain Eukaryota; kingdom Metazoa; phylum Chordata; class Mammalia; order Rodentia; family Hydrochaeridae; genus Hydrochoerus; species Hydrochoerus hydrochaeris. Next base: position 230,933 of record PVLA01001595.1, on the reverse strand, counting down.
ATTTAATGCAATCCTAATCAAAAACCATTAGCATACCACAAGGATTTAGAGAAAACATTCCTAAAATTTGTTTGGAACCATAAGAGTCTAAGAATAGCAAAGGTAATCCTGGGCAACAAAGGCAAGACAAGAGGATTCATAATCCCTGACTTGAAATTATACTACAAAGCTGCTATAATAAAATCAGCATGGTATTGTAAAAAAAACAGACCTGAGGATCAATGGAACAGAACAGAAGATACAGAGACAACTAAAACCATATGCATCTACCTTATTTTTGACAAAGGGATTAAACACATTCACTGAAAAAAAAAAAGACAGTTTCTTTAATAAGTGGTGCTGCAAAAACTGGCTTTCTACATGACAAAGACTTAAACTAGACCCATGTCTATCACTATGCACTAAACTAAAGTCAAAATGGATCAATGATCTAAATATTAAGATAAAAACATTAAACCTAGTAGAAGACAAATTAGGTAGAAATCTCAAGGACATAGGGAGAGGCCGAGAGTTCAAAACAAAAGCCAAACTGCATGGGAAGTACTTCAAAGAATCAACAACTGGGATCTAGTCTTATTAAAAAGTTTTTACACATTAGAAGAAATCACTAATACAGTGAAAATAAAATCCACAGATTGGGAAAACACTTTTGCCAACTGTCCCTCAGTAAAAGGACTTTTATCTAGAATGTATACATAACTGAAAAAAATAAGGCCCTCCAAATATAAAGACCCAATCCAAAAATGGACATCTGAGATGACTACACAATTCTCAGATGAAGAAATACAAATGGCCAATAAATATGTGAAAAAATGTTCAACATCATTGGTTATTCAAGAAATGTAAATTAAAACAACATTGAGATATCATCTCATTCCAGAAAGAATGGCTAACATTAAGAAATTAATCAATAACAAATGGTGGGGTTGTCGGGGAAAAGGAACCCTTCTCCATTGTTGGTAGGAGTGTAGGCTGGTAAAATCACTGTGGAAAATCAATATGGAGATTCTTCAAAAAACCAAGAATAGAGGTTTCATCCAAGCCAGCTATTCTCTTTTTGGGTATTTTCCCAGTAGAACAGAAAATATCTCACCACAGTGATATATGTGCACTCATGTTTATAGCAGCACAATTTGTAACATCTAAATCTTAGAAACAACCCAAATGCCCATCAACTGAGGAATGGATAAAAAAGTGGTATTTTTACATAATGGAATACTACTCAGCCATAAAGAATGATAAACTCAAAGCTTTTATAGGTAAATGGATGCAACTAGGAGCCATATTTATAAGTGAAATGAATAAGACTTACATGTGTAAACACTGCATTGTCTCCCCTAGTATAAAACACTGAAAGAGTAAATAAGATCCAAAAGTTACAATAGATATAGTAAAAGGAAAAGAAACTGCTCAAAGGGAAACTACATTGTTTGATCAATCTTGCATGCCTGTATCTGGAATTACTTTGAGGATAACAATATGTAATACAATAATCACTGTTAAATTCCTATCATCTTGTTTTGAAATCCTATATCCTTTATCGCCATTGTTTTTCTCATTGTCATTGTTGTCATTTTGCTTTTTTAAAAAATTATTTGTTTGCTTCTTGGTTTTTCTGTTTTTTTTTTCTCTTAAAATAAAAAAAAGATATTAGCTCAGGCTGTGTAACCCTGCAACCTTTATGTTTATCTGAGAGCTACCTTTCTAGCTCCCTAGTAGCGCCTTGCTACTGGTATTGCAATATATAGATGTCACATCAGGCATAACTTCCTCCACAGTGTCTTCCCTGACTTCCAAGACTGGAAATCTTGTGTTCCTAATGAACCATTTGTGCTTCTATGGTTGCATATATACTGCTTTGAAAGCATCACTGTATGTCTTTCCCTTGCCCGTGGTATGTATATTCCTTGAGGACAGGACCACCAACTTTTTCATTTTGGTATCCCTGGCCTTTGGATTAGGCCCGCAGCACCAACTAGGTGCTCAGTGAGGGTTTCTTAATACTAATGAATTCTGGAGTTTTCTGGTTTTGTGCTTCAGAGGGAAAATTTTGGCTCTTTGGATTATGTTTCCTTAGCTGGGGTGCAGAGGCTGGACTACTGGCTCCAATGTACTCAGACTACAAGTCAACTAGTCAGGCATGTTAGCAACACACAGGCTCAAGTCCTTTGCTTCTTCAGCTGCTCCTAACTCCCTACACCCTGACATCTATCTGTTCATCCATCCACTCATCCATATATCCAGCTTACCATCCTTTCTTTCATTTATCAGTCTATCTAGTATCTACCCATCCACCCAAGCAACTATTTCTCCATCCATTCATCCATCCATCTACCATCCCACCTAATTATTTATCATTACCTCTTCATCATCCATTTATCCATACATCCAGACAACTGCCTAGCCACCCACCCATCCATCTATTCATCCATCTATTCACTCATTCATTTATTCATTCATGCACTCACCCATCTAGTCATCCACTCACCCATCCACCCACCCATCTATCCATCCACCCAACCATCTACTAACCCATATACCTTTGGTTCCACTAAACTATTTATCATTACCTCTCCATCCATCTGTCCATTCATCTACCCATTTGTTCATGGAGTCATTCAACATTAATGTAAAGAGTGGTTATCATATCCTCAGTTAATGGTGGGTAGAATGGTTGCAGACTGCAGTGTTATTCAGTATTACTATCCAGAAGGTAAAGAATAAATGAGGCCTAGGAAAAGAGCTTACTCAGTTTTTGTCTTTCTCATTACCCTATTTTCTTCACAGTACTTAAGTCAGTCTGTCATCTTATTTGTCTCTTTGTTCCCTCTCCTGATGAGAAATCAACTCTCACATCTTGTTTGACCTGTTCTACAGTAAATTTCTAGAGAAGCATAATGTTGGTCTTGATTAATATTTGCTGAATGAAATGGCATTAAGTTTCTCATCTGTACTGCTAGAGCTTTTCTGGCTTCAAAGTTATGGTATGTGACCCTGGGTTTCTTCTGTGAGCTTTACCCAAAGTTTCTGATCAATCTGTCTAATATATTGGAAAGAAAATGAGAAGGGTCAAATAAAACTTGATTTAGTGTAAGTTCTTTAAATTTACTATTATTACTTGAACTGTTTATGTTTTTAATGGTATTTTTCAGAATATTTCTAATTTATTCAAATTTAAACAAATAAGCACCAACTAAAAATGATCTGAAAACAAGCAAATGATCTTAAAAATATAGAAAGAAATGTGGAACTATGAGTTATAAAGAACTCAGAAAGCTAGAAGTGAAATTGCAGATTTACAAAGATTAAAGTATTTTCTCATAAGTCAGAAAAGTGACAAGGGTGATTACTATTGTGTCCCTATCGAACAGTAGATTGGAAGTCCCACAGAATAATGAGATAAGAAAAATAAATTGTAAGCATGGAGATTAGAAAGAAGGAAATAATGTGGTCATAATTTTCAGATAACAGGATGAGTATGTAGAAAAATCAAAGAAACCATAGATAAGTTATTAAAAATGAGATTTCATTAGGTTCCTTTTTCACATTAAAGTGAAAAGTTAACTTGCAAAGTAGAAAATCTAATCATAGAGAATGTTCAATGTACAAGAAAATATGAAATATCTTAGAATAAACTGAATAAAAGGTATTTATGATCTTAATGTGGAAAGTTACAAAACTGTATGGGGAGATATACAAGAAGGCTAACAAAGTGGAGAGACACACTATGTTCATGGATAAGTATTGGGAACAAGTCAGTGGACCCCCAGATCAATTTTTGAGTCTAGATAATTGTAATTAAATCTCCACAAGGGATTTCATGGAACTTGAAAAAATAATTCTCAATTATATTTGGGGCCAAGAAGTACTAACATGCTTCTAAAGAAAAAGAGAAGAGAGAGTGCTAACATGTATCAGACAATTAATAAAGCCTTAGTAATTGAGAAGGTGTAGTGATGTGAGAAATACATTTATTATAGAGCAGAATTGAGCCCAGGAATAGCATGTACATGAAATGATACTTTGGTATTTGATAGATGTGGAAAAAGTAAAATTCTGGATCCTTACCTCACACTATATATAAATTATAAAAAACTTCAAAAACTTTGAGAAAATACAGATAAACGTGGTTTAAATATCATGGTAGGAAAGACTTATTAAACAATTTCTTAAAATATATTTTGTAATCCCAGCACTAGGGAGGCTGAGGCAGGAGGATTGTTGCAAGTTCAAGACCAGACTGAGCTACAAAGTGAGCCCAAGCCCAGCCTGAACTGCAAAGTGAGACCCTATCTCAAAAAAAAAAAATTCAAGCAAAAAGTATTAATTATAAAATATTGATGAATTTTGCTAATTTAAGGACTTTTGTTTATCAGAAGATACCTCAAAGAAAATGACAATACAAGGGATTAGATTGAGAACATGCTAAGTATTCATTTTAATAAAAAAGCACAAACAACTGTAAAAATATAAGCTAGGAAAAAAAAACATGAACAGATATTTCTCAGTATCATTCCATCATATCTAGACAATCATACGGAGATGTTCGAGGTCATGGATAAAATGCAAATCAAGACCGTATGAAGCTCTACATTACTCACATTTGATTGGCAAATATTAAAAAGTCAGAAAATACCAAGTTATTGGAGATGATGTAAATTCATCAGTTATCATATACATATTGATTTACTGATAGAAAATTAGGGGAACTTCTTCCAAAACAGTGTGACACTATTCCCTAAAGTTGAAAATATTCATGCTATCATCAAACTATTTTACTTTTAGGCACACCAAAGGGAAATGTTTACACATGTACAAGACTAGAAGCAAAAATGTTCATGAAAGTACTGTTTACATTGTCAAGAACCTATCCATGACTCATATGATGAGCAATGAGAGAGCTGCTGAATAAATTATGGTATGTTCATACAACAAAATAGTATAGTAATGCTGAAACAAATGATAGCAATGTGCAACAACAGAATGGATCTTGCCAATTAACTTTTTCTAAAGTTAAGAACATTATATATATATATATATATATATATATATATATATATATATATACACACACACAAACTTGGAAAATAATAATGCAATGAGAATCCAATCAAGCCATGTGTGGTGATGTATGCTTATAAGTCACCCCTCTGAGCAGCTGAGGCAAGAGGATTGCAAAGTCTGAGTGCAACCTAGGTAATTTGGGGACTTAGGGAGATGTCTCAAAATAAAAAAGTAAAAAGAGTCTAGTGATACAGCTCAGTGAGAAGGCCCTGGGTTCAATCCCCAAGACCAAAAACCCCCAAAGAACCAAAACAATAATTGAGCCAAGTGTGGGGGAACATACCTGTAATCTCAGCACTCCAAGAGGCTAAGGAGGATCAAAACTCCAGCTGACGCTGGGCAAATTAGTGAGACTGTCTCAAGATGAAAAGTCCCAAAGGGCTGGGGACATAGCTAAAATAACTAACAAAATAAAAGTATGTTGTGTGTGGATCAGTGGTGTGTTTCAAGAACCTGAAATTAGGAGCATTTCAATTCTCTATACCAGTGGCCAAATTAAAAATAAAAAACCACTTATTTTAAATAAAAATTAGACTATGATAAGAGAGATAAAGATTATGAATCAGAGGAAGCTTCAATCTGGTTCACAGGTAGAAGATGAAGTGCAGAGGGGCCGATCAAAGGTTTGGATCCCTGACTAAAAGCCAAAGGATGAAAGTTAGCATCAGACAGCTCTCAGCAATAAATTAAAGAGACCTACCAGGAGAATGTTGTTCTTTTTATAAATATTCTCATGCATTTTAGAACTGTTCTCTGACACAACTCAGCAAAACCAGCGAACAGTGTGGTGACCCCAAACAACTGAGGATGTGGTTCCTCGCTTCTTAGGACAACTGAACTCTTCCATTGCTCCAAAGACTCTCCTTATGCTATCTTATTGCTACAATGCATTAAATGTGAAATAAGGTCTTGCTTGGCAGTTTGCCATGTAGAAGTGTTCTTTTACAACCCCTGTAACCCATACTTGGAGCACCCCAGAGCTTGGTAATGCATATCAGAGCACTGTGAGGTTAGGTCAATTCTAAGTGATGAGTGTTTTTTAAAAAATATTATTAGCATGTTACTGTAATTCCATTACTACAAATACAAAAGCTGGCTCTGTTTTTTGGACACTTTAAGGCCCAGGAAACAGTACTAACCTGTTAACCTTGCCCTGTGAACCATGCTCTGCTGTTCTGACACATAGGAGACACTTTGTGAACGCTTGTTGAAACACCGGCATGGTTTTTCCAACTAACAATTTTGCAGACCCTGGATTTTAAGAGAAAAAAAAAAATGTTGCATGAAATATTTTTCTTCGAGATTGTACTTTTTTATAGCCAATACTGATCTAGATGTATGAATATATTTGTGGAATGGGAGCTGAAATTTTCTAAAGAGGCTACATTTGTATTTAAAGGGCTTTGGGTTGTTTGACTTTTACTACTGCAGCACCATGACCTTGTACAGAGATGAGGTGCTGGCAGTTGAGAAGTCTAAGTTGTTTTGGGTTTAGGCCTTTTTTCACCAGTCTGTATGTGGTTCAGCATTTTTTTGTGTGACTAATGGCTAAAATATTTTAAATATACTAGTTTTTATTAGTGCATGTTTGTAGGACATATTTACATTCCTTGTGCATGTATGTAACACATCTTAATTCCTATTTACATCGCCTTTCCCTCCTCTTGCCCTCTATCTCTTGATCACTTTCCTTTGAGAAAGATACATCTCCCTAATTCCTATTACTTTTATTTTGTTTTTTATACTTTGGGTTTATCATTTAACAGAAATCATGTGATATTTAATTTTATGCATCTGATTTCAGTTAATATCAGGTACATCCATTTCCCTACAAATGACTCAAGTTTTGTCTTTCTTCATGGCAGAGCAGTACTTCATGGAGTGTAAATACCACCTTTTATTTATCCATTCATCCACTGAAGCACATAGAGGCCATTTCCAAGATTTAGCTATTATGAATTGTGGTGCTGTAAACATAGGTATGCATATATCACTATCATACAATGCCTTTAACTCTTTTGGGAAGACCCCTAAAAGAGGAATAGCAAGATACAATGGAATGTCTAGTTTCAGTTTTTGTTTGTTTGTTTGTTTTTTACATCTTAAGGCTGGGAATGAGAAGGCAACTGAATCCTGTGGGAAGTTTCCCCACTCATTGAAAACAGTAACTGAATCTTGTGGCAGATTTCTCCATTTCCTAGTTTGCCTCACTGATGACCCTACTCACTTTCTGTTGGTTGTAAAAGACTGGCATGACAACTTCACAGGTGAGACCCTAGTTCCTCACGTTAATTTAAATATGTCTTTCCAGGGCATGGTCTGTGGTGTTGGCTCCAAATAAGACATTACCCTATTTCAGTATTGTTAATTACTGGGCTTAGCATATGGCCTAATGGTAGAGTGCTTGCCTAGCATGACTGAGGCCCTGGGTTCAATCTTCCCACACTTAAATTTTTTTTTTTCACTTCAACAAGGATATGTCAAAACATTAATTGAAATTTGAGAGTGTTTTTGGAAATGAAGGACACAGCCACTGTTTGTAGATCAGTCATGGTGGACACAGCTTCACTTATAAGTACATATAGGAGCTAAAGAGTCAGAAAATACAGTACAAACACATACACATTTGCAACAGCCACTGACTGAGAAACTGGGAGAATAAGACCAAGTCCTCTTACATAAATGACTGTTTTGTTAAAATGACAAATTCTCCAAATCAATTTGATGTACACATTGAATTTGTGTGCCAAAAGACAGTGGCATGAACAAATGCTAACCATATCAGAGATTAACGGGAAAATGAGAGAAATAATTAAACCCTTTGGGGCAAGGTTAGACCTCTCCCATAGAGTTGCCTAGCTTATCAGTAGCAGCTATTTATGAGACTATCTATAGCAGCAAAAAGAAAAAGTCCCAGTCTCTGTCCTAAGATGCCTAGGGGTATTTTATCAAAAAGAAAAAAAATGCCCATGTACTCTAGAAAGTCATAAGCAAGTCATGCATAGATAAATCCATATTTTCCTAATTAAGGTTATTTACATTTTAAAAAAATCTAGGCCATCCCTCCCCTTGTGGCTACTTGTTTTTTGATTAACTCCATGCCACACTGTTTTAGTGTTTCTTTTCTTTTTGGCCATTTCAACACATCTGTGTTCATTTTCCCCTAAATTAATTGCTAGCTGGTATGCTGGTTTCTAAGTGTGAAGTCATTTCACATGTTCATTTGTGCAGGCACAGCCGACAGCAAGCAGACATACTGTTGACTTGATCTGACTTGCCCGCTCTGAAACAGGAAAGCATGAACAGAATTCTCCACCCCATGGCTCCCTGGGGTGGGGTGTGGAGTCAAAGGTGCTTCTTTTTCCCTTGCTACCTAATGCTTCCCCATCCTCCACTCCAAATTTGTGGCCACCGGAGCTTCAACTATTTCTACTGCTTCCATTCTCTGTGGCCTGGAAAACAGGGAATTGAGTCAAAATCTAGCCAACACGTTCTGGGAGACTATGTTACTGCCATCTCTTCACATTGACACCCTTCTATCTGCTACAAATATAAGTAGGTCAGTATGGATAAGGAAGTGGGGAGTTACTTGGAACTTCATGATAAATTACAATGATGAAGGGCTGGCTGGTTTTTTCTTCTGCTAACCTGTTAACTGTATTTCTTCTTTAAAACACCATGAAGTATAAAATACATACAATACATGACAAATTTAAAATGTACTTTATTGATTTTTGACACCTATGTTGCAAAACCATCATTGCTAACACGGCAAACATTTCATCAACTCCAAATGAATTTCCTGGTGAGTATGACCAGTTTGTTCCTTTAATCTGAAAGCTTTCTTGGATGTGAGGGGATCTGACCTCAACTAGAAGCCCAGGGTTTAACATGGGATCACTAGTAGTATTCAAGAAGTTCACAGTACTCTATCCCAAAAGTCACCTCTTCCTTGGGGTGTGAGGGAAACCCTCTGACCAACAAGACTTCTGATTCATGCTAGTTCTGAGGTGCGCACATGGTCTCTGATAAGAGGCAGTAAATCTGCTTGTTTATAATGAGTCATGCTAGAAGTCAGGCACCTACTTTTTTTTCTCCTTCTCTCTCATGTCATGTTTAGGCAAGAATCAGAGGCAGATACACTCCCATTCAAAGTGCAGTCAACCTTAAAGTGTCCAGTAACTGCAGCGTGGCTAGTTTAGGACTCCTGACTCAATGGGGCCCCCTACTGATGAGGCCAGGAATGCCTCTCTTGGGGTTGCGGTTCTGCCTTTCCCACCTCAAGGGGAGGGAGATCTTGGTGAGTTACATATTGGGAAGAGGAATAGGAAGCGGCTGCTGACTTCTCAGTGCAACCTTGCATCCGGCCCGCCCCACCTCCACCCATTGTATTAGTGACAGTGTGGGGTGAGTCACAACTTTTTAGCCTATGCCCACACCGGAGCAATTAACCACATAATTGCTTCGCGGATGAACCTTCCCCTGCAAGCCACCCTCATGGTAGAGCTCTGGGCTACAGGCCAACAGTCTTCAGTTGTGTGAATTGTGAAGGCCCAGGTTTAAAAAGCCCAAGTTCAATTCTTTTAGCCAGTGACTTCTTGGCCCTGATTTAAAATTCCTATACACAAGTCCTGATGGGAGCATAGAGATGTTTTAACTAGAATTAATGTCATGATCAAGTCAACATAAAGCAGATTTATCTGTTTCAATGCACTAAAGCAAAGTGCTCTGTTTTGAGAACAAATCACCATAGCAACTTGGCTGTCCCAGTTACAGTACGACCAAAATAAAAAATCCTTTGGAAGTTTTGGGATTGGCTAGTAAGAGTTGCTGAACATCAACTTTCAGTTTCCAGGTGACATTAGCCAGCACATATTTTGATTTCATAAACCACTGAAAGGGATGCTTTAAATTATGATAAAATTATGAAGCCAAGTTGCAAACAGAGGGGTTCTTGGCCTTTCCCTAGCCAGCTTAAACACACACAGACCTCACTGCCAAACAGCACCACTGCATTGTTAAAACAGAAGGCTTCAGAAAAGGGCTCAGTGTTATTTACTGTGGCTTGCCAGTTCTGTTCCAAGTAGGGGTTACACATGGTAACATAACATACTGGTTTTTAAGAAGCAGCAGATCAATATGAAAACAGGTTTTCTGTAGGTGTGAGAGGAAGAAAAGCAAAAAACACTTTTATTTTTTCCTCCACCTCCAGATCCTTCAGCACCCAGCTTTGGTCTTAATTATTTCTTCTCTCCCGGGAATCTTACTTCTCCCAGTCTGCTCTCCGCTTTATCTGGCTCCCCAACTGACAAAATCACCTTTGACCTGCTGTTTGTCCTGTTCTTTTCCTCCTCCTCCCTCTGAATTTTCACTGATGCTGGGTTGCAACCCAGGCTCTTGAGCCCCATCCCAGAAGGCCAGGCTTTCTTCCATGGCACACCCTAAGCCACTAGCATTTGGATTACTGGACAATCATGTTGTAGGTGACCCGGTGAAATCCTCTCCTGCCTTTTATGCTGGTTGCTGTGTGAGTCAGTCCTCCTACTCTTCTTCCTTCTATTGTTTTCTCTACCTTCCCAACTGGAAGTAGGCATTTTCTGAAGTTCTATCTATGGATCCTTTCATTTAAAAAAAAAAAATATTAACCATTTATTTTTTGGAGGCTTTTAACTCTTATTTCAGTGCAGGCATCTGCTATATATTGTTGTGACTTTCTCCTGACCCTTGATTGTCTCACAATCAACTTGATTAAACTCTGCTTTTCCTTTTTCTACCAATCTTCCCAAAACAAACAAACAAACAAACAAACAAAAGCAAAACGAAACAGGTTCTTTTCCAAAATATTTTTGTAAAACAATCTCATCACTTCTTGAGTCCACACCTAAAATCTGGGCATTACTGAGCCTCTCTTAGGCATCTATTTCCTTTGCCAGATTGCCTTTCTTGGCTGCTGCTCTAATTTATATCTTTTCCATTTTCAAAGTCATCTTCCTAGTTCTGTCTCCCATTACAGATTGCTTATATCATTACAGTGGCATCAGAAGTGGGTATTCCTGCCAATCCTTCCTTCCTGCCAGTAAGGAATGGTAGGTAAAAGAGAAATAATTTGCATTTATTTCCATTCCTAATTCTCTTGGAGTCTTTTAGTCTTCTATCTGTAAAGATAACAAGTAACAGTACCTGCCTAGCATACTGTTATGTGCTCAATTAGTATTAGTTCCTGTTACAAATTCAGACTTCTTGGTCACATCTTATCCTCACTTTCCAATGTAAATAAGAACCCCTCAATTTGGCATGGTGGTGCATACCTGTAATCCTATCACTTTGGGAGGCTGAGGCAGGAGGATCACAGGTTAAGGGCCCAGCCTGGACAATTTAGTGACTTGGATCCTATCTCAGAATAAAAAACAAGGGTTGTGGATGCAGCTTAATGTAAAGGCTCTGGGTTCTATCTCCAGGCCCTCATTCAAGCCCTTGAGCACCTCCAACAATATGACTTCAGTGTGTTGCTTCCCCTTCACTGTTCATGATTCTTTTAAAGTCCATTATTCTATTTCCAACTGTTTCTTCACGGACCCGATGAACTTGGCTTTATTGCAACACCTGCTTCTGTCTGCTGACATCCTTGCTCTCCTTTAAAACTTGTTTTGAATTCTTCCTCTGCTCCAAGGCCACTCCCAATAAGACCTCTTCCTCTGACCTCCAAGCACTCACATCTCTCCCGTGGCATTTTTATGATTCTCTTTACTCATTTTCTGCCTTTGTCTTCTTTTCAGTGCAAGACTGAGTGTCCCTTCATTACAGCACCAAACCCAGCCACAGCTCTGTACATTATGTGATCAACGCCTGACACTGAAAACAGACTCAGTCACGCTTCCCTGACTCTACTAAACCATCTTCACTGAGCCTCTGTTGGGTGTTACCCTTCCCACAAATAAAGCTGCAGAGGGAGGCAAATCTGATTCTCAGTGAAAGGCATTCTCTGACACCAAACTCTGGATCTCCAAATTGCACGAAAGGTTTCAAATATGCTGTGCTGCCATTAGACTCAATGTACTACTTTCATGAATCAATCCTAGGATACTTCTTTGAAATCACAAGTGGATTTTGTTTACCTTCCAGCTCTGAGAGTTGTGTTCTTTTCATATCTCATACAGAGATATCTTGATCACACAAATAGATCCCTGGGAATAACTGAAAGTTTTCTTTCTCATTCATCAATGAATCTTTTTAACATTGTCAGTCAAGGGCTATGCAGGAAAGAAACTCAGATAAAATACTGAGCTTTGGTAAATAAACAAAATGAGAAATGGGAGCCCACTGACAATATGCTAGTATCTTAAAGTTCTCCATAGTTATTAAAATTATTGTGTATGCAAACAATATATATATAAAATATGTGTATATATATATATATATATAGCATACATATAACACATACATATGTTCCTTTTATACTTTACAAGGTTTAATTTCAAAATACGTAAGGTTGGAAATAGGTTTTATCATTATATAAGCATTATGGGAGTTCACATTGGCAATACTATCACAAAATATAATTTAAAAAAAACTAAAAACTTAACTCATAAAAAAGCCAAAGATTTTAACTGAATTAGTGAGGAAATCTAGAAGTTTAGAGTGGTTGAAAAGAAAGCCAAAGACCTACAGATTTAGTTGAATAGAGAAATAAATGTGCCAAAAAATGCCAAATAATAAAAAGGTGTACTGGGACAAGAATCCTTTGTATTGATGTATTTTTCTACAAGCTAACCTCTACTTTATCGCTGAAAACACCCTTCCTCATCAGCCAGCAGAAGAGACAGTGCAGTATCCCACAATCTATCCCTCCCTAACCTTTCACTAGGGACTCTGCATCCACTTGGGTTTCAAGGTATAAGTCCACCATCTATCATCAGGTGACCCTGTGCAAATTACTTAAATCTCTCTGCTTTTCAGCTTCATCACTGTAACAGAGGATTAAATATAAACCCTTTGCAGCTTTATTATGAGGATTACATGAAATAATGTACAAGTGCTCAATAATTGTGAGTCATAGCATCACTATTAGGAAGAGGGTCATTAGCCTGCCAGTCTTTATTTATACATTGGAACATTTTGAGAAATAATGTTTTACATCTTATTAAAAAGGGATATAGATCTCGCTTTAAAGCAGAAGTGACATTCATTAAATCATTGAAAGGAGCCAATTCATAAATAATTAAACTTAAGAAATGATTAAGTCCCAGAGGTGTCAAAGGACAATTCATTTCTTCCAATTTTTATGTTAATGAAACGAAAATGTACCTGGCGGAGGTGGCAGACAATTAACTTTTGTTAACATGGCCCAGGATTTGAACTTGACACATACTCATTACATACCAATAAATGAGAATTTTCCAAAAAATAGGTTTCTTTTTTTCTTAAGGAGACATGCTACAGAATGAAAAGAGAGGGAAAATAAGCAAAAGAAATATGTTGATGCCTTAGAAGGTGGGTTAGCAGCAAGTCAACAGCAGAAGTAGAGGTTCAAGAGGCATTTCAGCCTTAATCATTTATTCTGCATAATGAAAAAGAAAAAAATTAAATATTCTCTGAATTGTAAATCTTTACCAATACATTACTGGTAACATATACTCTCCCACTACACATTGTTATAGTTTACTTTGTCTTGAAGATGGGAAGAAAAATACTGAATATATATTTTATTAATCACACACACTTGTTATAGATAGATCCATTTCAGTTTTATCTCCTTCCCAAGTCCACTGTGGCTTACACATCCATAAATTAACAAAACAAAACAAAACAGCATTACCAACCAAAAATCTGTTGGTAAAGAAGGTAATTAAGTACTAAAATTCAGAATCAGACAGGAAATAGCTATAAACCAAAACAGAAAGTCAAGTAATAAAGAAGAATAACAATTTATGTCTAAGCTCGACTACATTTTAATCTACCGAAACCTGAGAAAGAATTTTCTTAAAGTGTAGGTTTTAAAGGGGACTTGTTTAGATGAAAACTGAACACCAAACAGAATTTCCCTAAAGAGGTTCTCTGATCCAAAGGAAAAAATCAAATCACTTTTAAAAAACAAAACCAACAGTACTTGTCTCCCTCCCCCAACTGCTTCTTCAGATTTGCTTTATGGAAGGATTTCCTGCATCATTTATCAGGACATTTATTAGTTCTATAATGTTACTGCAATATGACCAAATCTGGACTTAATCCTTCCTGTCCTAAAGGGTTGATGAATGACACTATTATTTTCAGTCTTTATGAGCTGGGAGTGTAAACTACATACTGAAAGCACTCAAAGATCTGTAGACACACAGTCCATTAAGTGTCACACTTAAAGTTATGCAGTGCCTAAAGGACAGTATTTATGGCCACTATAGGTCATCTTGTATAATTTCAAAGACTTATTAAGAGAGACACTATGGTTTAAATAAAATGATTTTTCATAATACTTCAAATGTTCAAATTTTTATGCAAAAAACTTGTAAAATAGACTGAGTGTTGTAACACATGCCTATAATCCCAGCACTCTGGGAGGCTGAAGCCTGGACAACTTGCTGACTTATTGAGATCTCATCTCAAAATAAAATATAAAAAGGGATGAGGACACAGTCAGCGTGAAGGTCTTGGGTTCAATCCCCAGAACCCCAAAAACCAAACTGAGATGATAAAAAATAAAACCAAAATAGAACAATTTCGATTTATCATTTAAAAAGGACTTTTAAAAGCCACGCACAAGTTCATCCGTAAACTGGATATTCACTGCTTTGAAAGCAAAGTTAGCAACATATTAGAAAACAAAGTTATCGTTTGTAACATAAGCATCTCTAGTTCCTTTACTGAACAATCTTAGACTGTCAAAATTCATTAAAACATTTGAGACAAATAAGTAGTTATGGATGTAGGAAAAGCTCTCCACAACTGGAAAGACACTGAAATATACTTATTTAGTTGGAAAAGGAAGTGGCAGTGAAAATCCTTCACCTCTACTATCTTTTAGAGTTCACTTGAAATTGATTGTAATTCAAATACATACAAGACAGTACACCTGTCTTCATGTCCAGTAGGCACTGGCAGCAACTGACAGGTTTTGAGAACTGAGGGAGGTTAGAAATAAATAGTTTAAAAGTGTTATCTATGTTTTACTAGATAACACTATTTAAAATGGGATATTGAGAACAGCTTAGTTTTGAAAACTACTATGAATGCAACTCTCATTGCAGAATGTGGTGCTAAAATTTTTTAATGTAATGAAACAGCAGTAGAAGGCAAGTGGAAATATACAAGAAAAAAAAAAGGAAAAAGGAATTACATACCATAAGCAGAAATGCTAGACTAGGTGAAGGAACATAATAATCATTACCATTTGAAGTGGTATGTCTATTTTAATATACTATGGTTGAACTCTTCAATAAACTATGAACTATGATTGAACTCTTCAATAAAATAATGTAACAGTGAGTGTTAATGTTCTTATTGTAATCATTCAAAAATTTTGTTTCCTATTCTAGAGGGCCTGTTTTTTTTTTTACTTCTGGTACAAAATCAGCAGCCCAAACTTTGTTTTGCCTTAAACTAATTTTTCTTTGTCATTGTCCTTATACTCCACAACACCTTATAGCAGTGATGGTGAACCTTTTAGAGCTTTCAATGATACAAACAGCCCATGGTGGAACCCATGCCACAGGTTTAGCACCAATGCTACCAGGTTCTATGATAACCTATCTAGTTCTTGACACCTATCAATTCATTTTTTATTTTTTGAATGAGGAATCAAACTCAGGACCTTGTATTTTCCAGGCAGGCACTGTGACACTGAGTTATATCCCCAGCCCAATTTATTCTTGCAGTATCCTTATATACAGTTTTAAACACCTCTAATTTTGTTGTGCAGTGCTAGGGACTGAGCCCAATGCCCTGTGCACATTAGGCAAGCAGTATACACTGAGCTCCATTCTCAGCACTAGAGTTCAAAATCCATGTATCCACAGCTAACACTCTTAACACAGTTGGCCCTCCCTATCCGAGGGCTCTAGATCCATGGGTTTACCACCAATTCAGGACTGAAAATATCTGGGTAAAAAGCTGCATCTGTATTAAGCATGTATAGATGCTTTCTTGTCATTATCCCTTATACATAACAGTGTAACAACTACTTACATAGACTTTACATTGTATTAGGTATTACACGTCATCTAGAGATGATTTAAAGTATACAGGATACTTGTAGGTTATTATACTATGACATTTTATGTAAGGGATTTGAGCATCTACACATTTTGGTACCATGTGAGGGCCCTGGAACCAATCCTCCATGGATACTGACAGGCAACTATACTGTTATGTACCAATAAATTAAGATGCCAATAGGAGAGGGTCAGTTACAGTGCTTTTGTTAAAACTGAAGACAATTTTTTTTTAAGAAGGTTCACTGTCTCAGCAGTGTGACAAACTATAAAACAGCTGACACTGATGAAACACTAAACTATGTGATACAGCAAGCAGAATTCATGTCTACATCAAAATTTTGAGGTAGAAAATTTACTGCTCATTACTCAATATGTAACAGCTAAGTTAATGTTTAAGTATCAAAGTTAAAAAACCGCACAAAGATGCTATGAATGTCTTATATGTACACTTCAGTAAAAAGCCAATTTAAATCAATCAGGAGCTTTAAAATGAGATTAGCGTATGGACTTTTAAATATATATATCTTCTGATTTTTTATATATTCTGTGTGCTTATCCTTCATTTATCTGCAACTCTTCTATGTCAAAACAAAGGGAAGACAAGAAAATCTTGAAAGTTTTATGGGTCACTTGTTTGCTTGTGTTTGAGGCCTGACACAGGGAGATATACATGCTCTGCACAGGGACAGGCACGGGGAGACATAGAAGATGATGTGTTGCCAGAGGACATGGCATGGTGTCATGAACTCATGAAAAGCCAGGAAAAGAGATCTTGTGAGACTGTAACTAGTCATTTGGGCCTAGAAATCTTTGAGATGGAAGGAGGATGAACATTGGCAAAGGCAGAATTTTAAGGGCTCCTTCACCTATACCACCAAATTTTGTGAACCAGTAATTCATTTCATTTGTAATAAAGGGACATGGAGATGCTTTTGGACAATCAAGTTGCAATATGTATGACTTCTATTAGGGTGAGCTTAGTCAGTCAGTTTTAGAAGTGACAGTCTCTTCTTGCTTCAAAACAGTCTTCAGGAAACACTTGCAGAAGCACTGCCTGATCTTGACGCACCTCATTTAAAAATGGAACACTATAAGTCTGCCAGGGACACTGCAGGGTGGGCAGAGAGTAGGCAAGCAAAAGTTAAAAAGATACCTAAACACAATGTGCAGAAAGGAAGCTTGGTTTCTGGTCCACCAACCTCGGAGTGCAGATCACTAAAAGCACTGGAGAAGTATGAATCACTGAACAAATAATTAATAATGACCTATATAGCTGGCAGAGAACAGTTGGAAAGCAGTCATCAATGAGCAAACAGCTACCATTGTTCACTTTTTCACTTTCCCTTTAGACACCACTTCTGCGTAAGTGGTGTGAATGAAGTCATAAAGCTGCTTAGCATTTGCAGCATGCCCCAGAATACCTGTGAGCTCGTCTTGTGAGAGGGTTGCTAATTCTGCAATGTTCTTTACATGGTTCATCAAGGAGTGACAGTTTTTGGCATTTATCCCTGGCATTTTTAACAAGAAGTCTTGGGGACCAGGATTGTACTTTTCTGACTCAGGCAGGGCTTCAGAATCTGCTGTAATGGCCATGGCTGTGGCGGCATCAGGTTGTGGCTTGTTTTGTTTGAGTTCTTCAAACAACTCTGCTGTTGCATGAGGAGAAGGACACCAGAGAAGGCGGAGTCTGGGGAAGTGAAGTGTGAGAAGAGTGAGTTTGGAACTGATGTCATTGCTGGAAATCTCCTGAAATAAGGCACCTCGGGCTGTAAGAGAGAAGGGCTTGTTGGGGTCAAACTCGATCAGAAGTACAGGGCGCTTGTAATAGCGGGACATGGAGATGCACTGGCTATACAGGCGGCCGTTATTCAGAGAGCCGATCAAGTCACTGATGCTCTTGCGCTCCACGCACATTTCTGGTGTCAGGATGTAATCTCCAACCTCTAATGTCACAGGTTCAATGTCAATGCCGCGGCGATGGATCAGAGATGGGAGCTCGCTTCGGAATTCACGCATGTCCACAATTATGCTTTGCTGTGTTCCATTCTGTTCCTGGCCGCCTATTTAAAAAAGTATCATTTTGAGTCTTGTCACTGGGAAAGAAGTTCCAAAGATAAAGTTTAAAATCTCTATTTCTGTTGTTAACTTCTGATGGATGGCTATATAATACTGCATGGTATTATTACTGCACGCTTTCTATCTTTCAAAAATCATTTATAGGGAAAGCAGAAAGAAATTACATCTGCTTAAACTAAATAGAACTAACAGGAAAGTTAGAATCCATTGGTAGTTCCATACATGCAGTGACTCATAAGTACAGAACATTGGCTCTGTGTTACCTTCTGTGGTTCTGCACCACCATATATGTGTTGACCACTGTAGTTTTTGGTTTTAGGACAGAGACTCACACACAGGAAGTGCTTACCATGCTCACTCAGCAAACTGCCTTAGGAGGTGTTGTAATCATTTCACTGAGTTCAGAGATGGGAAAAAGGGATGAAACAAGGGGGAAACCAGGAACACAGTTTCTCATACTCAAATATGTTGAGAAATCATGCAGGATTGTGTTAGAAAGCAGACTCTGCATTCAACAGACTTGGACTGTAAGGAACACACCAGTAAGTCTGAGGTCTGAGGAGTCTAAGACTACATTTCTAGCAGTGTCATCTGATGCTAATATGGCTGGTTGAAGGATGACACTTTCAATTATCAAGGGTAGTTACAGGCAGAATTAGGGCTCCCAAAGATGCTCATGCCCCAATTCTCGCAACATGTAAATGCTACTTGACATGGGAAAAGGGACTTCATGAATGTGAATAAGCATTTTGAGATTGGGAGATTACCCTGGGTTTTCTGAGTAGGCCTCAGGCCCTACTCAGAAAAGTCACTACATTATTGGCTTTGATCCTACTCAGAAAAGTCACTACATTATTGGCTTCGATGGTGGAGGAAGAGGCACTGAATCAAGGAATGCAGGGGGCTTCTACCACTGGAAAAACCAGTGGAGTTTTCCCTGGGCCCATCAAAAGGAATACAGGCCTGCTGATACTTCAATGTTAGTCCAATGAAACTTATTTGGAATTCTGTCCTTCCTGAAGAAACTGTCACATAATACATGTGTGCTATTTCAAATCACCAAATTTGTAGTGATTTTTAACAGCGGCAGTAGGAACCTTAAACAATAGCTTTGAGGACTGACCTAAAATGGGCAGACTTCTACAAAAAGATTTCTGTGTGGCACCTACATGCTCAAATTTATTTTCCTTCATACTGCCTTACATTCTGTATGTCTTCACAAAGTATTACCAACTTATCTGAGCTGTTAAGAATCGTCTTCAAAAGAGGTAGTGTTTCTGAAGTATGACCCAAGTACCATTGCTTCTGTGAGAAGCCCCCTGAGATGCTGATGCTAATTCACAACCACTGAATCAGAATTCCTATAGATGAGACCTGTGAATCCAGTTTTAAAAACATTTAAAGTTACTGTTAAGTCCACTAAATTTTAAGACCCAGTGCTCTAACTGTACTTAATCTCACCAATGATTATATCAACTTAATCATATTGCCTTTCTCATGCTGTGTGGCTGATACCAATTGCAGACATGGAACAACTGCAATTTGGGGAGTAGGAAAATGGTTACTTCTGGATCACAGTACACATGGAATGTAGTAGGTCTTGCTGGCATAGTGCAGTTTTACTATCACACAGCATAAAGAGTGTTAGACAGCTAAGATCAAGAGAAATACTAAGTAACAATGAATGCAGAAAGAGTGGCAGTGTATATAACCCAGTAATCTCCCACATGCGTATATATCTAAGAGGAGAGGTAGAAGAATCAAATTTCTTTTACTCAATGCGTCCACTGGTCTCATTAGCATTTACCAAAGTTTTTTTGGAAAAGTACATTCTGAGTCCCAAGCAATCAATTTTAAATCCACGAGAGGAAAATAACTCATTCTAACATGGGGTGCCTAGAACTCAACCCTACTCATTTTACAAATGACACAGCCCTTTTGTTCTGGGGATGATGCATAGTTAGTAAATGGCAGAGCTGAGGCTGGAGTTTGGGAGCAGATGTCCTCTCTATTTTTAAGTTGGGTAGAAAAAAACCAGTCTTCTGCAGAGTAACTGTGTAGCCTGCCAGCTTCTCTTACTGCTAACAGGGGCTTCTGGCCTAGGGCAGGACTCACCAGCTTTGCGGGTGTCAGCGGCAGCCTGTGTTGATGCTGTGCCTCTTGCTAAGTCCAGGTTGGTTTCATCTCTGCCTTCTCTTTCTTCGGGGACAACCATGCTAGCCTTTTCCCTGTGTGAGAAAACATTTTCAACTTTTTAGGAGGGTTAACTTCAAAATTATGGAATTTAAACTTTTGAAAAGTATAATACCTGAAATGATCTACATGGCTATAGTGGTAAAAAGAATATAAAAAAATAAATACATGTATGTATGTAAAGATAAGTGACAAGCACTGGAGGCAGAAATAATTTCTTGCTAAACTGCTCAAGTGCCTATGGTGGGCTCAAATTTGTAATTTTCCTGCCTCAGCTTCCCACAGTGCTAGGATTACAGGTATGAGCCACCATGCCCAGCTACTCATGTATTTATTTAAAAATATTTAGAGCATACCTGTGTGCTCTGTTAGGTGTTCTAGATACAAACCAGATCATGTAACAGTTCCTATCTTCAAGGTAGCTCAGTATCTTATACCTGGTAGATTTTAGAAGACCAAGTAATCGTAACTAAGATTTGCTCCTAAGTAATAAAGCTGTTATTACTATTATACTTTTCTTATAATGTAGTAACCTCATGCCCCAGGATTATACTAAAAAACTGAAAATTAGCTTTCTCTTTTTTTTTTAAGTACTAGAGATTGAACCAAGGGATTTTTTACATGGTAGCCAAATGTTCTAGCCCTGAGCTACATCCCCAGGCTTTTAAAAATTTTTTAAATTTAATTTTTAAGCTGCTTAGGCTGGTCTTGAACTTGTGAGAGTCCTACCTCAGACTCCTAAGTACTTAGGTTACAGGAATGTGATACCACCTCTAGCCTGAAGATAGGCAATCAAACGATTTCACAATGGTTTCTGTTTCTAAGAAATATACTCCAGAAATGAAACTGGGACTAGTAACTCAATTTTTCAGAAAATATAAATATTTAGTCCTTTGCCTTGATGTAACAAACACAAAATAACTTAAAAAATCAGATTTCTATTTCAATTAATCTAAAGTACTGAGGCTTCTTATTTTTGCTTTAATGTTTTCAACATCTCCATACCCTGCACAACATTACAATGTAGCAGGGAGGTGCTGTATCACATGTCTTTTCAAATGGACATGACTTAAAACCTTGGTAACCTATTTTGTGATGATATTTGTTAACAATAAAATTTCAAAAAAAAAATACTCTTTGAAAAGCAGTGATTTTCAAAACGATGGTGCTGAGGATCTTAGAACTAATTTTTCTACCAAAAGAGCTTTTCATTAGCAATACTTACTGTGTAACCTTTTTTTTTCCCTTTTATATTCTGTAATATACTGACCTTTAATCCACCTAAATACTGTTTTCCACCAATTCAACCCTTTCTGGTTATGTAAAACTGTAGTGCAGTGTTTGCTCTGATATCACCTACAAAACATCTCATTCATACATTCAACTTTCTTCATGTACAGGAACAGTGCAAATGCTCTTTTAGCAATGAACTTCAAATGTTTTGTTTTTCAAAACAAACACCTCTAAATTCCCCATATTTTCTGGACAACTAAGTATCTGAAATTCTAAATTAGTGCAACCACCTGACTGCTGTGTAAAATGGAAGATCTTATGGTTATTTATAGTAAGTAGGCAATCACTGTGAAGGTTTAGGAAAAATTATGCCAGAGCTTGGATAGAATTACATAACTTGGACTGGAAATAGTGTTTTGGCTGAAATGGGGACCAGAGTCCATGATCCCAGTTCTGCTGAGTGAGGTTTCCAAATGTGCAGGGCTTATCCACATGCTGCTATTTCTTTTTTGATACACAGAATCATTTATATAAAAGGAGCAGCATGAGATCCACAGCACTTTACCACCATCTACTCAAGTGCCTTTTTCTACATTGATGTACCAGGAAAGATGCAGATGCATGATGAGGAAGGCATAAATATAAAACGTACTGCTTCAAATGATGCCCTTCTCACAATCTAACACCTGCTTTGGCCACGACATTGTATAGGGAAAGGGTTAGCTCAGCAGGTTTGAGTTGCTCAAGCTTTGCACATTTCCAAGAAAGGCCTGGGCTTTTTGGACTGACCCATGGCCAGCTCTTAGGAGATAAGCTATAAACAATGGAGTATTCTGCCTGGTTAGAGTCTCCATATGCCTGAGGCCTTTGGCCCTATGCACTAGTTAGATCACAGAGCTGATGTTGATAGTGTGATTCAGGGTGAATGCTGACTTTGCTCTGGGGGGGCTGGGCCTAACTGGCTGCAGTTAGTTACATGGACAGTCTTTCTAGGGGACTGAGCCTAATAAAAACTTTGTACATCAAGGCTCAGCTGAGTTTCCTTGTTGCCAATATTTTGTGGGCAAAGTTAGGTACACTTGTGCAACTCTATTTGGTGAGGACATCTGGAAGCTGATGTTGGTTTTTCCTGGGCTTCCTCCATGTACCTCTTCCCTTTGTTGATTTTCACTTTATTCCTTTTACTTTTTTTTTTTTTTGGTACGGGGATCAAACTCATGACCTTGTGCTTGCCAGGCAGATGCTTATGCCGCTGAGCTAAATCCCCAGCCCTCATTCCTTTTAACAAAACCACACTGTGAGTAGTTTTTCTGACTCCTGTGACTCACCTTCTAGTGAGTCTTGGGGTCTCCTGACATGAACAATAGTAAACTACTCTGAGTATTCTAGCTCTTTGTGTCCATCTGTAATTTGGTGACAACTACTTTAACCAGAGAAAACTTTGTCAAAAGAGGTTTTAAAAACAAGTAAAAGAGTGTTTAAGAGGTATTGCTGTGTGCAATGTCACCAGTTCTTTGCTTCTATCTCCTGAACATCGCTTAAATCTGTCTTCTCTATTCACCTAATTTTGGTTACCACCTTCTTTCATCAGACAAATGCAGGAGCCTTCTGAATAGTCTGCACATTTCTCCATTTCTGTTTTATGACAGAGAAAGCCTTTAAAAATGTGTTTAAGTCACACTTCTGCTTAGAATGCTACAATCCTATCCTATTGCCCTTGAAGCCCTAAATCTTTGACAAGGCCTCTTGTATCCCTGAGCCTTCTCTCATAGCTTTGTTCAACATGACTTCTCACCTACCTCATCCAGCTGGTAGCTCTTGCACATTTTTCCAAGTACCACCTTAAATACCCCTTTCTCCATGAAACTATTCCTGATCAACTCAAGGCATGGGATGAGTCTTTTAAACACACTCTCCAATTACACCTTTTTCTCTTGCCTTGCTGTCATCAGTACTCTGAGTGCTCCTATTTATCACAATATTTATATTATTTAGTGTCTCTTTAATCCACTAGTGGAAAACTTCAGTAGGGCAGAGGCTTTCTATATTCACAGTAACCTTAGCACTTTAATATCTACTCTGAACCAGGAATGGAGTGGATGCTTCATAAATACCTATTTCAGCCTTGAAGGGTGAAGGTCTAGAAGACACAATAAGACAGAGGGTTCTAAGAGATTTGAAGAAGAAAGGGTAGTCTCTATTATAATTGCTGTGTTATATACTATTAGTAAAATATTTTCAAAAATATGCATACATATTCCATAAAGATCCCATAAAGGACATTAGTAGAAAATATATTTTCATAGGCTTAAGGAAATAATTGTATGACTAGTTGCTGGATAAATTTATGGCCAAGCCATTTCACAATTCTAGAAGACCAGAAGGGCAGAGAAGTACATCACTGGCATACCATGCTGAGCCTCTCAGAGGGACTTGATGGCACAGTGTTTATGGAACCACTGATATCTGTAGGAATGCTTGCTTTCAAGTAACCAGAATATACATACATTTTACTGATGTGCTGAAAACCCATAGGCAGCATGGTAGGATGATTGTTCATTTTGAAATTCTGTCTAGCATCCTGGTAGACTGTTGCCACTATAAATAATTTTTGCCCTCTTGTTGCAACTGGTGTATTGGCAGTGCCTGTGGCATGGCAGACTGGCCCGGCTCAGACATATGCAGTCCAGGTCATGGTCTCCTCAAGTTTAGCCTTTCTCTCGTTCAGTGACACCTGATTCAGGCCACGCCTGGGTTCTCAGTCCCTCTAGAGGTCAACTGGCCCATCCTCCTGTGCCACTGTAGTCTTCTTAACACTGTTGCAAGAGGGTGGCCATCAGATTTCTTGAATGCTTTCAGGAGTAAAAGGTAGCCAGCCAGTTTGTGACTATTTCATTTTTACTTCTCTTGTGTTAAACTGAAACGTATTTGGAACATTACCAGATAATCCTTCAAAAGCATATGCATACACTCAAACAATACACTTTTAACAAAGGTTTTTGTAGCGTGATGGTCATCAGAACTAGTTAGGTATTTCCTGGTAAGTGGTAAAGTAGTCACTGTTCAATAGCTTGTAGACAATGGAAATTTTATGAGGAGGAAAAAAATCCTAATTCAAAATGAAGGTAGGAAACAGCATAGAGATTCCTCAAAAAGCTAAAACTAGTGGTTCCCTTTGACTTCACTGTAACCTCCTAGTAATCTTCCCTGAAAGAGTTAAAGGTGTTATACCACAGTAAAACATGTATACCCAGATGTATAGCAGCACAATTTACAATAGCTAAATCTTAGTTACATCTCATATGCCCATCAACAGATGAATGGATAAAGAAATATGCCTCACAAATATTCCTCTGTGTGGCATAGCAGTATTTATGCAGTACTGCTGTACCACACAGAGGAATAAATGTGAGGCTCTTCTAGGTATATGGGTGCACCTCAAGCCTATAGCCTTAAGTGAAACATTTCAGACACAAGCTTAAATACTACATCGTTTCTCTTGTACGAGAAACCCAAGCATAACTAAGGAGCAAAATAGAAGACAGACACTAGGAAGCAGAAACAATTTTGGCAAATAGGAAGGAGAACAAGAGATGGGATAGCAGGGAGAGAAGGAAAGGAAAAAGGATTTAAAGAAAAAAATAGAAATAGAACTTTTACACCTGGGGAGGGGAAGAATGATTAGAGGGAAGGGGAGACAAAAAATGATTAAGATATGTTATATACATGTACAAATTCCCCATAATGATGTGATCATTATGCACTGTAAACATGTACTAATAAAGAAAAAGTAAAGGGGGAATCTTGTGCATTTAGGCCAGGAGAAGAGAGGTTTAAGAAGATAGTTCTTAGAGAAGTAGTGTCTTACTTATATTTCTAGTGTTTTATTTTTTTGTCTTTTTTGAGATAGAATCTCACCTTGCAGTTCAGGCTGGCCTTGAGCTCACTTTGTAGCCCAGGCTGGTCTCGAACTTGCAATGATCCTGTTGCATCAGTCTCCCAAGTACTGGGATTATAGGAGTGTGTCACCATGCCTGGCCTAGTGTTTTATATTAAAGATATTTATAAACAGAAAAGTAGTTCTATCATACTTCTAACACAGATCAAACATCCTAATCTGAAAATTCAAAATGTTCTAAAATCTGAACCTTTTTGAGTGCTGATACAATACCACAAGTGGAAAATTTTACATCTGACCTCACATGATGGGCTGTAGTAAAAATGCAGGTGTTTTAAAACTACTGTACATCAGCTATATGTGAAACATAAATGAACTGTGTGATCAGACTTGGGTGCCACCCCTAACATATCTTATGATATACATGTAAATACTCTAAAATCTGAAACACTTCTGATCCTAAGCACAGTTAGTATCTTATAGGCACATAGCCTGTATCTTATTATGTTCTCTAGAGTTCCCATATAGGGCTATAGCCTATATCCCATTAACTAAAGCACTGAAAAGCAGATGGAAATGGTAGCAGACAAGAGGAGTGAACAAAAGGTGTGTGTAAAGCACAAGCTGGGAAAGCACAGCTGGCCCTGATGTGACCTTTACCTAACCTCCTGCCTTCCCCATCTTTCCTGAGGGTTGTTAGTTATTTCCCTATCCACAGAAGCCTGGCCACAGAAAGGATTTCACTCTACCTGTGCTTCTCATACTGATCATCTGTTTATTACCTTATAAGTTTTTCAAAAGCTTCCTTTTCTTTCCGCAGAGCAGTGAGATAACGTTGTTCTTCTGTTGATCCACCATATATAAGAAAGTAAACCCTGAAAGTTGAGACAGAACTCTTTTAGGTAACAAAAACATAAACTTTTAATCCATGAAAGGAACAACAGAACATGTGAAATCAGCAACCTAGAGTGCTCAAATAATAATTGTTTAACTAAGAATAAAAGGTTCTATCTACCATACAATTTACTCAAATTAAGATGCCTAAACCCCACCTGTTATTTGTCTCATTACCTAATGAGTTTGGCTTTTTCCCTTTCTTTCATCAGAAAGGGGAACAGAGTTTAGGTAAATACTGAAATTTAAATACTGGGATAAAATAATTCTTTCTGTATAACTGTGAACAAATAAAAAATCTTAAGAGATTTTTTTTTCAAATTTTCCTTTGCACCTCTGCCAAACAACTGTTTAAAAAGTTGGATGGTGGTTATAAAAACTAGCTTAGGAAAGTTCATGTTAGTGAAAAGTAAATGAAATCTATATGACCTTTATCTTCATAATACTTTTTTAGTTCTTTGTTCATGCCTTAACAGAATGGAGCCATCAGACATTTTATATAAAGATGCAGACAGAGACTACATATGGACTGTATCAGGCATCTGAAAAATACTCTGATATATTTATTTTTTAAAAGGCCTGGTTTTGTATTTTGTTGGTGCTGAATTAAGCATCTGTGGCATACTGTCTTTATGTTCCACCAGAGGTATTTTCCTTTAAGCTTCAATTTTCCTTTTAGCTTTTATCTTCCTAGATTCTATTTCTTTGAGCAGAGACAAGGAAAGGATCATTGGCTAATGAATCAGGAGTCCTCAGCTCTTCTACAAATTTGCCACATGGCTGAGGCCAAGTCATTCACCATTTCTGGGTCTCAGTTTCCCACGGACACAGTGAGGGGTTAAAGTCCCACATCCCTCCTGCTCCTGACATTCTGATTTAAAACAGCACACTATCCTGTTCTCAGGCAAGAAGTAGTGTACATAAGTTATCTGCAAAGTTGATCGATAGCAAAGTATGAAAAAACTTACCAGGACTATAATTATTTTACCAGCTTCATCGAATCTCTTTATCTCTGCATTATTTCTGATCCAGCTCCTCCATTCATCTCTACTTTGAAAGACTGCATTAGTTAAACTGCTAGAAAGGTTTCTTTTGGCTCAGTTTTTGGTTCAGATTGAGTTCAGGATATTAATTTTGCTGTTTATTTCCCTTCAGATAATTGGAGAGCCAGAACACTATATTCTTTGGGAGGCATCATTTTCTCATCTGATATTTCTGCAGATTTTTCATCTGATAGTTTTTGAAACTCAAGAAAAGTAAGTTCAGTGGTTCCCCCCAAACAATTCAATTTTATGTGGATATAATTCAGAGTCACTTACTAAAATTTAGAAGACATTAAAAAGATAAAAATTATGCAGCTAAGCCATAATTATAACTGTTGGTGGCACTTAGAATGTTATAAATTTCCTGGACTTTTCAGATACAGTACCCAATAAGCCACAGACTGACACATAAATACAGTACAGAACGAACAGTGGCAAAGAATGCAATTGCAAAGAGTCCACTAGTTAGGCTATTCTGCTCTGACATTTCATACTCATTCTATGCAACTCCTCAGAGTCAACAGAAAGCAAAACATTTGTTATCTTTAACATTCATTTGTTACAACTAGCATTGTAACAAATGAATGTTAAAGATAAGAAAATAGGCAGCTCTGATGGTTTTTGTGTTAAATCCTAAAGAACTGTGAAAATGAAAGCGCCAAGAAACAGTTAATACTATGACTTACCTCAGAGGTTTCCCTGGCCTACTTGCCCTATAAATTTCAAGCTGACGAACAAATGTGAGCTCTGCATCATACAAAACCACGTATCTTGGCTCCACTTCATGGAGAACCCTTGTCAGAGCATAGGGGTCGCTACAACCTAGAAGGGGATGGATGATGGTGAGGGGTTCTTTCAAGATTCCATAAGCAGCATCAGATGACAAATTTAAATCAAATTCTTCATGCTTGATTTCTCCCAAGCAGCTTTCTGGGCTACTGCTTATTTCTCTAGGGTACCCTTCCTCGACATCCTCTTCCTCTTCCACTTCTTCAGATTTTCCTATCATTTGAGTTAGAGTCAACTTTCGTTTTTTCTTTTTGGGAATTCTTTCTTTGATAGAACCCCGTTTTTTGTGTTGGAGGTCTTTGGGCCTTTTGTTAGATTTCATAGTTCTTTTTGAACCATCCTCCTTTCTAAATTTCATCCATACTTCCTCAGCTTTGCTGTCCTTCTCAAAGGTCTTCCTGTAGAGCTGCAGTAAGAAGGCCTCTGCCCCAGCTGTGAGGTAGTCTTTCAGCTGGGCGCAGGTGCGGTCATCACTTGCACAGATTAGAACTTGACCTACAATCAGAAAACATATTTCCTATTTCAAATTGTTAAAAGTCATAGTATAGCTAATAATTTCTGTGTCTCCCTCACCTCTTTCTCCAAAGGCAAGACACTTACCCCTTGTAATTCATAAATTATTCAAACAGAGCTGTAGGTGCTAATCACATTGTTTTACCTCTCTGGAAAGATTACTCAAATCATTTTGTTTTGTTTTGTTTTGTTTTGTTTTGTTTTGTTTTGTTTTGTGAAGCAGGATCCCTTGATGGTAGTTCAGGCTGGCCTCAAGCTCACTATGTACCCCAGGATAGCCTCAAACTCATAGTGATCCTCCTTGAGTGCTGAGATTACAGATGTGTGCCAGTATGCCTATAATGTTTTGAGTACTACTAAACAGAGTTATAGTATAATGGAGGCTTTAATTCTTTTCAACTAGTATTTTCCAGGGGATTGTATAAACCAAAATAAATCCCAAATGGATGATAGAGCCAAATGTTAAATATTAAATTATAAAAAAGAAGTGATTGTTTTCTATCTCTCCAGATGCAGATGATTTTCTAGACTTAAGAGCAATTAAAGAACTCTTGAGAAGGTTGTATCTATACTTCAAGATTGACCGTATAAGAATAAACACTACATTAAAAATAGAAGACAAGAAACTGTTTAACAACTATGATAAATGTTAATACCTTTATTATGAAAGAGCCAATATAAACTGTAGTTACAATTTAAACTGGCCAAGACTAAGAAAGCAACAAAGAGGAACTGCATTTGAGAATCTATTGAGCTTACTAAATATGAAAATTTAAAACAAGCAATTGCTATACATGTTTTACCATAAAATATATGTTGACACAGTCAATCTCATCATAGCTATGTGAAAAAGAGGTAAGCTCTTATGTTGCTAAAAGCAATGAAAATTAAAAACTTTATAGAAACCAGAGTAGTATGTCTCATAAACTTTAAGGATGTTAATAGCAGTTGACTCATTAATTGTATGTCCATAAATTATTAGCTATACTATGACTTTTAACAATTTGAAATAGGAAATATGTGAAAGAAAGCCTGGAAGGAAATATATCAAGTTTAACATCAACTGGCATTAAAAGTAATTTTTTCTTTCTTCCTTTTCTTTACCCTTTTCATTTTTTCTATGGTGAACATGAATGACTCCAGGTCACAAAACTCAGTACTTTAAGTGATATACTGGATATCACTAGCATATTTACTAATAGAAGGACTGAATGCTTGCCTGGATTGCAAGAGTTCAAAAACTCAATTGGTATTTTTCAAAAATTAATTTTTCTATCTGATCTCATTTTTAAATTTAATAGTTTAGGTTTAGTTTACTGTGCTAATCTACTAACATATCCATTTTTGAAAAGGGTAGACCTAAAATTCACAATTTTTTTTGAGGGCTAGATCAGTGTCATTTCCTAGAAGAGTTTAAGCTCCTGTGGAAAGATACTTGCCTAGACTATAAACAGAAAACCCATTAGCTTATTCCTTGGGGATTTGTTTTAATGCCTACTGAATATGTATGTGGAGATTAGGTGAACCTTTAAATTGAAGTCCTGAGAATCCAACCAGTTTAAAAAAAAAAATCTGCTTCATAAATACAAAACGATTCAATCTGGAAAAAATCACATCAAATGAACAGAATCAAGGTTGCCACCAGAATCTCAGTGTTCACTTGGCATTCATTCACCTACATTTTATAAACAAAATAGTGAATTACTTTAAAAAAGCTAATCACATTAAGGCTCATTTAAAAGCAAATGTCATCATCTCCTGTTTTTCCTACCTGGGCCTCCAAGAGCTTCACTCTCCTTATTCTCTGCCTCAATTTCTTTTAGTACTTCAGTTAGTGCCTCCCACTTTGGGTTGCTTTCTAGGACCAGTTCCTTTTTCGTTTCTGTACAGAGATGAAGGATGACAATACCAGCATCATTCCACAGACCATTTCTTTGAGCTTTCTTTATAATGCAAGATAGAATCTGCTTTTCTGAACAAGCAAGGCATACTGATCCTCTAACAGAAAGGTACTGCAACTAGCATTAATATAGGTAACATGATGCCTTGATAGGAAATTATATGCATGGTAATTAGAAGATGATCTGGCATTAGCTTTTGACAATAACACTATGTTTAAGCTGCTATATAAGATGAAGAAATAAGTGAAAGCATTTACTATTTCTAAAGTCTCCATGAGTCTCACAATCCTTAACATGTATAAGCTAGGCAGAGATCAAACTTTTATCTACAAGTACTCAAACACATCAGTAATATTTTTAATGAAATTTTGAGCTATAACTATAAACTAGGCAGAAAAAACAATTATTAACTGTATCCTATACCTTAAAAAACTAGTGACATTTGATATCTAACTATACAGTGTTGGAATAAAATACATAATTGCCTCCTCCTAGTACATATACGACCTTTGAAAGTTATAAGGAATGTTAGAATGTTTCACTAAGACTCTGACTGCCAAAAATAGTTATTATTTTGAACTTTTTTTATTATTTTGAACTTAAAAAAATAAATTTATAGTTTTTATGTAGCTGTAAAAAATATTCTTGAACTCTTGATTGATATTTGACCTTTGTTATCTGGAATCCTCTGGCAATGGATTCCAAGACCTGCCATGCAAAATACTTTTAATATGTTACATATGTTAAATAAAATGGTTAACATATGGCTGAGGGAGATTTTAAATTACATTTGATCTTGATAAGTGTTTTCACAGCAAATACTTAAATAAAATATACATGTAAGGACTTAAGAACTTAAGTCTACAAGATACCTTGTCCTTCTTTAATCTCCATTTTTTCAGACATTTTGCTTTTTTTATTCATTTTGGCATCCGGAATATGATAAACCCTTGCTCGAGCATTTACAAACATTGAGGTGCTGGAGTCCAGAAACAGCCAACCTAATACGAAAAGTAAAAAATCAAACCAAACCAAACCAAAACCTTTTCAATTCATAGTTAATTTTAAATAGTCTCTGATGGACACATCTTGTTTGACTACCACCTTGTTTCCTATAAACCACACCTTCTCTTACTGTTGTGGTCTCTAACTCGTTAGCTAGTCATTTTCAAAGTGTGGCCCACAGTGCATTCAGGTAGTGTATGATGTCAAAGGTTTTCTCATGATAAAACGAAGACACTGACTTTTTCACTGTGTTGACATTTCTCAAGATGGTGCAAAAGCACTATGGTGAATGCCTTTGCATAATCTAAGACAGTGGTATGAAAGTGTACTAGCAGTCAGTGCTTTTTTTACTATTGTGCATTTGTGGTTTATTACTTAAAAACATCTCTGAAGAATATAAATATTAATCGCATTAAATTTTAAATTGCATAGGCAAGAGTTCTGGGTAGTGGGGAAAGGCTACAGTTGGTTGGAAAACAAGATGGTGGCCAGTCATATATGTACATTCCACTACAAATTTCTTCAGTCTTCAGTACTCTAGCTGATGAATCCTGTCCTTTGCTGTCTGTTTGGGAAAAATGAATTTTCAGATTCTAAAAGCTATGCTTCCAGAACATAACCTATTTCTAAGTTGGAGACAGCCAGTACCATCCACAGTCTTTTCTAGAAATAAAATCCCCCAGAATGGATATGAATATTATTATACAGAACAGAAGTTAAGTAGGCGGAAACATTAGCTACCAATAAAACCTACATCCTTGTGCAATGAACATAAAATGTAATTTGAGATTTTAATATATAACATGTAGTTGAATATAGCATTCCCCATACCTGCTTTCCCCCTAAAACCTAAGACTTTATTAAAATCTGTTCCTAGAATAGTATTAGTATTTTTATCTCACACCTGAGTTCTGACCAAAAGCCTTTTCTGTTGCTCTCAGGGATTCAAGAAGATTAAGAAATGTGACACAATCATATTGCGAGAGATACTGCAGCAAAGTCCGCAATATCTTCAAATCCTGAACCAAGGATTTAGTCTTGGCTCCAAGCTGGTGCCACAAAGGATCCAGATAATGGCGAATGGTCTAAAACAAGAACAAAATTCAGTATTGCTACAATAACAATATAGCTATTCTTAATAAACACAAATAAAGTTTATTTCTATTCCTAAAAATGGTTAAAAGTATATATTTCACAGTATATTTATTTTACTATAATAAAAACCACAAAATGCTACTTCCTTAGGACATGACCAATAAAATTCTAATAATAATATTTAGGTTTTTAAACAGACAGAAGAGTGTTGTATTGCTATAATCTTTATGATCAGATGGGGTCAGTTATCTACATGTAGATTTACATTATTGTCAGGAGAGAAAAATCCTGGTCAACATCAGAAAATTAATTTTTTTTTTACTAACAGAAGCAGTGTAACTACATGACATCTCATCCAACAAATTTAATACTGAACAGAAGTAGTATTTGGATGATCATATAATTTATTATTTAAACTGAGATGCTGTGAAAAGAAAATGGAATACTATTAATAATTACTCCAGGACAATAAGATACTGGAATTGTCCTAAACAAATTGGACAAACAAATACATACCTTTTCTGTAAAAAAAAACTTATGAAAGATTAAATTTTTTAGTATGATACATGCTTTGTCTATGTATAGACATGGTTACTAAAAGAATATGAAAATGCCTTGACTATTACTAGTGAGATGACAATAAACAGAAATCTAGTATCAAATATAGTAGGTTAGATTTTGTTTTCTTAGGGACATAGATTCTATTATATGAAATTTTTTTTAAGTCACCATGCACTAAATTATAATACACTTTCCTTTCTTTTCTTTCTTCCTTTTTTTTTTTGAGACAGGGTCTTTCTACAGTTTAGGCTGGCCTTGGGCTCACTTTGTAGTCCAGGCTGGTCTTGAACCTGCAAATGATTTTCCTCCCTCAGTCTTTATAATATACTTTTAGAAATGAAGGCCCAGAATACTTAAAGTTAGTTTTATGTATCAATATTTCATAGTAAACTGATTTTTTGAAAGGATCAGCAAAATGAAAAGTTAACATTTTTCCTTTTTCATATTTCCAATGAAACAGATTGATTCAGTTTAAAAGATAGTAATATGTTCTATCAAATGTAAAATTCAAAAACTGCCTGTAATTTTTAAGTTAGTGTTTTAACTATAATTCACTACTGTACTAGACGCTTACAAAGCTGGATATTAACCTATGCTAACCTATGAAAAAAGTTAGAATAGAAAGTCCTTGAATTTATGTCTACTTTTTCAGTTTCGAATATAATTTTAAGACAGAGGAAATCTCGTATTTCTCAGTAATGAAAATTCATCCAAATTATTTTTATTCCAAAAAGAGGTAAGTTCACGTGTAATTATGAAGCATTCTTACGTAAAATTCTTCTACCTGTTGATATTCAAATATTGTCATTTCATAGCAAAAAATTTATCCTTTTCCTGATTATATTTAAAATGAGATTATACTTAAAACGTTATCTATGCACTACATAACTGCAAACATCACAGATATGCTTCCATGCCAAACCACCTATTTTTGTACAAATTAACAGATTTTAGTAAACCAAAGCAGCTGTATTTTAAATCATCTCCAATTTAATTCTAAAATAACAGCAAATTCCTATTAAGAACATTCCAAATATTAAAAGAACTTGCATTCTTTAAAATTACAACAAA
Source organism: Hydrochoerus hydrochaeris (assembly GCA_004027455.1). Lineage (NCBI taxonomy): Eukaryota > Metazoa > Chordata > Mammalia > Rodentia > Hydrochaeridae > Hydrochoerus > Hydrochoerus hydrochaeris. The sequence continues at coordinate 196,393 of PVLA01001595.1, read as the reverse complement.
CTATGCTTTAAAAAGAAAAAGTACCTTGTCAAAAGGCTTCCCAATAGCATTTTCTAATGACAAATCTTCCACTTCCAGTGATGGGTTATGACATTTCAGTTCCTTTAGACATGCATTTAAAATATCCAGTATAGCAGTTTGGATGGCAAGCATGGCAGGTGTCATAGAAACATGAATTTCTACAACTTCAGGTTTATGCTGCTCTAGAAACGAGTTGACTGCTACATGGAACCTGAAGAGACAAACAGTTTTCAAATAATTTTTAGTTTTAACTGCTATATATTCTGGTCCCAGTTCAATATTCTAATAGTTTTATAAATGCAATTAGGAAACAAGACTAAATGACCAAACTTTGAAGAATATTTTGGATTTTCATGAACAGAAGTATTAGTCAAATAAGGAAGGATCCACAAATGATTGCCTGGGCCAAATTCAGGACTTTTTTTTGGAAGTCTTATAACACAGCCACTTCACTGTTTTCTGACAATGGCTGCTTTTATAACTGTGAGAGACTGCATGGCCTGGAAAGCTCAAAATATTTACTACATGGGTGTTTATAGGAAAAGTGTGTTGACCTCTGAGATAAGATATAATCAAAACAGGAAAAATTCTATAACTACTACTCTTAAAAGTATTGTACAACCAAAATTAAATTGGCAAATGTTGCCACAAATACTTGAAAATTGAAACTACGTTTTTCCTAGAAATTTACACAAACGCTTCAAAATCTTTGGGCTTTGTTTCCCTGCTGGTAATCCTCAAAGTGGAAATGGCAGTCTTGTCCAAAAACTTGCAGTTCACCTAAAGCTATTGTTTAAGAAGGGGTTTCACTAAATACATAAGAATGAATAAAGTGTCTTAGATGGATCTAAGAGGCTGCCAGAAAAACAACTCTCAAATCTCTTTCAAAAGAATCACAAAGATGGTGACTACGTATTTATATCTAGATGTGTTTGTTATGGAACTGACCAGCCTCTATCAAGCGCAATGTCAACCAAGTTCAGCAGATCCTCTCAAAAATAACAAAATATTATTTACCGAGGCCACAGATACAGCTTCTTCACAAAAAGATTTCTCATCACCCTTTCCACATGACAAAAACCAGTATCAAAGGCGACAGCGTTGTCTGTGAAAGCTTTAATAAAACCACGTTTGTTTTTCTGGCGAAAGAGGCGCAAAATGAAAGCTTCCTGACAAGACTCGATTATTCGGTGGGCTCTGTACACCAAAATGCCTGAGGGAAGAGGTTATAATTTCAGTTACAGGATAGACATGAAATTTCGTGTTCACTTTTGTTCATTCTTTCATTCTCTCAATTTTTCGGGAGTGCCTATTTGAGAAGGGTTAGGCAGGTCGGGGATACAGCTATAAGCCAAGAGATGTAAATCCCCCTCACTGTGGAATTTTGTTCAACAACACAAGAAAGATATTTAGTATGTTACCTGTGTTAAGGAGAACAATGAATCAGAGAAGAGGGAATATGCACGGAGCAGGGTTTGCGATTTTTGATAAGTAGGACAGAGATCAGGAAACAATAAGAACAAAGGCCCTGGAGTGGGGCGTGTCTGAACACTGAAAGCAAGTGGATCTTACTTCTTTTTTTATATCTGACTCAGATGTGGGAGCTACACAATAGCTGCATCTTAGAAGTCACCTATTAGATTAATTAAATTAATTCAATTTTCAGAATCAAGGTATATTCAGCTGAGAGGAAAATTTGTTCATTTAAAATAAAAACCTTTAGTGATATATTTAATGTATGTTTGTTGTAGTGTGAGTAATTATACCATCGCTGAATCTCAAAAATTACATGTTTCCTTATTTATAAATGATGATACTGGACCAGAAGATATTTCATATACCTATTCCATTTTGATGCAGTATTAATGACAAACTAGGGAGAAAAACAAGATGAATTCAAGATATACAGATGTCACTTTTGATTCAAAAACTCCATTATTCTATGATGAGTTTCAATCCTTTAGACCTCAATTAAGCTGGTTACCTTATATACATTGTGCTTGCAGATTTTTAATCCCATTCTCATCACTCATCGGGTCTGAAAAATGATATGTCAATTTATTGGCCTTCTAATAGTTCAAAAAGCTCAATTCAGATTCTCTTATTTGTAGCTTCAATTTTAAATTAAGATGAATGAAACTAAAAGACTCTACCTAATCAAATTATTTTTCAAATATGGTAAAAATTAATTTAGATATTTATAGCAAAGGATTTTCAATAACCCTCCAATATATGTACATAATTAACTACTCAGAATATAGTCTACCCAGTAGGTGAGTTTTTATAAGAACTCTGTGTGTGCACCACAATTTGTTATCTTGGGTTGAAATACTATGTAAAGCTAAAAATAATACAGATGGGTTTCTAAAGAAAGGAGGAAACTCAATTTTAGAAAATGATGTGGTGGGGCTGGGGATTTAGCTCAGCAGCATAAGTGCCTGCCTTGGAAGTGCATAGTCGTGAGTTCGATCCCCAGTACCAAAAAAAGAAAATGATGTGGTATGTTGTTATATTTTTAGAAATCAGTAAAAGAATGATGTATCCCAGGGTTAGGTATTTTTTATAGAATTTTATTTTATTTACTCCTTATAATAATTCTAAGTGGTAGCTATGAGACAAAAAAAAAAAAAAAAGAGGAAGGTCACACAGTAACAAAGTGGTGGCCAAAGATTCCAAATCATTTGTGAAGCCACATTCTTTCTGCTAAGTAATGCTACTTCAGGACCCTCTCCCTTAAAAAACAAGAGAATTAGCAGGTTAAGTTTCGTGCAACAGTTTTAGTCCCACAAGAACCTACTTAAAGTTTTATGTTTCTGTATTTTCTACCTTGCATTGTACTATAATTACGTTTTATGTATCTGTCTGCCCCTCTAAATCGTATGCAGGCAAGGACACTGTAACAAATAATGATCATAAAATGCTTAATATATGCCTTGACAGTAGGCATGTATGTGTTCTTTCATTTTTACAGAAATCCTGAGAGGAAGCACTATTATGGCCCCTGATTTACAAATTTAATAACTGAGGCACAGAGGAGTGACACAATTTGCCCAAGGACACACAGCTGAGGCACAGGGAAGGCAAGCTCAAACCCTGAGCACTCCAACTCAAGAGCTCATCATACTGCTTGCTGACCTATCTTCAGAACCTTTCCTGCCAAACAAGGGGATCCTTAGTTAAATACTTGTTGCATGAATATAAAGCTGAATTCTAGCCCTTTGGTATACAACTGTAAGATACAACATTCTTTTAAAAAATTTCCCAGTAAGTGTTGTTCAGAATTCTAGCTGGAGAAATCAGCATAAATTTTAGTCTTCCACTATTCAGGAGTTCTCGTTCGCAGTGATATCTAGGGAAGGCAGTGGTGGTAATAATCGGAGGTGTGAGGCAAGCTAGACAGGGCTAAAGGAATACAGTACTTTTCAGAGTATCCTAAGCTTAAGGGACTGCCCTTTCACTCTTTTAGAGCTTCGGTGAACACAGCTCTTCTGGGGATCCTAGCAAGTGAACTTGAAAGACTTTATTTCTGGCATTTATTCCCTCATACAGGTACCAGCTCTAGCTTCATTACTAGCAGGGACTTGGATCAGAAATGGGGTGGCAACTTGGCACTTTCAATTAGGCAGTATTTGTATGCTAGAGTTGGAGGCTGCATGAAGACTGTTCTCTATCTGATCAGGTTGTACTGTAGCTGGAAGTCAGATTAATACTGACATCTAGTGGTAATTTCAGATAATTATTATTTTCATGTTAGCAAATTTTAAAAAAGTGAAAAAAAAATGCTTTCAAGAAATCAGCAAACAGGAGACCTTATACTGTAGACAGACTTCTAGTTATAAAGAAACATTATTTTTTTCAATAACTTATTAGGAGTTTACTGTGCATCAGGCCCTACGCTAAGCATTTTATTATTTTTCAATACTTATAATTTGAAGAGGCACAATATTCTTGATTAAGAAATGAGAAAACTATGGTTAAGGAAACTTATGGAATTTGTTTGTAAGCAGTGTATTAGCATTAAAAGTCAGGTCCATACCACAGTTTATAAAAGCAATAAATCTTACAAAAGAGTAACAAAACTTTCTCTTAAGCAGATCACAATAAATCATGTAAAGCAATCAATCACACATGTTTTCATTAAATATTTCTTGAGAGTCTTTTAAGTTCAGGGAAATATGATAGGTACAACAAGAAATGTGCTAATGATTTCCAGTTTCTCTGCCTTCTAGCAGTTCATTAAAGAACGCTGTATATCCATCCTTCATTCATCCAACAAATATGTATATATGTACCATGTACCAGCTATTTAGCCTGAGATGAACAAATCCTTCTTTGTACTAGGAAGCTTATTCATGAGTGAGACAGGCAAATATAAAGTAATGTTCTTAGTGCTGATTGGAGAGAAGCATAGGGCTATGTGAGAGCACAGACACAGGGCTTCTAAATTAGCTTTGAGGAAATCAGTAAAGATTTCTGAAAATAAAAACAATAGTAAAAACTTTTCTATACCAATTCTATTTAAAGTGGGAATGATCAAAATACACAGCGAATGTCTAAATTACAAACAAAATTTCCCCTCTTACTCCGAACACACTTATCCCATCATTCTCGCCACTTTCCGAAGCATTTCTGGAAGTCCTCTTTTGTGTCTTTATGAGGTATAATAAAAAAATACAGTGAATGCTGCTGCTGAGTGCCAACAGACAGGCAGGCTCATCAAAACATCACAGTGTGTCATCTATCTTATCAATGGGTCTGGCACTGCTGAATTTCCCCAAAGTCAAAATGACCAGGACTGCTCAATGTTTAGAATTGATTCATGACATCAGCATAGCCACAATAGCACAACTAAAGATACTCAACAGCACAACTGAAAGATTTCCAGAGGTGCTTCAGAAAGTGGCAAGAACGAAAGGATAAGTGTATTCAAAGCAACGGAGTATATTTTGAGGGGGAATTAATGATCTTTTACTGTAATAAATTTAAAAAGTTAAGGATTTACTATATTTTTGATCCTACCCCTTAAAACCATTTTTCTCAAAATAAACCATTCAGTTTAATTCCAAATCATGGGGAAAATTACTCTGTTTTTTTGAAACAGGGTTTCACTATGTAGTCCAGGCTGGCTTCCAGTTCAGAAATTCTCCTGCCTCAGTCTCCCAAGTGCGGGGATTATACACATGTGCTACCATACCTGGCTGGAAAAATTACTTTTAAAGAGGAAATATTTCAGTATTTTTGGAAATATATTTATAAATACATTTATAATTATTTTATAAATATTTCAAGTCTAGATAAGTTCTAAAAGTAAAGACTGAGCAACTATAAATATTTTACTCTTAATGACATATCAGCTTAGATAAGAAGGAAAAGTCAATATTCCATGTATAGTTATGTGCCACACAAACATAACAATGTTACAGTCAGTGATCACCACCACATAAGACGCTGGTTCCTTAGACTATAACACAGCTAAGAGATTCCTATGTGCTAGGACAGTGCTGGTGAATCTCTGGCACATGTGCCATGGCTGGCTGTTTGCCATCATTGAAAACTCTAAAAGGTTCGTCATCACTGCCCTAGTAGATACTATAATGTCACAGCACAATGTGTTATTGATTACTCTGTGGTAAGACTGGTCTAAATGAACATATTGTGCTGTGAGTCACATAAAAATATAGAAATACAATTATGTATAGTAACTAATGCTTCATAATGGTGATAATAAACAACTATGTTCTGGTGCATGTATTTACCATACTGTACTTTCTTTTTTTCTTTTGTGGTACTATCCCTGGGCTTTGTGCATTCTGAGTAAGTGCTCTAACATTGAGCCACATTCCAGACATTTCTATTTTGAGATAAGGTCTCTTTAAGTTGCTCACACTGGCCTTGAACTTGGAAACCTTCTACCTCAGTTGAGTAGTTGAGATTAAATGTGTGCACACTTAGTTTTGTCTTTATTATACTTTTTATTTTCAAGTGTACTAACTTATTAAAAAAAGTTTACTATAAAACAGTATTCCCTGTTACACTGGCAGCCTCCTATAACTCATGTTTACCTTACCTCTTGATTGCTTCAAGAGGCAACATCTGATTGACCTATACCATCCAGGTTTGTGTAACTTCACCGTGATCACACAATGAGGAAAAAGCCTGATGCAGTTGTCACAATGTATCATCACCATTAAGTAACCCTTACTTAGATCATGAATATTTATTGACCATCTGCAATGTGTTAGGTATTGTGACAACAGCTGGAAGCACAATGTCGAGCAAAAAGATCCAGTGATACCCACAGAAAGTTCTAGAGTTTAGCAATGGGGACAGACAAAATAAAAATGTACTCATTTATATACAAGGAATAAAATTTCAAGTTCTTACCAGTTATTAAATCTGAAGGTATTCTATCAGTCAAAAAATCAACCACAAGTATTCGACTTGTTGCAAATATAACACCACCTTGTGTGTAAACCTCATAGCGACTATTACTTGCAATTTCATTTGTCACACGGCGAGGGAGATGATCAACTCCATCTATCTTCAGCTGATTGATAAAATACTCCTAAATCAAATCAAACTCATTAGAAGAGTAATGGAAGGCAGTTTTAAGAGGTCGCAGGTGTTTAAAATGAAGTCCTGCCTTTCTCAGAGATAATGAACTTGATAGTAAATACAGAAACTACATTACTACTTCATGAGTATCAACAAACCAGTCTACATTAGTAATGGTTTCTTTATGTAGTTTACACTAATAAATAGCACTCCAATTATTTGCAAAATAATAAAAACTTTCAAAACTTTGGATTAAAAGACTCTGGCTACCCATAAGCTTCCCACCAAAGCCAGGTTTGCAGCCAAGTACTCTCTGGGAGAACATGGGAATCCTTTTCCCAGATAGCATTTTAGCTGGTTCTGTGCTGACCCGTCCTACAAGGACTTCATTATGTTAACAAGTCCCTTGCCAGTTACCCTTCCTGTTTAGCACTACTTTTGTTGGGTACAGGTGTTGTGACAGGCCCCTCCACACCACGCACTGGGGATACCAAGATTAATCAACAGGGTCATTGCCCTCAAGGTCTTTGTGATCATTTTTCTCAGCTGACATTTTCCTCCTGGCCACCTGCTCTATCTAGCACTGATGATGGATGTGTCAAAGCCTGCTGGGTTCCCTCTCAATGCGCTCCCAGCACAGGTGTGTTCCCATTCTATCTTCCACAGAGCCTCCTCAGTTAACACTCCTTGGGGAAATGTCTTAGTCCCCCAGTCCCTCTTCCCTACAAGGTCTGCCCAGCCTCTGTGTCTCCCGTTTTTCCATCACTCTGAGACCCCCCCCCCGTTGGTTTCTAGAGATCCCAAGCTTTTGATCCCACAAGCAGAATATTTAACATTCAACTTTGGGTTTCCCCCAGTATTCGGATCTTGAGTCCCCTTCTGACTTCTCCTCCCCTGCAGGAGCCTCCAATCCACCCTCCCTGGCCCTCAAGACCCCGTTCTCCAGTAATTCCCTGACTCCCCTCGGAGCCCCTCCCTTTTCCAGTGGTCTCGCACTGTCAGGGACCCGCGTTTCCCTCGGGGACCCCAACCCTATTCAACATCCTCCCTCTCGCTTTATGAGCTGCCTCTCTTTGGACCTTCCCATCTCCAACCGAGGCCTGATATTCGCGCCACGGCTTCTGTCTGCCAGGGAGGCCCCCAAGCCCTCAGGTCCCCTAACACGCCGCCGCACCTCCTCCGCCGGCTGCGTGTTAAGCACCAACACCAGGCAGGCCGGGTGGCAGTGTAGCCGGAGGAAATGGTAGAGGAGCCGGTCCGCGCCAAGCCCTCGGGCGCACACTACCAGACCATCGGTGTCGAGCAGCTCCAGCACCAGCTGCCTCTCATATTCTAGCAGCGGCGCCATAGCGATCCGACGAGCCGGGTTTGCCGGCTCCATGGGCGCCCTTCCGGGGCCGCAGCCGAATGTAGGCGAAAAAAGCCGAGCTGTGACGAAACTTGGCCGGATGCAGCCGAAAACAGCCGAACCTGAGAGGACCGGAGCCGGCCGAACAAGCCGAAGAGGAGGCGTGGCCGAGACAGAGGCAGGCGGAACGCGGTTGAGGAAAGCCGAGGCCCTGATGAGTGTAGGACGGAAAGAGCCGAATCTAAATCGAGCGTGGGCCAAGTGTAGTCGAAATGAGCCAAGTTCGAGCTTACGCGAGGCAGCCGAATATAGCCGAAGAGCAGCCAAGGCAGAAAAAAGAATGGACGGAAGGAAACCAAAGTAATACAAGAGCTGGCCGAATTTAGGCGAAGCGTAGCCGAACGGAGCCGAAGATTTTGGAGTGCTTGGTATCAGTGTCGCCTCCAGAGAAAAGGCTCCATCCCAATCCTTCTTAGTTCCACATCCCAGGCACCTGGACTTTTTTGAACGTCAGCTACGACAAAAACAACAGCATCAGCAACAGCAGCAGTAGCAACGACAACAACACAGACAAACGCTTGAGGAGCCTAACACCGACAATTGAAAAATTTAACTGTCAGTATTCCAAGTACACCTAGGATGAAGAGCACCTTTTTTCCCAGGGTGAGGTTTGGTCTTTACTTTTGCAGTGGCCTTCCTCTCCCTTAATTTTTTTTTAAATAAGCGAATACTTTACTATTTTCTGTCTGCTTCGAAAAACCTTGGATATGATAAACTATTTAAAATAGTCACGGCTAAGTATGCGTGCAGCAGCCGTGTCCCGCCTTCCACTAGAGGGACCCCTCGGGTCGTGTCTGTGCCATACTTGTACAACCCTGTCCCCGTTAACCGAATTAGGAGAGCTGTGTTGTAACCCTTACGTACACTTTCATTGTTAGAGACAAGGAAATACAAGCAAGCAAAAAGGGTGAAAAAAACCCAACAAAAAAACCAAAACTCTTGTTAGTTCATTACCCAGGAATAATCACGTTTAACGTCATGAAAGATCTTAGTGCTTTTTCTCCTTCTATATGTACGTGCTTTAGAATTTTTTTCTTTACCTACACGAGATAATAAACTGATCAACCCCGAGTCTGTCACTAATATTTGGCAAATCCCTGAGCAGAGTCTTTTAATGCAGCCATTGAGATTTCTGTAATGTGGGTGTACAATAAGTCCTAATTCTAGGACATTGAGTTTGTTTCTGCTTTCTCAACACCGTAAATAATGTTTAACAAATATCACTATAAATAAATTCACCATGGGTTTAAAATACATTTATAGAAATAGATACTTACTGAGAGACTCTATAAGTGTTTTCATTACATTCGCATTGCCATATTACCCTCTAGAAAGTCTCTACCAATTTACATACCAAGCAGCAGATTCTGAGAGTCTGTTTCTCTGTCTCACTGCTGCTTAATCCAGTATTTTGCTTAAGTTTTGTCCAAATGAAAACAGCACATAATAGTCTTGAATTCTGCTTAAGTGGAAAGAGATTTCAGCAAATACTTTGCATACAGCATTTCCAGAGAAAGACACACACACACACACACACACACACACACACAGAGATATTAACCTTTGCAGTAAGGAAAATGGAGAAATTATGTAATTTGGGCTAGGCCAGGGAGCTAGATAGTGTACTTCTTAGATTTACTTCAGGATGTGGAGGTAGGGGTATACAGCTATGAAGGAACTGACAATGCTGAAATTTAAAGCTGATCCCAAACAGTGATAGAATAATCATCCCTGAAATGCCCAGAACCTGTATGTTACTGACTGTGGTAGTGGGAACTTTATAGATGTGATTGAGCTAAAGATCTTGAGACAGGAAGGTGATACTGGATTATATAGGTAAGTCAAATGGAAATCAAGAGTGTTTATAAGGGAAAAAGGGTGATGGGGAGTTGCTTCAAAGGAGATGTGACAGGAAAAATGAGACTGGAATGATGTGGAAGGTTATGAGCCAAGCAATGTGGCTTCAAAAGCTAAGAAGGCCAAAAAAGAAATCTTCTCTGGAGCATCCTTACTGACCCATTCTTTACATCTAATCGCTAGAACTGAAAGATCAATCATTTGTGTTGTTTTAAGCCAGTAAATTTGGGGTACCTTTTTACAGTAGCAATAGGAAATAAATACACAAATATTTCTTAATTCTATTATACTGAACTTTAATCATGAGTAAAACAAAATAAAACAAGACCTCCATAGATTGTAGAACACAATGAGACAATTATTTTGGAGGATGGTTGGTCAATATATAGAGAGATTTTAAATATCTCAATAGATACACCTGGAGATATATTTACCTAGCAAATATTTATTTGGCATCCAGGGTGTCAGGCATGGTACTACATGCTGGCTGTGGACATCAGTGGACAAAGTAGGCAAGAGCCCTGCCACTATAGTACTTGTGTTCTAGTAGAAATAGTGTGTAAGAATATGTCTATTCATCATATTGTTGTGTGAACTATTATAGTTTCTTGTGCATTTATTTTAAATCATGTAAAATTTCTCTTTCATCTCTAGTAAGTGTATTATCATAGAGCTATTAAAAGCTGAATTAGGCTTGGGGGTCTAGCTCAGTGACAGAGCACTTGCCTAGCATGTGTGAGGCCCTGGGTTCATTCCCCAGTATAACAGGGAGTGGGGGGAAGATTAATGTGGAAAGATACCCAATCCCTATTACATAATGAAAAAGCAATTGTAAAACAATATCAGGTAGTATTTGTTTAAAAACGTCAGCAAATACGATTTTCATATGACTGCATGGAAAACTGGAATGAATCAAAATCTCCTTGACCCAGCAACTCCTTTGTGAATCTGAAATAAGCATAAAACCTTTACATTTCAGTTTATTCCCCTCTGTTCTGTTTGACTTTCTTGGCATGGACTTATTTTGCTTTTTTAATAAAAATGAAAGGAAAACTTCCCAGCTACTATATAAATACCTCATGAGTACTAAAATTTATTACCCTGTGAATGCTAGACCTAATACATATGTGATGGACAACAGTTAATGTCAAATATTGATATATGAGCAAGCAGACTTGTGAAGTTTAATGGATTGTATCTACACATTGTTTTTTTGTACCTCGGTGAAAGTTTTCAACTTACAGGGAAGGTGTTTTTTTTTGCCTCTCTGTATTACTGTCACAATGATTCTCAAAACTTTTCTTAATTTTTTAGACTTGTTAATTTTTTTCTTAAACCCTTTTGATCTCTAGAGCTGTCCTCTTTCCTCTCTAGGCCACTTTGGTAGCTTCAGTTTTCCCCAGAAGAAGTCATACCAAAGGCCAAAGCTTTGGTATAAGGCTGGAAATGAGGAGAATCATACTTTTCCTTCCACCCCGAGTCAGAATCTACCAACTTAAATTCCCCTCAGTTAGGCTACTGTCATCTTTCTCAACAGCTTCAGTCTTTCACTATAGTATGTAAAACTATCCCTTGTTACCCAGGAGGAATTGGTTCTAGTACTTTCTACAGATAACATGATATGCGGATGCTGAGGTTCTTTTTTTATAAAATGGAGTAGTGTTTGCACACAACCTCTGTACACCTTCCTGTATACATTAAATCATCTATAATACTGAATACAATGTAAGTGCTACATGAATAGTTTTTACACTGCACAGTTTAGGGAATAATGACAAGAAAAAGTCTATATATACTCTATATAGTTGGATGAAAAAAATTCTTATCTGCAGTTTGCTGAATCCAGTGATTTGGAGCTCACAGATACAGACAGCTGGCTGCATGTGTGCAACAACCACTAATATCAGATGCTAGGCTGGAGGCTGAGGATTGAGGTATGAGCAACACACTGAGGTCTCCCCCTTCCTAGGGTTCTTCCACAAAAGGAGACCATTAGCCAAATAAACCAGTGTTTAACAATACAGTGCTATGTAGGAAAAGCATAGAGGTCCTGAGATGTATGATAAGGAAACTTTGTCTAGTCTTGCTGTCTGGGAAGTCTTTCCTGAGGAAGTGACATCTAAGGACAACTTTGAAGTTTGGCTAATCGGGAAAAGGGAGAAAATCTTGTTATGGGCAGAAGGAGTTCAAAGTAGAATTTTTCCAACATAGGAAGCCCAATAAAGGAGCAAGTGATCTCCAGGTTCAATTCTTCTCCATGTCAGCAAAACATGGAGTTTATAGAGTTTGCTGTGGTAGCTTAAGGGCTCAGGTGGGGCTTGCAGTGAGGGTCTTTCTTCATTGATGAAACTGAGACATAAGTTTATTCATTCCATAAATAAATTTTTTTTTGGATTGTGCTATGTCAAGCCTGAATTGGAATAAGCATGACAAATGCCAATCACAGGGTCTAGTAAGTGCTTACTATATGTGAAGCACTAGACCAAGTACACACTTTCATTTTATTCATCAATCCTCTGAGGTAAGTATTATTATTCCTTTTTTTTTGAAACTGAAGAGCCTCAGAGAAGTTGGCCCAAAGCGGGCCCAAAGCCACCCTGCTAGGCATGAAGCCCAGAATGTCTGCCTTCTAAACCTGTCATCCACACCCCACCTATCTCCTAGGTGTCTGTTGCTGAAAAGCCTTAAGTGCCATCCTGACTCATTTACACTTGAACGTGGGGTTCAGATGATTTTCATTCTTCCTATGCTAATGCATCCCTTTAGCATACAGTCAACATGTTTTGTACCAGTGTTTCACGCTGGGAGTAGAATTTTTAGATCTACTGATTAAGACAGTTTTTCCCCCACATATTACTATCAATTCAACAACACTTGCGTAGAGATTGTCTCATTAATGCAGCAACTTCTACAAACACTTGAAAGTTTTATTAACTATCTTTAAGAGTTCTGTTATTTATTCTATTTTCAGAGAATGGCTGGTAGAGACAGGACTGGAGAAACAGCTGAGTATTACGTGGGGCTCTCCAGAGCAAAAGAATGTTTGACAAAATATCTGAGTACCCCATGACCCAGTCAAGTCAACACATAAAACAAATCATCACAAGCTGTAATATCTCTAGAGCCCTGCTCCAAGATTCAGTGCCCTTATGGACCTACTGGTGTGTGTCACTGACTTTAATTTTCTGAAAATGAAATTATCTGCATTCTAATGCCATATCATAGGTTCATCGTAGAAGATCTAGTATTTTGTTAACTAATTATTACTGAGAGAGATGCAGGGAAGTTAATCACTAAGTGAATCTTTTCTCTTGCAAATAAGGACTTCTGATGACACTGCAATTAAATTAAAAATATTTTTACCATTTAGCTGGCCATTCATCATGACCAGAAAAGAAAAAAAATAGTAAAAATGAAACTGAACATGAAAACCAATTACCTGCTCCTCTTTGAACAAGTTGTCTTTTCTGAAAATGATAGTGGTTCTTATGGATTAGGCAATTAACCTTTCGTAGGGATTTACAAGGTGCTTTAAGGAAACTTTCCTGTGGAGAAAATAATATGTATGTGGGGCAGACTTTGTTACGTGTGTTTGCTTTTGCTTTACTTTTGGAAACATTCTTTTTCTTCTACGCACTGTCCTTCTTAGCATGCATCCTGAGAGGAGGAGGAGAAGACTGTCTACATAATTTGCAGAGCCCAGCATAAAATAAAAATGCAGGACATCTTACCTGTTTTCAGAGAATTGTTGGTATAGACAGGACTGGGGACATGGCTGTGTACTATGTGGGGTTTTTCAAAGCAACAGAATATTTGAACAAATTTCAAATGAGAGGTCCCTCTGAATGTGAATCCCAACATGACTGTGTGGATCACACACCCTGAATCTGGCTATAGGAAAGACCTTTGACCTTGTAAATGACAATGTTCTAAGAGTTGTTTTTGTCATTAGACATTAAAGGCTGTTATAATCCCTTTGCCTGATTTGGAGTTTGGGCCTCATGTAAGAAGGAAAGGTTGGGATGCCGAGGGGTGTCCAGTTCCCCAGGAATCTCATTCACCAGGGTCCTTCTACTACAACTTAGATGTTTTTCATATATGCTTTTACCCATATTCTCATAGAACATCGGGTTGGTAGGAGCCATTAAATTTGGATCTGATTATTGAGATATAATCTCTTGCAAGGGATCCGTGAGACTAGAAGGAGCCCCTTAGGAGGGTTAAAAGAGCTAGGTCCTTCTGAAGGGTGGAAAATATAGGCTCTGTGTGGCTATGAGGATCAGACAATTTTCAAGCGCCTTGTGGTTTGAAAGCAGCAACCTGTGGTTTTATACTTGTATTTTTGTGAGCTACTATACCCTCTCCTCAATTTTCCCTTCAAGTAGGTAACTTGCCCCAAACTATTCTGGAAAATTCCCCTACAGCCCACCAGACCAAACCCATAGCAGTAAGCCCAATATTCAATCAATGGTCAACCCTCAGGGTGGTGGAGACAGAACTCCCACCCCAAAAAACAGACTGCCACTCCAGATTTGCTGGTGTCTCAGCTCTGAGCACCTCCACTCCTGGCCCAGGAAGGTTTTGTACCACTTCCTGCAAATACTTAGAATAAAATTACTTTTGCTTTGCATTGACTTCCTCTGATTCCACTTCTTTCAACATCTGAGAGAGAAAGACAGGCCCAGAAATGGTGAGTCTGGTGATCTCCAGACCCCAGATCCACCAGATGTAACACATCTATGAGTTAATATTGAAAGGAAATAAACCATATGATTTTATTTCAGGATCTTCATTGGGGCAGAGCATGTAAAACAATGAAATTTTAAAATCATAAGTAATACATAATTATTATCACAGACATACAAGAGATAATACTATGGTGATCAAAAAATTTTAAGTAACAGTGTTTTGCAGTAATCCTTTTCCTCCTCCCCAAATCCTTATTGTTTCTCATTAACCACAAACAGTGGCTTAAAAGAAAAAAGTAAGGTGCAGAATGATGTGTAAAATGTGAAACCTTTTATGAATAAGATACCTTCCATGAATACAGAATATACAGAAAGTATATATGAATATGTATGAATATTATGAAGCGGACTATATAACAAACTAAGAATGTTGGTTTTCTGTTGGAGAAAATTAGACAGAGATGAATTAAGAGGGAAACTTTTTTCAGTTTGCCTTTTTAAAAATTTTTGAGCCTATAGCTTAAAAATAAACATGAATAACATGAAATATTAATATTAAAGTGGAATTCAATAAGAAATTGAAAATAATTTTCATGCATTCCACTAAATTTTGTGTTAAAAACATTAAATTGTTAAATAAATCTAAAATATAACTCATTTGAAAAAAATCCTGACGTCATTTTTTCATGCTGGGTTCTTTCTTGACCAATGAAACACATGGAACTTGTTTTTTATATTTTTTCTAAGAAATGTCACTAGGTAAAAGTACTTTCTCAACAAAAAAATGGGTTTAAAAAATTCAAAGTTGGCTTATTTTAGTATTTAATATAGATCTAATCATTAACCATTTTCACCTACACAGAAGCATGTAATGTACAGAGTTGATGTTTTCAGTTAGCAAATGCTCTAGCATTATGCTTAGAAGCTGTGAAAAGTAGATAGAATAAGAGAAAGCAGGAAATGGAATAGTTGTTTGTATATCATTTCAGTGAATGAAATGAGACCATAGAAGAGCTTATTGATGGGAACTACCCTTTAAGACGCATAAATCAAAAGGTTGGCTGATGGGTCTTTTTAAAAAAATTTATTTATTTGTTTTATTTATTTAAGAGAAAAAAACAGCAAAGAAAAACAAACATGAGACAAACAAACAACAACAACAACAACCCTAAAACAATAAACAGTATAGGTTCTCAAAACAAGATGATAGGAATTTAACACTGTTTATAATATTGCATATTGTTACCTTCAAAAGGGCTGCTTAGATTACCAGATACAGACATGCAAAACTTATCTAATGAGTAGTAACTGTTCTTTTCCATGAAAAACACTCACAGATTAAAGGATAATGGCTTCTACTGTGTTCTCTTGTGCAAGCACTCCCTCTTTGAAAATTAGTACCTCTAAACCTATAGATCCAGATTTGTGAAGACGGAAGAGAAAGCACAAATGGTCACTGGAACTACCCCTTGGTTCCCGCACCTGCTCTACCTTTTGTGGAGACATAGATAAGTGAATTGAAATTCCTTGAAGACAACATCCTTCAAGACAACATCCCACAGACTTTCTATTGTGATTCTCTTGTTGAGATTTGTCATAAACTTCATGTGGTGTCTATGATCACCACAGATATCTTTATTAGATAACATATGTCATATAGCTCAAGCAACAGGATTAATTGTACCACTCCGGGTTCTTCTACAGTGCCCATTCTTGCTCTGGTTCCCTCTCAAAGCTGGCACACTTTCAAGACAATATTGAGTCAGAGCAGTATGTCAATGATGTCATCAGTGTAATGGACCACTAGGATGTCCAGATGATCCAAGGATCTTTGGATCTGTATTTTGACAGAGGACAGGAAAGTTAAGATAGCCTTGGAGCTAGACAGAAAACATATCCTCCTGTCCAGCACAAGGAAATGAAAACTATTTCTCATCCTCCTTTTTGATCGGAGTAAAATAAACACAGTTGCTACATTGGTAGCCACATGCCATGTTTCTGAGGACATACTGATCTATTCTTGGAAAAGACACAAAATCAGGCACAGCAGCTATGTTCCAATAATTTTAATCTTGGTAACAAACCAACATAATGACTGAAAACAACAGTAGCAATTATTTTTCTTTAACTCTGGTGATTTTCTAAGTAAAGCTTGTTCAGGGTCTCTCATGTGGTTATAGTTAGATAATAGTTGAGATCATCACAAAGGCTTTTTTACTCATTTGTCTGATCCTTTGGCTGGGAACACTTAAACAACTAGGGGGTTAATATATCTATTACTTGGGCATGCCTCAATTTCTCTCTCCTTCTCCCTCTCCCTTTCCCTCTTCCCTCTCACCGCCTTTCCACAGTGGCCTTGGGGTAACCGAACATGGTACATGGTACATGGTACATGGCAGGTAAAGGCCCTCAGGGTGAGTCTCCCAAGAGAAACCAGCATGGTCCTTTGTAACCAACCTTGGAAGCCACATTTGTTCACTTGGGCCACATTGTATTAATCAAGGTAGTCCCAAAGACCCACCTAGCTCCAAGGATCTAAACAGCACCTGCTGAAAGAGAGAATAGCAAACAGTTTTCACTTAAGTTTCAAAAGCACCACATGCTACAACTGGGGCTACTGTTTCTTTAAATTTCCACTGTCATCCACCAGGATGCACTCAGATTTTGAGGGAACCAGTGAATTAAATGAAAATACAATGCAAATTGCCACCCTCCAATATTGTTTTTTGTTTACTAAGCTGATTACAGAGGAGGAATGGAAGCAATTTCAGAAGTTTGTTATTGGCCACTCCCACCATGATGGTTTTTACTCAAGTCAGGGAAGCAGTATTGGAAGGTAGAGTTCTGCCAGCTGCCAAGTGCATCCGTTCCAATATACCAGTCCCAAGAAGAGGTGTCGTTTAGCCTTGGGTACAATGACTCTCTTAACGTGAGAACAAGCCTTAGAGACTTAGCGAAGAACCTCCAACATGTCAAGCAGATGAAAGAATGTCTCCGTTCTGAATTGAGGGCAGAATGATTCTGCCTTCAGCAGCCACAGCATGTAATCCACTGGCAAGCCATAATGTTCTTTGGTAAAATGGACAGTTAAAATACCAAGAATTTACCTGGAAGTGGCATGGAGATGAAAACGGGAAAGAGGCAAGTTGTTTTCATTTTTCAAGACTGACTGAAACTGAAAGAGCCAAACTGAAAGAGCCAATATGATCCAAAATCTACAATAAATATTGTGTAAGAGTAAGAAACTGCTCAAAGAGGAAAGGTAACTTAGGGGAAAGGAGGGGAAAAGGAAAAAGACACACACACACACACACACACACACACATATACATATATATATATATATATATATATAAAATAGCTGTGGGATGTTGTCATGAAGGATGTTGTCTTCAAGGAATTTCAATTCACTAATCTATGGTTCTGTCTCCACAACAGGTAGAGCAGGTTCTGTCTCCACAATAGGGAGAGCAGGTTCTGTCTCCACAACAGGTAGAGCAGGTTCTGTCTCCACAATAGGGAGAGCAGGTTCTGTCTCCACAATAGGTAGAGCAGGTGTGGGAACCAAGGAGTAATTCCAGTGACCATTTGTGCTTTCCATCTTCACAAATCTGGATCTATAGGTTTAGAGGCACTAATTTTCAAAGAGGGAGTGCTTGCACAAGAGAACACAGTAGAAGCCATTATCCTTTAAGCTATGAGTGTTCTCTGGTCACCCATACTCCTTGGGCCTAGAGCAAAAAGAGTAAGCAAAGACAAGAGTACCCGTTTATTAGGAGAAAGGAAGGCTGTTGTTATACAGTAGGGAAGGGAAGAGTGTAACTGACACCTAGGTGAACTCCTTGGGTGTTTTTGAAAATTTGGATCCAATTTTGATGGTAAAAAGATAAGTGCAGCAGCCATTCCTGGGAAGCATAGGTGACCAGGTGCTCAGATCTGTTGGAGGTAAGGTTCTATCTGGTCAAGTAGATGCCCGCCCTGGATGATGGAAACCTAGAAAGTTTGTGGAGGAAGGAATAAAGAGGATTAGATTTCTAATTAAGCTCACTTTCAGTGACGGGGCTATAGTCCACTGCCCTCATCATGCTCTTTTAAGTTTCTTGCAGAAATGAAACCTTGGAGGAGCTGTTCCCAGAATAAGTCATATAAAGCATTTGAACAGGAGTGAGAGAAAGGGTAGACTATGGTAGATACTTCAGTGCACTGGTTAGATTGCTCCTCTCTAGGGTTGAAGCGTTCATTCCTTCTGCTGGGGTACTGTCAGTTGCAGTTCTTAGCTCACCTGTTTGCCAAGACTTGCCTTCAGCCAAAACAAGCTGCTTAGCTCAAGATTATTCTAGGCCTGATGACAGAGGCAGGTTATAGATATTGATCTGTTGACCCAGGGGTTTGATGATCTGGTTCTGAATGACTCAAGGGTCAGTTTAGCTCCAGAGCTCCTCATGGGATCAGTGGCCTTAAGTGTGGCTACATCACAGTCTAACCCTTGTTTGGGCAAATTCTGTTTCCTCTACTTTCTTGCAGGTGTTAAGTTCTCCCTGATCAATTTTCTGCTGTGCATCTGTTTCTTGGAGTCCACTTCTGAGAGAATCTATTTGTCACAGTCAGGAAATGCGTTTCTCAATTATTAACATTATTATACATGTATAGTACATAAAACTTGGAAAATGCAGAATAGTAAAAGGAAGGCAATAAAAATTAGCCACAATCATTGTTGTGTGGATAGCACTTACTACTATTTAAATGATAGCATGCATGCTGTATTGCATTTTTATCTAGAATTTGGGGGTCCACTTAGATGGTTGCTTTGCGAGTAGTAACTGAAATTGATTCTGGTTTATTAACAAACAAAGGAATTTATGGAAAGCTATCACATGAGTCACATAAATGCCAGAAAAATCTCAAAAGTTAGGTTGCTTAAAAGGATAGGAGCCAAGAAAATTAGGGACCAAGACCATAAACAAATCTGTGCCCCATCACCAGGAAATGTGACCATTGTAGGATGGATGAATTTTCTTTTTTTCCTGTCTATTTCTTGTTTCAAATTCAAAGCCCTATTTTCTGGTGTTTGGGAATATTCCGGCAGCTTGGGAGGGAGGGAGATATGTAAATAGCCTTTTATAGGGTCTAGAAGGGATGCAACAGCCATTTTCTGTTTCCTAGAAGTTTTTCCTTCCATGTTGCCAACTGGAGGCTGTGCTCATATACCTGGCGATCCCTGGCCTTCTGTTTATATTAACAAATGGGCTACAAAAGTTTGATTGGCAACTCTGAGCATAGGTGGAGCCTGTGAACTAGACAACTTGGCTTTACCGAAGGGTTTCCAGACATTACTCTCTTTAGGTCTTTCTCCTGGGTAGGTTTGCTTCTATGAAGAAGGATTTACCTGTGGATGTGGATATTGTGGGTCCAGGAACGACCTGTGGATGTGTAAGTGTGGCTTCCAGAATTCTAGAAATTGGCTGGCATGTTTCTTTAGAACAAAGTTTAGTAACAGTCATGAAACATTTCCTCTGCCTTCAGGAGAAGTGTTTATTTACACTTTAATATGGTTCTTCTGTCTTAGAATTTTCAAACACTGCACCTTTCTTTTTTAAGGAACTTATGAGTGTCAAATTTTGTAAAATATTTTCAGTATCTATTGCTATAATCATATGAAATTTTTCTTTGAGCTATTGTAAAGCTGAGATGAATTTTAAATATCCTAATATGAATCAATTCTTGATTTTCATAGGAATTGTAGTTGATTCAGCAATGGTACTTTTTGAAGGCCTGTAACAGTGTATGTGCAGTAATCATTGTAATTGAAGAGAAACCCTCTTCCAAGGAGCTTCGACCCAATGTATTGGAGAAGCATAGGTTCTGAAGCTAGAGAGGGATATCATTGAGACCTCATTCTGCATCTTGTCAATGACATTTGCCACAGAGAAGCTTCTCAAGTCTCCAAATTTTGCCTGTAAAATAGGTATACAGTAATGGATGGTATCTGATGGAAATGTCTGAATAATTAATTTTCTTTGATGTATATTAAAATATCAGTAAATATTAGGAGAATGGTGTTTTTAAATTAAGAGGATTTTTCTAAGAGCAGAGCAATTTGGTAACTATAGATTTTAAGACACTTAAAGATAATTTTGTTAGAGCTTCAAAGAACTGTATTTCATACTAAATTGTCATCACTGTGAGAAAATACATGTTCTTCCTCTACTTTTTTCTTTACCACACATTTTATTCTTCTTGCCAGGTTGTGTGTTAAAATATACTATTAATATCAAATAGAGATATATTTGCATGAAAATTTCCTCTTTTCTTTCCCCAGTAAAATTATTACAATTCTAAACAAAAGGGATTGAAAAGAAATAAACAGAAATTGAGTACTGACATTTCAGGGAATTTATTTTGAATTGACAATAAATCCAAGAGAAGGCACTGAAAAATAGATAGAGATTTGATTTAGTTTAAATATAGATGCATTATCAGTGTATACATAAATCATGTATTTTTGTGCTTTGTCAATTTGCAGCACACAGAGTAGGTGTGAATGTAGCTATAAAAACTTCATCTAGCTTTGGATGCATATTATGATTACTATGCTTTATTATTTGTGTTGTAATTGACTTGCATAAATACAGATTTCCACATTATGAAATCAGCAATAAATTATGTAAATTATTTCGACTTTTTTGTTTTTATTTTTTGTGTCCTGCTCCCAAGTATAACTCTATAAATATAGATAGGGTTTGCCAATCTTTTGGGGATGTGAGAAATTGCTTTTTTGATGAAGGAAGTAAATTGTTTTCCTATAATTAGCAGGAGTCTCTAGTCTCATTAGATAAAGAATTTAAAAGACTCTAAAATGATTCAAGGCTAGTTAATAGCATCTTAATTATCTCACATCATTTTAGTAAAAACAAAAACATCCCTATGGGGTGTACTTTGTCTCAGTAGGAAAAAGGACTGATGGTGGTCTACAGAATGGCTGTTTATTCAGGTAGAAATTCTTCAAAAAGAAACACAGGACTCCAGCCAGATACATTGACTGGATTATGGAGAAGTGGCTCATTGGAGGTGACACAGGAAACACTGGTTCCCAAGAGAAAGGGACAGGATGTTAGGGACAGAGTGGAGGGGTCAGTAGATGAGCTGGTTTCATCTCTAATGGAGTAAGATTTGATAGTTTAATTCTCTGGAAATAGATTCCCTTGTAGGGTGAGGCCAAAGCAAAGAGTTGAATGAGGTGGGAATGGATCATTCTCTGACAAACTCTGAGTTTGACAAACATAGTTACCTCCAAGTGCAATGGCTTTGACATTGGTTTTTGTCATCACAGGTGAGCAAGTACATAGGAGAAACCAGCTGATATGTAAAAGAATACCAAAATTCAAAGAGTTGAATTAAACTTAGTGCTCAGAACACATATTGCCTTGTGACTTAGAGGAGCTTCAAGAAATAGGAAAACAGCTAAGGTTTACAGTATTTCTAGATTATATTTTAACACAATTGTTTAGACAGTATATCTGTAGGTGTTCTTACAATTGTTTATTATAATTGTTATAAACATTAAATGTATAGGTATTGTGAGAGGAAAGAGATAAAGATTGTATGAAAGGGAAGGATTGTATGAAAAGAAACTACAGGATTGATAAAATTTGCAAAGGAAACAATTGTTGTCTAGAGCAGAAAATAGAATCAAATAAAGTGGGAGATACAATAAAAATATCTGAAGAAGAGGATAAAGATGTGAATACCAGCTTAAGGAAAGATGAAAGACATGAAGAACAGAAGGAAAGGAGTAAGAATTTCAAAAGAAAGAAATAGTATATTAAGAAGGAATAATCTGAAGGAAAAATAGAAGGTAATTTTTTTTTTTTTTGGCTTTTGAGACAGGGTCTTGCTATGCAGTTTAGGCTGGCCTTGAACTCACTTTGTAGCCCAGGCTGGCCTTGAACTTGCAATGATCCTCCTGCCTCAGCCTCCTGAGTGCTGTGATTACAGGTGTGTGCCACCATGCCTGGATAGAAGTTAATTTTTTTTAGCTGAATAAGGACTAAATTCATGGCTTACTGTGTACGAGTAAAAATAGACTCATAAAAAGAAATTAACAAATAGTATAATCTATATAGCACCAAATCTAATAGTCTAATAGAAAGTAGACTAATAGAAAGAGATTAACAAACAGTATACTCTATATAGCATCTAATCTAATAAAGTTGTATGTGTAGTTTCTTTGATGAGTCTCTAGACCGAAGACAGAACTACCATGTGTCAAATAGTCACTGTACAGTGTGGCATGATCTCACAGTGTATGAAGATAGAGGAAAAATTTCACCCTCTAATCAATGAAGTAGGCTAATTTGATGAAATAGTTGAATTTTAAGGAAAAAAAAGAAAAATTATAATGTGAAATTTGATAGAACAAAAGGCTACTTTATAAGGAAAAATATCAGTAAGATTTATGCTATGTGAAACATCAAATGATCAAACCCAGCAGAGAAATTTGTAGAATTTGGAGAGCAAAAGGTGTTGAAAATTTCAATAACACAGCCCCTCTGCTATTCAAGTGGGAATACAACAGAAAGACATTCTTGGATATTCTTAGGACAGAGCCCTTTAGTACGCTTTCTGAGCATGATTACTGCCATAGTGTTCCATGTAGCTAAGAAATGAGTCAAATTAAAGAAGTTAAGAACATATAATTCATGTATAAAATATTTATAGGTAATTAAATTAATAATGCTAATATTAAATGTATATATTTATTACTACTGTAGCTATAAAGTGATAGAAAAATGTACAAAACCTTTAGAGAGAAGTACATAATATACAAATGTATTGGTCAAGGTTTTTCAGAGAAGCAGAGCCTAAAAGATAAGCATATACTATGTGTAGAAAGATGTTTGTTTCAAGGAATTGATGTGTTCAAAAATACCTTTCCAAAACACTTAGACTGACCCTTGATTCAGTACTCAGGCATCTCATGGCCCTGTCAAATTGACATGTAAACTTGGCTGTCTATCACAATAAATAAAAACACTTTAATGATAATAGCTATTGTCTACCAGGATAGATTATATCCCTAAAACTGGGAAATGTTAGCTGGGCATGGTGTTGCATGCCTGTAATCCTGACACTTGGGAGACTGGTGCAAGGGGATTATATTGCATTTGAGGCCAGCCTGAACCTCATAACAAGACCTTGTTTAAACAAACAAACGAACAAACAAGAAAACCACTGTGAAGAATGTTGAGAGAATGAAAGAATGAAGAACTTATGGTGGTGTGCTAGTAAGCCAGTGCTGCGCAACAAACAAACAAGTCTCCTTTGCTACTCAGTTTTCCATTGTAATAGCAAATGCCTGTGATAATAAACTTACAAAGAGGAAAGGTTTATTTTGGCTCATGGTTTCAGAGGTTTCAGTTCATGGTCAGTTGATTGACTCCATTGTTCTGTACCTGTGGCAACACAGCACATCAGAGTGGAAGCATATGGCAGAGAAAATTCACATATCTCATGGGTAAAAACAAAAGAGGAAAAGGAAGGGACTGGGATCCCATGATTCTGTTGGAGAGGATGCTCTCAGGGCCCTAAAACTAGCCTCAACCCTTAAAGACTCCACAACTTCCTAACAGTATCATGCTGGGGACTGTACCTTCAATATCGGAGCTTTGGGGAACATTAAGAGTCAAACTGTAGGAGGAAGACAAGATGGCCGATAAGTGAGCAACAAAAAACAGAGCCTCCCAGGAGAAACAACTCATATGCCAGAATAAAACACCCTGAAGAGACCCAGACAGAGGGAGATGGATCCTCCTGACACAGGAAGAAATTAAAACATAAAAAAGCTTGTCAAATACGTTGGGACTACAACTGGAACAGCTGGACACAGTGTTTTCGTTGCGACCCAATTTTGCAGCAGACTGAATTTGCACCAACCTGAATCTGCCACAGCTGGCAGAGCCCCCCAAACTCGTTCCCACCACAACTTAACGGAAGCAGAGCAGAACTGAAGTTGGGGGTTGGAGAGCCCAATGAAGAGCAGAACAGGCAAAGGGACTTTCATTAATCCATGGTCAGTGCTGGGATTGGGACACTCCTTGCCACCACTGGAAGGGTGCGATCAAATGGGCGACATGTTGGAATCTGGCAGGAGGAGCCTAAACTGGGAGCAACAGTGACTTCAGTTGGTTCCTCCCTCCCCAAAGCAGATTCGTGGGATTTGCTTGGACTAGGCTGTGCCCCTGGCTGGGACCCAATGAGCCGTGCCAAATCGATTCCCTGCGCCTAGCAAGCACTAACCGGGGGAAGTGCTCTGCAGTTTGGTTGGCCCGGTAGAGAGGGGCAGGCTTAGGCAGCCGCTGCTTGCACCTCAGTGATAAAAGCAGTCAGGAGAGGGGGGAGGACCCTCACAAGCTTGCTTTGGATGAGGCGTGGCCAACGGGAAAGGGGGCTGGGACCTGCAATGTGACCTGTGTGGAGGAAGCTGGGACCATGACAAGAGAGAAAGCCAGGAAGAGGGCCCCCAGCCCAGAACCCTGAGAGCCCTGATACAGGAGAGGGAAAAACATAGGAGACTGAGGGCAGCAAACACGCAACAACAGGCATGGCTTCAATGGACATTAAAAGATATCTTCGGGGCCTTGTAGATGAGCTCGAAACTGAAATATTAAACCAGGTAAAGCAAGATATAAGTATATTAATAAAAGAAATGCTAAGCACTTCTCAAGAAGACACAGATGGAAGAAGGGAGGAACACCAAAAAAAGGAGAGAAACATTAGATAAAGAATATAAAGAAAATCTAGAATACATGAAGCAGATTCAAAGAGATTACCAGGAAATTAAAAACTCCATTGAAAGCTGGCAAAACTCCTTAAAAGAAACTAAGGATAGACCATCAAAATTTGAAGACAAGTTTGCAATGTGTGATCATGAAAGGAAAGATCTCTTAAAAATAACAAGGAAACAGGCAGTAACAACACAAACGCTAGAAGATGACAAGAGAATCTGCAATTTAAGAATAAGAAATGAGAACAAAGAAGCAGGAATACCAACAGGTGAATTACAAAGGCTATTCAAGGAAATAATTAAGGAAAACTTCCCAAGCATGGGAAAAGAAAATGACATTCAGTTGTGTTAGGCATACAGAACTCCAGCCACCTACAACCAAAACAGAGCCACACCCAGACATATAATAATCAAGATAACAGAAATTCAATATAAAAACAGAATATTAAAAGCCATCAGAGAAAAGAAACAGATTACCTATAAAGGTAAACCCATCAGGATCATGGCTGACTTCTTGACACAGACCATCAGATCAAGAAGAGCTTGGAGCGAAATATTCCAAGCCCTGAAAGAAAATAACCTCCAGCCCAGATTCATGTACCCTGCAAAACTGTCACTAGAAATTAATGGAGAAACAAGATGCTTCCATGACAAAGAGGAACTGGGGGAGTTTGTGACCACCAATCCAACCCTACTGAGAATACTGAAGGACATTCTAGAGAGAAAGAAAAAAAAATACCAGGATTTTAGGAACAGTGGCAGAAAGGCCTCAATGAGTGGGGCAGGCAGTAGAATGAAGGAGAAAAGTAGACAAACAGGCAGAAAAATAGCATAGCAGAAATGAGGCAGAGAAGGTTGGCTAGAATCTCTAACATAGATAGCCTTGATACACTATATTGTTAATAGTGCACCAGGATTTAAAAACCCACTTTACTCACACTACTCTGCTTAGATGTATTATATTCTGTTCCAGTCATTCTACCTGTACTAGATTTGAGGGTACAAACAGTAATCCTGAAAATAACAGGATATAGTACAGTAATCATCCTTAATTTCCTATTAAGTCAATCTAAAGCTCTGTAAAACCTACACTGTTTTACCATAATTGATTGTAATCAAATCTGGTTTGTTAGATCACTGTTTTGTATTGAGAGATTTTATTCAAAGCTGTTATGATTGATAGTATCAAGTCTGAGAGTATAGGCAACTGCACTTAAGATGACAAGATTCACTGCATTATCCACTCTGGTTTGATTATTACCTGCTTTTGAAGTTTTATATCGTCTAAAATGTTTTATTTTTTACTAATATTGTTATGTACTGCTATATTCAATTATACTGCTATATTCATTGATGCCTGATGATATAGGCAATTCTATTGAAGATAATAAGAAACAATATAGCAATCATTGTAGATCACCTTGTACTGTGGTTTTATATGACTCTTTGGTTTCATGTTTTTATAGGAATTTGTTTTGTTTTGTCTTGCTAAGTTTTGTTTTTCCCTCTAATACAGAAAAGATAGAAATACATGTAGAGACTCATGTATGCGTAGCTGTTTACACTCTCACTGTTTGACGATCTATTTCATATACTTTAATTTTGTAACTTGAACAACTATTTCTAAGAGGACAACATGTAATTTATCAACTAGTGATTTCTTATTGTTTATCTTTTCTCTGAAACTTTGTATTCTCTCTACCATTTAGATGCTTTTTTTCTCTTTAAATAAAAATTAAAAAAAAATAAAAGAGTTAAACTGTAGTACCTCACTAAAATAAAGCTAAACTGAACTAAAACAAAACAAAAACTTCTTCAAATCTGTAGTAGTTGTTGATTTTTGTGGTGTAAGTTCTCCCACTGTGGCAGATTTCAATTTACCAAATGTAGATTTGAGAAGAGAAGTAGACAGTCAGCTCTTATGCACCAGTTGCACACCCTGTGTATCTGTACATACAAACTACATTTTCACTTATTTTACTACTTACCAAATTTCATTTTTTCTATTATTTTAATGTTCCATATTTATTTTTAGGTGATATATAACTATATTAAAAATATTTCTTGAAATTCTTAACTGTTTAACAGGGAAATTTAATACATTTACATTTACTGTTACAACCAACATGTTTGGTATTATGTCTGATATCTTATTGTTATGGCTAATAGTTTGATAGGGAAATAAATCTATTTTCTTTATTTTCATAATTAACATGCTTGGTTTTATATCCAGTATTTTATGATTACTATTTTTGTGCTTTATTTTTTAAAAATTGATATTCAGTTCTTTCCCCCTCCTCTATATTCTTGGGGACATTTAAAGTCTATGTCCTATGCCACTTACAGATTTTTCAGTATCCTTCCTGCTTTAAACTATCTCCAATATTAATTTTAACTCTTGTATAAAAATTGCATTCCTTTGAATGTTTTATTTTATATTTATACCGTTTCACTCTTGGCTTTCTAATCCTGTTTCATAGAGACTTTTGGATTTTTGTCTATATCTCTATCTGTATCTATGTAATTATATGCATATATCTACATCTATATCTCTAAAAACTTGATTGTAACCTACTATTTAATCTGTTTCTACTTACTTAGGGATATAGATATATGTAGACATATAAGCTCACTTGTTTTTACCAAAGTTTTGTTCATTTCTTTTGGAAAATTACTTTTAGCTTATGCTTTTTTCTGAGTTGCTAGAGTAATGTTCTCTTTCCTTATGTTTTTTAGTTATCCTTTTATGGTCCTCAAATGTGAATTACAATTTTAAAGAGGCAAATCTTTGCTTCATTTAATTAAGTATTCCACCAAAATATTGCTTGAGATAATAAGAACTATGATTTTCATGACAATGGATCATTGGTCCCAAGCTGAAGAACACTAAAAAAGTGCATACTGCTTGAAGTTCTAGAATAAAAATAGTTTTAAAATTTCTCATTATCTATAGAATTTATTTTCACCTACTGAGAAGAACCTACTGTGTAGGTGTAAGAAGAACTTATGTAGGTGGAAAATATTTGGCATAAAATTGCTTTATTTGGGTAGCAATAGTTTATTACATCAGGAAATTAAATTTTATTTGAGGTTTTTCCAATGTATTACTTAGAGTTTGGTATTTCAATCCTAATCCATAACATTCTGGATTTTAATAACATAAAGCAATTTGGAAATTTACAAATTTTTGTATAGTGAAGAACTCTCAAAAAAAAAACCAAAACAAAACAAAAAACAAACAATGCTTATTCACAGTTGACCAACCTCTTTATGCCTTTCTCAGAAACAGTGAATTTTAAGTATATCGGCACCAGAAATTTATGAATATACAAGTATCTATGCTCACATATCAGACTTAGAAGCCTCCTATGAAAGTAGAACAACTTCATATAAGATATATACAGCTTTCCAAATGTTTGTTACTAAATATTCCTATAGAGAAATGTGAGAGGTGCCTATTTTTATAGTTTAGAAGACACACACATTTTGAGTGCTGGGAGCAGAAACACCTGCTAGTGTAGGAAGAGCCAGAGATACTCTATTTTGACTTCAGACCAGCTATCAATATCCAACAAGAACACCTGTGCTGAGAATTAGTCAGTTTCTGCCCTCTGACTCCATGCTGTGATTCTCTGTAATGGTAACTCTTTCTCTAGCATGAAGGTAGGGTATACCATGTTTGCACATCTGGAGGAATTCTGCCAATATGCAGTAGGTGAGTGTGACCTAGACATCTCCTGCTTTGGGGTAGCTCGGCATCTACAAGGAACACTGTGCTCTGGGGGATGAACTACAGCATTTAGTCAACTAGATCTGGAATGAGGTCCAGTGTTGCCTTACCTGCTGTGCGGACTTGCTAAGTCACAAATTAAGTCTGTCACTTATTAAGCAACTTCCTTTAGGTCTGATTCTTCAGAAACTGATCCTGAGAAGAGAATTCCTGTGTGTATTATCCATGGTTCTGACAGAGAAGCATATCCTAATGGCATATAATAAAATAAGAAATTTATTATTGGGTTGGGACTATGAGCAATCAGAGGAGCTGGTTGGACAGCTTATGATTTTCCATTTAGCTTTCTAATGAGTACTTTATGTTCCTTATTTTCTGCCTTGCACTAGAGGAATGGCTTGTATCATTGATGGTATTTTGAAGAACAACTGAACTAAATAGCAACTGAATTCAGCCATTTTGCCTTGCCTTGGTGGTTTGAATGCATCATTTCTTTCTGTTTCTTCACATTTGTTTGCAAGAAATATGCTGCCCCCTTTTTCCTTTTTGAGACTATCCCATTGTGATAGCCACTATTTCTCATCTTCTTCTGCTTTCTGGACAACTAAAAAACTTCATTGTCCAGCTTCCCCTGTTGACAAAATCATGTAACTGGTTCCAGCCAAAGGGCAGGTGGCTTCTGTGTGGAGCACTTGAGAACCAGTGTGTGCATGACGTTCTCCTGCCCTCCTTTGTAGTGAAGATGGTGATGTCACAAGTGGAAGCTTCATCACATGGAAGACAGCTTCTCTGGAATGGTATCCAATCTTACAGAGGTCTTTACAGGAGCAAGCAATAAACTTACACAAAGCTTCTGAGATTTTGGTACCTTGTATTTCTTATTGCAGCATAACTTGGTCTACTCTAACTAATGTTAGCACTAAGGCCTATTTGAACCAAGCAAGCCTGCAGATAATTTTGTCACCTACTACACAGAAATCAATATCAGCTTGAAAAGAAAAATAGTACCTGGTTTTCAATGTTGAATTTTTAAAATTCTTAATTTCCTTCAATTTGATCTATAGTAGGAAGCTGTGCTGCATTCTAGTATTACTGATCTAAATTAAAATCTCATAAACTAGTTGAAGGATAAAAATTCAGACAACCTGGAATTCCTTTTATTACTGATCGGATTGTGCCTTTAAAGCTGCTCTGTTTCAGGGCATTCTGAGAGAATCTAGATAAATTATTTCCCTCTTGAAATCTTCCTAGGTTCTTTTATTCTTTTAAAGCTCTTGTATAAAGAGCCAGGTAAATATAGCATGATAGCTTATTTTGGGTTGTGTTCAATAGCACAATCAACAGCAAGCAGCCCAACTCATTCACTTGCATATATTTTTTTTTAAAAAAACTACATTGTTGATTGCTAGTCATTTGTTAAGATACAGTGCAAGTAATGGTTAATTGTGTTAACTTGAGAAGTTTTAGTTAAGAAAAGCTTAACTAAATTGCCTCAGCAATTCTACACCCTGGGTGGTTTGTTCCCCTGGACTATATAAAGGGAAAATGAGGAAGGACAGATCTGCTTCTATTCTTTGGAGGAGCTCCAGTCTTTGCCTTCAGTTTGGGTGCCATCTCCTGTCTTCCACCACAAACTCTTCAGCCTTCTGTCTCAGATCCACTGGCCTCCTGATATGGAGTTGCATGGGTGAGCTCCAAACCCTGGACTGAATCCGTCTGTGTCCAGTGTTCAGACACCCTCTGTGTACTTCCTCATTTGACTCTGTGACTGACCGTCATAAGCCAGTTTTGTAATTTCTTATACATTTGTATATCTTGTGTTATATCCATTTCTGTAGTAAAGCAGCAATTGATACAATGCATCTACTAAATCCTGGTCCTTGGTTAAAAAAAAATGAGCAAAGGTAGATTCATGCCAGAATTTCAGGCTGCCTTAGAACCATGCAAAGAACTTGGGATTTTAGTCTAGGATGTTTTTTACCAAAATACACTAGAATGTATGTTGTGTGCTGAAAGATGGTCTAGAGCCATTTCCCTGGCACTGTATTTTCTGGGAGAGGAAAATACATGGACCAACTGGAAAGAATTCTAAAGAAAAAATTCAGTTAGTAAGAATGCTCCAGAGAAGATTTCTTTTTTGGTCTTAGCTTTTGAAGCCACATTGCTTGGCTCATAACTTCTTCCACATCATTCCAACCTCACTTTTCCTGTCACATCTCCTTTGAAGCAACTTCCCATCACCTTTTTCCCCTTATAAACACTCTTGATTTCCATTTGACTTACCCATAAAATCCAGTATCACCTTCCTGTCTCAAGATCTTTAGCTCAATCACATCTATAAAGTTCCCACTGCCACAGTCAGTAACATACAGGTTCTGGGCATTTCAGGGACGATTATTTTATCACTGTTTGGGATCAGCTTTAAATTTCAGCATTGTCAGTTTAACATACATTTCCTTCAAAGTTGTATAGAAAAAATTCATGTTCGTCTGTGGGGTTGAACTGACTTGCTGTAGAAATAATTAATCAAATAATTTATAAGAGGAAAAATATGTACAGTGTCTTCAAATGCAAAGCAAAATAGTGAAGCCAAAAGCTTTGAACCCCAAATCTTCCTCACAAAGCAATTTTAAGCTACTGACTCTGAAAACTCTGGCATAAAAGATCAAGGGAAAGTAGAAGATGTACAAGATAAAGTGCTCACAAATTGTAGGTTAACCCTGATTGCATGGATCTCTGCCGGGACCAAAATTTTAAGTTAGCAAATTAGCAAGGGCTGTTATAATGACAGATGCAGAGAGGCATACTGCCAAAAAAAATTAGGCAACAGGTACAGTTTGATACATCTGGGAAAGGGCTTTTTGACTCAAAGGAGGAAAAACAAAATAAGAATGACTCAGTTCCCAATGGTTTTTCTTTAGTTTCTAAGAAGAAAATTATCCAAATAAATTAGGAAGGAAATAGCACAACTATTCTTAAAGTGTAGATCCCAGAGCTCCAGGAGCAGCATCCTAGGACCTGTTGGGAATGCAGATACCCAGGCTTCCCCTCAAAACCACCCACTCAGGAACTCTAAGGAATGAACCTAACCCAGCAATCTGCATGGCAATAAGCCCTTTGGTGACTCTGATGTGTGCTAAAGTTTGGAAAGCACTGAATTCACTCCCATTTAGAATAAAGTCTTAACTAGAGATTGCTGGGTTAGGTAAGATAAGGTTCAGTAGCATGGTGACTTTTTGTTTGTTTGCTTTGTAGTAACAGAAATTCAGACAGAGAAGTTTAGAACTGATGGATGGCTTCATCATCATCAATGACTTAGGCACGTAGTTTTTTGCTCCACTAACCTGTAGACTTTCACAGTTAAGTTGCTTTATGGGTCAAAATGGTTGTGGAAGCTCCTGCAATTACACCAGCTTTTCCAGGTAGGCCTAAGAGGTAAGGGAATAGGATAAGAAGTACATACCCTCACTGGGTCAGTCTTTTTTTTTTTTTTCAAGACTTTGCTTGTCTAAATTTGATTATTCCATTGGTGAGATAGACCAGGAAAGCTTAATAGGGTCCCATTGATCCATGAAATAAAACTACAGCTTTTTTTAGTAGAGAATAGAGGAAAAAACATTTTAAGTGCCTCATGGTCTTCATAGCTACAAAATGACTCAATTTTGTGCATTACAAGCTGTGGAGAGGCAGGCATGTCCAGAGAAGAGTGACCTCTACTTTGTAGAAGACAGGGAAGCTCCTTCCTTTTCCTCTAAAAGTGATGACAATTTAAAGAGATTTGGAGAAATTTTTAGAGAGGCCTACAGATCTTGGGCTGGTCAAGCCAGATAAAGCACAAGGATGAAGGTACAGGGAAGATTTTGCTGCTTGTGATGGACCCACGTCATTTGATGGCTTCTTTTTCCAACTCCAAGGAAAGTTCTAACTTTGAGGAATTCAACCTTGTCTTTCTTATATTGAATTTTTTAGCAACTGCCAGATAAGGAATGTGACTATACAGTACCTGCACACAGTGTAATGGTGGCCTTGGGGGGAATGAAGGGCAGTACAAAAGAAAGTGTTTTGCAGCACACAGATTTGAGGATAATCATAATGATTTCATGTACTCACAGCTAAAGTGTGCAACAGATACCACATTGAATCATTTTAGATGGCAGAAATGACATTAACACCATAAATAACTAAAAGGAATCAGATGAGTCAGTTTCCTTCTTTTTTCTGCTGGTATATGGAAATGATATTTGGAACTCTCGCAGCCATTTTGTGACCATATGGCAACACTGAGGATGGGAGCCATGTGCTAAGGGCATCAGTGTAGAGAGAGAGTAGAACTTAATTTAGTGGTGTGCATCTGCTTCTAACCTTGGCCTGTCTACTGCTGGACTTGTTTCATGTGTGAGAAAAAAACCACTCTTATCTTTAGGAATTTGTCAGTCACTGCTGAATATAATTCCCAACAAATGAGGAGACATCTTTTGCTCTTTAAAATTGTGATGTGCTTGTGGACAAAGAGATAATCATTAAGCACTATTATAATTAATATGAAAACTGCAGGGCTTTTCATTAAGGAGGAATTAAACTAGGGCATTAAGCTAGGAAAAATCAGTAGCAGGTATTGGTAGTAAGCTGTAAAGATAGCTACAAACTGTTGTTGTCCTAATGGGACATGGCACTTCCTGCCACAGCTGTGGGATCTGTGCAGCTGGATTTTTTGTTCATGAAAATGTGGGTGAAGGCAAAACAGTAACATGGCATTTTGTGTGTAAAATAAGATGATTTCTTTAAATAGAAATGGTGCATATTAATGTGAGAACCTGGCCATAGGGGCCTTGAGTAAAGATGCACAAACACAACCCTGGAAATAAAAATGTGATGGGAGAATTTGTTTCCTCCAAGCGCTGTGATCTGCTTTATTCTTTCCTATAGACTAGAGAAAGTGGGCTCAAACACAGGCTGGGTTTAAAAAGGTGAGCAGATCTTGCTAAGTTGCCCTGATTTTAAAAAAGGTGGGTCAGATGGAATTTCTATTTTTATGTTTCTAAGGAATCTCCATATTGATTGAACTAGTTTACATTCCTACCAAAAATATGAAAGAGTTCCTTTTCCTGACGTCCTATCCAACTTGGGTGTGTGTGTGTGAGTGTGTGTGTGTGTGTGTTTTCAAGTAACTGCCTTCACTTTAACTCTTTTAAAAGCAAGATTGATTGAGAATTACCTGTTATTTTTACTTGGAGTTTCCTTTTTTATTAGTATATGTTCGCAGTTCACCAGGGGGAGTTGGTGCATGTACACTGTTGCGCCTTGGTCCTTTCTTCATCCCCTTCCTCTTCCCTGCCTGGCTTTTCCCTCCAGCTTTGGGTCTGGTCTTTTCCCATTGCCATGAAGCTCACCTCCCCTTTTCCTATTACCTATTTTTTATTTTACTCTTTAAATTATTTATACCCTGGCTTCCTCATATAAGACAATCCATGCCATATTTAACTTTGTGTGTCTCTTTTATTTCACTTTGAATTACGGTCATTTTTATGTTCTTGATGACAGTCAGTCTGACTGCGGTAAGATGGAATCTCAGGTTGTTTTGATTTACATTTCCTTAATGGCTAAAGGTGATGAACATGTTTTTCTGTACACTTACTGGCTGTTTATACTTCTTCTATTGAGAAGTGTCTATTCAGTTCATTTGACCATGTTTTTCATGGCGTCATTTGTTTTAAGGGGTTAATTTTTTAAAATTTCTTTTTATATTCTGGATATTAGTCCTCTATTAGAAAAGCAGCTGGCAACATTTTCCCCCATTCTGTAAGATTAGCTCTTCATTTTGTTGATTGTTTCCATTGCTGTGCAAAAGCTTTTAAACTTGACACAATCTTATTTGTTGTTTCCTTGTTAAAATTTAAAAACAATTTTTTTTTGGAGACAAGATCTTGCTGTGTAGATCAGAGCAGCTTTGAACTCAACATGTAACCCAGGTTGGCCTCGAACTCAAGGTGATCCTCTTGCCTCAGCCTTTTGAGTGCTGGGATTACAGGCATGCATCACCATGCCTGGCCTCATTTGTGTCTCTTGATATTATCTCTTGGGCTTTGGAGTTCTGTTCACGAAGTCCTTGCCTGTGCTTTCCTTATGTTATCTTCCAGCAGTTTCAACATTTGGTTTTTGTACAATAGTGATAAAGCATACCAATGTGTATAGCAGCACAATTTATAATAGTTAAACTCTGGAAATACCCTAGCTAACTGTCAACAGAAAAATGGATAAAGAAAATGTGATATACATACACAATGGAATTTTACTGAGTCACAATAAAGAATGAGTTTGCAAAATAAGGGTAGATCTTAAGCTCATAAGGTTAAGCAAAATAAGTCAGACACAGAAAGTTAAATATAATCTGGTGTCTCTTATATGAGAAACCCAAAATGCAAATAAATTAAACAGTAAAATAAAGTGTAGGGAGCCATTGAAGCTGGAAATTGATCACATGTGTGGGGCCAGTTGGAGAACAGAGTGCCTGGGGCAAGCCATGTGAAGAAGCTACTTCAGCCTAGAAAAACACCAAGCCCCTATACAATCCAAGCAATGGGTTGGGGTGCCATGTGGCACTGTGTTGCTAAATGTATAAATAAATGCTCCTACAGTGAGGAGGCAGTTCCTTTTCTCCCATCTGGAGAGTAAGGTTTCATCTTATCCCAGCTTTACCTCTTCTTCATTTTCTCATCTGTTCACAGTCCTTTACCCCAAAAACCTAAAGAGCTGTGTGGGTTGCAGCAATAAAGGAGAGATGTTAGGAAATGGGGAGACAGATTTTTTTTTTGTCTTTTTGAGACAGGGTCTGGCTATGCAGTTCAGACTGGTTTTGGGCTCACTTTGTAGCCTAGGCTGGTCTTGAACTTGCAGCGGTCCCAAGTACTGGGACTACAGGCATGTGACACCATGCCTGGCTTGAGGCAGAGTTTTTGAAGATAGAAATGTAGGGATGAGGGAAAAAGGGGCTTAAAAATGATCACAATATGACATATACACATATACATATTGCCCCACATGTATGCAAATATGTATCACAAACATACGCATAAAAATAATAAAAACAAGAAAACAAAAACAGAAAAAACCTGGGGATGTAGCTCAGGGAGAAGGTCCTGGGTTCAGTTACTAGTACTGAAAAAAAAAAAAATGAGTGGAGTCACGTGCAAGGGTGTGCATCTGTAATCTCAACTACTGAGGAAGGTGAGGCAGGAGGATTACAAGTTTGAGGTCAGCCTGGGCAACATAGTGACTTAGCAAGATCTGGTTTTTTCTAAAAGAAAAGTGCTGAGGTTGTAGCTTGGAGGTAGAAAGCTCACCAACGTGCGTGAAGCCCTGGGTTAACTTTCAGTACTGGAAATAAATAAAGAGTAGTTTTTGTTTCTACTTTGGCAAAAATGCATCTCTTGCATTCTCAGTGCCCTTCATACTGCCTCAGGGTGACAAAAAATTGGAATTTGAGGTGGATGTAGGAAACGTATTCTTTTAATGTATAAAACACAGCACGAAATTATGTTTAATACCTTTGTAGCAAAAACATTTTCACGGTGGGAAAGGAGATTATGAAAAAAAAAACCTTAAAAGTTTTCTTTAGAGCCTAAGAAAGACAAGACTGCAAAATCTTACTGCATCTAATGTCATAGATCATATCATTGGTCCCACTTCTTCATTCTTGGACCCTTTTCTTGACTTTGAGTTTAGCTATGTGATTTGCTTTGGCCAATGGCTCATTAAAGCTTGTGATGTGAGCAGAGGCTTGTAATGTGTCTATATGGTTGGACTTGTCCCCTTTTGTTTTAGTGACCATGAACTCACTGCCCCTTTAACATGGCATTACACTGAACTTGAACCAACCATGTGGCCTGCAGCATTGAATGTCTGGCAGGTGGTTGTGTAGATCAGCCACACCACAGCAGATCCGCAGCCCCAAAAGCATTTGAAAAAATGTTTGGCGCTGTAAGCCTCTGAGACTTTTGCAGAATTTTGTTAGGTGGAATTATTACGGCAGTAAATGCACGAATACATCTGATGTGGAGTCTGATCTTATAAATAATGTTTCATTTTTAAAATTCCATGCACATTTCCACAGAATTAGCTAAGTTCTACTTTATACTCAAAGGAATCCTTCTCTCAGTTGTATAACCTGCCTCCTAACATTTCAAATTTTTATTTCTATCTCTGGTCTGGATTCCTTTTGTGGTAGCCACTAGTCAGGTTGAAGAGTACTGTCATTTCCTCGGGATATTTGGGTGCTTTATGACTTTGTTTACTTATTTATCTTTGGATATTTTAACTCCTGCTTTGTCCTAGCATCCTTCTGAAAACATGGTTTAGTTATGTTTTCATTTTATTATTTCTGGAATGACAAAGTTTTCTGCCTGGTGTAGGGTTGCATGGCCTTTGGAATAATGGGGTTGCTCAATCACATTTATAAATTAAGTTCTTTCATCAATTAAGCATAATTTGGTATGGTGTCTTTCTTTATTTGCTTTAAGCAGGATATGAAGTGCAAATTTATTCACCAGAATGCTTTGTTTTTGATGTCTATTTTTAAATGTATATAAATATCCAAAGATTTGGTTCAGTGTAGACAAAACATTTCAGCTTCATATGTTTTTGATGTCATATAGATAAAGCCTCTTTATAGCATTGTTGAAGAGTCAATTTCTAGAAGTTCTTCAAAGGAATTGTTGATGCATGGGTTTATTAGATGAGTTACTATTTATCACAAAATATTGTGGCCTTACAGGATTTTGTGTGCAGAAAATACCATTAAAATATATTATATCTAAAAATGCAATCAGTGGGCAGTCAAATGAACAAATGCACTCAAACTCTATCCAATAAAATACATGAGCATGATGTATTGATTTTGCATTTCCTTCTAGGCACGAGTATCACATAAAAGAAAATTCTAAATTAAATTTAAAATTACAATAACCATGGGTTGGGACTCGCTCAAGCCATGGTAATGAGAGTATACAGTAATAAAAGGAAAGGGTGGGATTTGATGTCATCATAAGTTTTAAAGATAGGAATACAAAGAACACAAATATGCTTCATCTTCCTGTAGCTTTTATATTAAGGAGCCACATTTTTTTCACTTCATAAATGCTTTTCTTGCAAAGAGGTGTTGGAGAAATTTATTTTTAAAGTAATTACACTTGGGATTTTTACCAGTGCATCAGTGTTTTTTAGTCTCATTACCAGTTGATTCCTGACTGTTTGGTGTATGGCCAAGGGACCCGCAGGGTCAGACTTACCTGGGAGCTAGGTAGAAGTGCAGAGTCAGCGCCTGGCTCTGTCTTACTACCTCAGAATCTGCACTTTAGTATGACCCACAAGTGACTTGTATGCACAGTGTATGGGAAGCTCCATAAATTCATTTTTATTTCAGTTTCCAGTAATAATTTCGTTATGTGAAGCCCAGTGTGGTGGTACACGTCTGCAATCTCAGCACTAGGGAGGCTGAAGCAGGAGGATTGCTGCAAGTTTGAAGCCATCCTGGGCTACATAGTGAGTTCACTGTGGGTTACTATACAGTGAGACCCTGTCTCAAAAACAAAAACAAACAACCAAAAATTTGTGATGTGGATGCATTTCTAGTCAAGGCTGAAGCATTGGCCCCAGGACCCTTTGAAAGACATTATTGTTTCTGTGCTCATAGACACAGCCATCCATGTAAAAGGGCATCTTTACATGGTCAGGTCCACCAGAACAAATGCTCAGCCACATCACTTGATTTGCATGGGGCCCTGCAACTGTGAGAGTGAGAGAGAACTGACTTGGGTCTAGTTCCCAGAAGAAAATTAGCCAAGTAGGAGAGAGAATGGCCTTGGGGCTGCAAAGTATTTTGTGTAGATGAAAAACATCTGTCTAACTGAGCCAGGATGACCAGGGTGTGGAGTAAAGGGAGCCATGCATATCACAGGACCTGTGGGGACTGGGACAACATTGTGGAGTCCAGTGTTCCCTGCAGTGTCTGATGCTCTGGCCAGGGTTAGGGGCAGTGGATGGTTGGCATAGGAGATATACAGGCTCTCTAGGAGCTCAGGAGCAATTCAAGAGATCAGCTTGAGCTTTTAGGCCTAAACAGCATGGACTAATATGTATAAAATGACTCATTTATTGAGTACCTACTGTCTACTAGGCACCGGACTCATCTCATTCGATTCAATTCTTCTGAGAGATGGCTCTTACTATGAGCATTTTATAAATAAGACAATTGAAGTTCACAGAAGTTTACTAAGGGGTTCTTCAAGAGTACAGATCATGTAAGTGGTTGGGTGGGATTTGAATGTAGGATTGTCTGTCTAGACTTCTCTATACCCTGAAGGACCCAGTGCATTGGCTTTTCAGGTCAGTACACTAGGAAATAGACTGTGGGGC
Organism: Hydrochoerus hydrochaeris; assembly: GCA_004027455.1. Lineage (NCBI taxonomy): Eukaryota > Metazoa > Chordata > Mammalia > Rodentia > Hydrochaeridae > Hydrochoerus > Hydrochoerus hydrochaeris. The sequence continues at coordinate 156,941 of PVLA01001595.1, read as the reverse complement.
TTGTGGTTAAGGTTGTCTCTTACACAAAGGTGATTGATAAGAAAGGAAAAGCCAGGCTGTGCTAATGCTGGATACAATGTCCCGTGCCTTTCCTCCTTTGTCCCCACAGAGCTAGCTTTCTTTTGTATGCATTTCTGGTTCTGTATGTGCAAGAGAGACTGGACTGTCCCTCATGGAATTCTTAATGACTGGGTGTAGGAGCCACGCTGGTTCCACTGACCCACCACCATTGGAAGAGGAGTTGGGGGCTGCACTGACTTTTTTTATGGCAGAAAAAGATTGGAGATGAGGGGCCCACTTGTACATGGGCTTAGAAAAGAAAGAGAAAGAGGCTGGTGTTTGCCTTATAACCATGCTCCGCCAACCAGAAAAATGTGCCTCGCCCACAGAGATAGCTTTTTGCCAAATCCAATCAGGAAGTCCCGCTTTTAAGGGGCATAGCATAAACCGAGAGACGAAATTTCTGGGGAAGATCAAGCGATCTATTTCCTAAGACTTGGGGAGAAATATTGCCCCACTTCTAGGTTTTAGGGAGTGGTTTGAAGAGATAACTTCAAAGAGCTTGAGAATGGGTTCTCTGCCTTGAGAAATGTGGATCTTTGTTGGAAGGCAGACAGCAGGTTAGCATTAGTTTTTTGTCCCCAGAAAGTCCCTTGTTAAACATTTACCAGGATGTCTCCGAGAAGCAGGAAAATATAAACATGAAAGATCCTTAGAGCAGAGCTAAGGAATAATTCATCAATACGTTATATGTAATGTTTGTTTAATCTTCTTACAACTCTTGTGAAGCAAGAGGAATCTGTGTAGTAGATTTCTAAACTCTGAGAATTGATCATCGGTTTTATAAAAAATAATTCCAACGAATCCCGTCTGTGGTGATGAAAATTGATGTGGATGATCTATCAGGCATTTAAAATGCTACTGAGGAAAAGATTAGTCTTTGTTTCCTGGACTGGAGATTAAACTCAGGGTCTTCACACTGAACTACATTCCCAGTACTTTTTATGAGATTTTTTTTTTTAAGTTTGAGACAGTGTTTCATTAAATTGCTAAATCACCCAGCCCAGGTTCAAACTCATGATCCTCCTGCCTCAGCCTACCAGAGTATTGGGATTACAGGTAAGTGCCACCATAACTGGCATGAGGAAAGGAGTAGAATGATGGTTCTCACACTTGAGCTGGCACCAGTATTCCCTGGGTGGTTCCCACTCAGATCACTGGTTTCCTCCTGAACCTGCAGTTTCAGATTCAGTAGCTCTGGCTGGGACCAAGAGTTTGCATTTCTAAAAGTCTGAGAGGATGCTACTAGTCTGGAGACCACATTTCACTCTTTGAGAAATGTTGGCTTAGTCAGGGACTGATCCTGAAGCATTTGGGGAAGAAAGGTGAGTAAGGCCAGGTTAGATGGAGGACAGTAACATGAAGGTAAATGAAGGAGGGAGAGGAGAGAGCACGTCCTTTCTTTAGCACCTGTGGAGCACTGGGCACAAATTGCGACGTATTTGTATGCAGTTGTATATTGCTTAATGGCAGGGCTATGTTCTAAGAATCTCATTGATTAGGTGATTTCAGCATTTTGCAAACATCATAGGATGTACTTTACACAACCCTAGATAGTATAGCCTACTATATGTCTGCATATTTACACATATGCAAGTTTATACACACATATTTATATGTATGCATACAGGACAGATACATACACATATGTATATATCATATATATATATAATATATATATATATATATGCATGTGTGTATGTGTGTGTGTGTGTGTAATACCTTTGTTTGTGAATGTAATTCTTTCCACAATTCTTACAACAAATTGAATTGGATGAAAACTGAATCAAATTCAATGGTTAGATTCATTGTGGTTCAATTTTATTTCATTTGGTTGTCATCCAATTGGTTTGTGATCAGAAACATGGAAAGAATTAAGTTTGCAAACTCATATAGGTGCTAGTTCTATGATAACCAAAACAACAGCAAATTAAGCACAAGAAAAAAACGGTGCAATCAAGAGACACAATGAACATGAGATGAAGCTGCTGTAGTGAGACATGGCACAGTGTTTTATAATAAACTGTCTGGTAAGTGGGAATACACTCTAAAATAAAGATAAAAATATAGCACATTCAACCACTAACTTGTTTACGATGATTATCAGGCAGGTACCACACATACTTGCATGTGCTACACTTTTATATGGCTGACGGCACAGTGAATGTGTTGACATCAGCATCACCATAGACATGTAAGCAATGCTTTGCACTGTGACATTATTATGGCTCAGGTGATCACAATTGTTCTGCTTCAATATAATCTAATGGGGCCATTGTGGCCTATGAAGGTTGTCATCATTATGTCATGCACTACTGCATATTGTTTCCTGTATCAGCCTTTGTTTTTAGAAAACACATCAACAGAGATGATATTCTGGTAACAAATAAACATAAAGTTCTGGGGAAATGACCAGTTTCTCTAGTGGGCATTGAGAGGTGAGGTGGCAGAGACAGCAAAGGAGACATGAGCATTTTATTTTTCTCTTGATTCCTAAGGTTGTATAAGTATGTCAAAAACTGTTTGAGATGGGCAGAACAGAGGGTAGCAGCTGAATCAATCTGCCCTGCTTTGACTGTAAGCCAGAGGAAGGACAGCGTTCCTGTTTCCCAGTGCCTGCCTTGTCCCAGGGTGCCCATTCCCTGCCTTGTAGGTGCCAAGCAGAGAGGAGGGAGCATGGGCTGGGAGGAGCTGTTGTTGTGGGCACATTGATGAGCACCATTCTCAATCACCGCCACACTCAAGCCTTCTGCTATGTCTTTTCATTTTCTCGGTGCTGTAATTGTAAATGAAAAGCAAAATTGCAACACATCCAATTATAACCAGATTCTCCCCGCCCACCAGGACTCACTGAAGAGAAAAAAGTGTATTTATGGTTGTGAGGAGCCATTAATCTCTGCATTTATGTTCCACACATGTTTCTACAGCAGCTGCAAGCTTGGCTTCTCTCTTGCTTCCTTTTCTTGCTCCAAATTTCAGCTGGGCATTTTGTTGTGGATGAGATTGTGAAATACTAGTTTTATAAACACCTTAGTTAGCATTTGCTGAGTAAGATTTCTTCTTCGGTCTCTGATTCCAGGATGATCCATCCTTGCTAGTGAGATGTCTCAATTTTTAAAAGTATTTATTTATTTGCTATTAATACATGTTTGCAGTACATACTGATTAGATTTCTTGTGTGGAGTCTGTATATGCATCTAACACATTTTAATTCCTTTTTCAATATCCTTTATCTCCCTCTATTTTTGTCTCCTTCCCATTTAAAAAAAAGATCTATCTCCCTATTTCTTAGTGTCTATTTTTTAAAATTTTCTTCTTTATTTATGTTTTGGATTCTCATATAAAAGAAACCATGTAATATTTAAGCTCATATGCTTGATTTATTTCACTTAACATTATGGTCTCAGTGCACATCCATTTTCCTACAAATGACCCAAGTTTATTTTTCTTTATGGCAAAGTATTAGTCCATTGCATGTAAATATCACATTTTATTTGTGCATCCTTTCATCTGTTGATGGTCATCTAGGCTGTATCCCAAATTTAGCTATTATTAATTGTGCTGGTATAAACATGACTATGCGTGTATCACTGTAACATGGTGTCTTTAACTCTTTTGAGAGATACCTGAAGGGAAATAACTGGGTCAAATGAAATTTCTAGTTTTAATTTTTTGATGAATCTCAATACTGATTTCCATAGTAGTGGTAATTTACATCTCTTCCAACAATGCAGAAGAGTTCCTTTCTCCCCAGAGCCTTTCTGCTGTTTGTTGTTCAATTTCTTTGATGATGACCATCCTTTCTGGAGTAAGACAGAATCTTAGTGTTTTAATCCACATTTCTTTAATGGCCAACAATGGCTCTGAGAGATATTACCATAATTTAGCAGTTTAAAACACCTTGTACTTCTTATCTTGTGGTTCTTCTTCATCAGGAATTTGAATATGGCTGAGCAGGGTTTTTTTGCAAGACTGGAGTTGGGTTTCTGCTGGGGCTGTGGTTTCATAAGGACCTTGACTAAGAGGGGGAATCTGTTTCAAAGCGCATGTGGTCATTGGCAGAATTCAGACCCTGCTATGGGATAAAGGCTTTCAATTCTTATCCGCAGTAACTAGAGGCTGCTTTGAGTTCCTTTCACTGTGGAACTTCCCAACATGACCTCTTGCTTCATCAGTGCCAATAGGAGAGAGAGAGAAAGACTGCAAGATGGGTGTCTTATAATTATTAAATCTTATATGATGCAATCATTAAATCAGATATAATCTATCACCTTTGTCATATTCTACTGGTTAGAAGCAAGTCTCAGGTTCCACACACACTTAAGGGGAAGGAACACACATCAGTGTGATTAGTAAGAGGTGGAGAGGGTGGAGGCCTCCCTAACAATTTACCTTCCACATTGACAGCCATCAATAATACCACTAATAAAAAATAGCAATTGTACTAATTACTATTTGGTATCTAAATCACACAACGACCTTCAAAGTAAGTAGTACTTTTATCACACTCACTTTAAACATTGAGAAAACTGTTTAAGGTGAAGGGATTTGTTAAATCTATACATCTTTCAAATCAGGAATTGGAAACTCAAAAGCCTGCAGGAAACAGACAGATAATGTCCACGAACAAAGTGGGATGGGCAAGATTCTAATAAATTAAAGTGGAGCTTAAGGAAGAATCCTTGTAAGTCCTAGCTCATTGTCATTCATCAGATTTTAATTAAAACTCCTGAAGTTTTAAAAAGTTTGCCATTGATTTAACAACAGCAAAAAGGTACCTGCAGAAATAAACACATTTGCAGGTGCAATTCATTTATGGATCACCAGTCGGTAACTGAAGTAGTAGATTTGAATTTATGTTTGTTGTTCCCAGCTTTGATTGACTGGTTTTGCTTTACCTGCTCTTCTGAGAACTAGTATATAGTCAGTGTGATGTGATATTTCTGTAGAGTCACCTAATGAGAGTTGAGGAATCAACACTATGTTATGGGAAGAAGGAGGAGAAGGAGGAGGAGGAGGAGAAGGAGGAGGAGGAGAAGGAGAAGGAGAAGAAAGAAGAAGAAGAAGAGGAGGAAGGGGAAGAAAAGGAGGGGAGAGGGGAGGGGAAGGAGAAGGAGGGGAAGGAGAGGAACAGGAAGAAGAAGGAGGAGGAGGGATTAAAATCACCTGGGGAAAATAATTTGAACAGTGTTCACCATATGGTAAAAGGTGGGAAGCATTTCCAGATACAAGGAAAACCAGAGGCATGAAATGTATTGCTTCAGAAAGAGCAGGAGTTCCTTTGGGTGTGCCGTTGGTGTCACTGGGAAAGGGACATGTGCAAGCACTGATAAAGGACTTCCATCCTTGACCTAGAGGTTAGCAGACAGATATGAAAACTTGCTTGTATGAATGTTCCCCTGACCTCCATGGGTCTAAATAATACGCACAAAGCAATGATTCTGCTTTTTGACTTATTCAAATGTTGCATGTGAGACCTTCCTCACAGTTTATCTATCAGTATAGTAGAGAATTTCAGTCTCTTAAATCTTTTTTGTTAGACTTCTTCCCCAAATGCTATTTTATAATTTATTATTAAACATTCAAGCTCTATGTAATGGTCACTATGTAAACTCACTCACAGATGAGTTAAATTTGTGTGAGTGTGTTCTTCATCCCCACATCATTCTCTAAGTCTCCAGAAAAATCTAGTCATGGGGATGAAGACAGTGCACATCACAACATGGCTGGCTGCAAGCCCTTTTAGGTCCTGGGGCTAAATCCTCCTGAATTTCCCCAGGCTTCTGACATTTGGCCTGCAGAGAGGATGTGTGTCAAATTGGAGACTTCTTGAGGGACTGGGAGGCACTTGTCACTTCCATCTCTAAGTGTCCTAAGTCCCAAACACTTTAGAAGAGCAATATCTGGCTGGCTCTCCTCACTGTCTTCAATGAGGCTTTAATAAAATCTGCTCACATGAGGGTCCTTGAGGACTGCCATTCTGTCAGGGTGCAGTGGCTGCCTTCTGGCTCCCTTGTGTGTTGTGAACCACTGAGGCTGTTGCTGTTGACAGACTTTCCTCCCCAGTAGGGACAGTTTCTGTCTCTTGAGGAAGGAATCCCTTCAAACAGAGCAGTCTGAAGACTCATCATGATTATGCTGTCAGCATTTCCTTCCCCCAGTTTTTATTTTTTTATTAGTACCTGTTTGTATTACATAATGATCAAATTCCTCCTGAGGAGTTGGTACCTGTATATAACACATGTCAGTTCTTTCTTCATCCCTTTTCTTTTAGTCTGTCTTTTGGTCTCCTTCCTATTTGAAAAAAAATTTTCTCCCTATTTCCTATTATTGATATTTTATTTTTTAAATTTATATATTGGGTTTTTCATATAAGCGAAATCATGTGCTATTTAAGCTTAGGTGTCTGATTTATTTCACACTGTGGTCTTGATTTCATCCCTGAGGGAAGCCTGGCTGGAAGATAGTGAGTCCATGCTCTGTGCCTCTCCATTCCATCCTGGAGAGGTAGACCTGATTGAAACCAGTGAGTTGTGATCTGGGTCTCACCTATTGCATCCTGGAGGGTGGGTTGGCTGTAAGAATGTAAGACTGAAGGGAACCTCAAGACCCAGGACAACAGCCCAGTGCACAGATGCACACAGATGCCAAGATCAGGTCCATACCCAACACATCTCAGATGCAGCACGGACATTAGCACAGAACTGTAAACACCAGAAGAAACCAAACATAGATGCCCCTATGAGCCTGCCAGCAGCCATCAGGGACTGGTACCCAGTCCAGAGGAAGAACAAGCCAGCCAAGCTACCATGCACCTGCCACCATTAGGGGAGCCTTGGGGTAGTGCGTGTGTCTGGAGAAGCCCTATAATTCAACACCACCCTGGGAACCTAGGATAGGAGAAATCCAGGTGCCTGATCCTTTCCCCTACATTGTGGGTAGACAGCCAACATGGGAAGTGACTGGGACCCCACAACCCACTTCTCTGCAAGAACCCACGAAAATGTCAAGATGAAGGAGCAAAAGGCAATCTCTGGCCTCCAATCCATGCAAAGTAAGTCCTGGAGATGTAAATATGGAAGAGACTGGAAGTCTCACACCTGAGGTTTCTGAACTGATGGCAACCAAAGTAAAGAAACAACTTCATGAGGCTATAAAGGAAATTAGATCAGACACTATTTCAGGTAAAAGAAGAAATTAAAAACATAATAAAAGAATTACTGAGAGTATTTAAAAAAGACATAGGTAAATGGAGGAGCACATAGGAAAATGAGGGAAACCTTGAAGGAACAGTATAAAAGAGATACAAAACATTAAACATATTGAAAGAGATATCTAGGATATTAAAAGCTCCATCAAAAGCTAGCAAAATCACTCAAAAGAAATTGAAGATAAACTTTCAGACCTAGAAGACAGGTTTGCAGCTAGTGACTGTGAAAGGAAAGATTTCATTAGTAACAAAGAACCAGAAAATAACAATTCAATGGCTGCACAATGATGCAAACAAAAATAATTTAAGAATGACAGATGTTAGCAAAAAAGCAAGGGTCAACACAAATGAAATTATAAGACTATTTACAGAAGTAACAGAAAACTTCTGAAGCATGAGAAAAATACCTGACATACAAATAAGTGAGGCATATAGAACTCCAACTAGTCATAACCAAAATAAATCTACACCCAGATATATAATAATCAAGATCCCAGAAATTCAGCCCAAGAACAGAATATTAAAGGCTATTAGAGAAAAGAAACAGATCACCTATAAAGGAAAACCCACAGACTTCTCAACAGACTTCTCAACACAAACCATCAAGTCAAAAAGAGGTTGGAGTGAAGTCTTTCAAGTCCTGAAACTTCCAGCTCAAATTGATGTACCCTGCAAACTATCTTTCAAAATTAATGGAGAAACAAAATAGTTCCACGACAGAGAACAACTGAAGGAATTCATGACCACCAAACAAACTCTACAAAGAATACTAAAGGACACTCTAGAGAGAGATAAAGATGACCATGGATCCAGAAACAGTGGTAGAGGAGGTAAAATGTTTCAGATTCACATGGGTGAACAATGTGTTGTCTCCTTTATATAAGAGACTGAGGGAATTATTGGGATCCAAAATGCACAATGAATCTTGTGAAAGTGTAAGGTGGGGAGGTGTCTGAAAAGGGAAGGTGGTAGCCATTGTTAATTTCCTATTATTTTGTTGTATTGTTTTCTTTGTTCTGTTTTGTTTGGTTATATTCTGTTTTGTTTTGTTTAATTTTATTATATTGGTGGTGTGGGCAGCTATTTCAAAGATAACAAAACATAATATGTTAGCCATTGTTGATTTCCTATTAACTAGTTTTGAACCCTTTTATTGCTTTCACTGTTTTGTTTTGATTGATTTTATTCTATTTTGTTTTGTTTGATTTTATTATTGTTGATGGTATATACAGATACTTTGAAGATAACAAGAGGCATCATGGTAGCCATTGTTCATTTCCTATTGTCTGTTTTGAAGTACTGTGTTGTGTTCAATGTTTTGTTTTGATTGACTTTATTCTGTTTTATTTTGTTTGGTCTTATTCTCTTTGAAATAAAAAAAAACACATTGTGGTCTCAAGGCACATTCATTTTCCTACAATTGATTCAAGTTTATCTTTTTTAATAGCCAAACAGTACAGTACTTTGTTGTGGATAAATATCAGGGTTTCTTTATCCAGTTCTCTGTTCATGAATATATAGGTCAGCTGGAAGGGAAGACAGAGGTGCTAGAACTGTTTGTGGGAAGACTGGATAGCAGGATGATAGAAACTTCAATTTTTAATTCTTCCATAGCTCCCAGCTCTATCCTTTCATGGACCTAGGCATCCTCCTTATACTGCTTAGGACAGTATTAGTTAAGGCAAAGATCTACAGCTAGGTGCAATGGCATATGCCTGTAATCCTAGCACTCTGGGAAGCTGAGGCAGGAGGACTGCAAGTTTGAGCTGAGGTTGGGCAGCTTGCTAACTTAGCAAGACCATCTTCCAAAATAAAAAAGGGCTAGAGATGGAGTTACATCTCATGAAGACATGTCTAAAACTTCTGAAGTCTAACATAATCATTCTTAAGAAACCCCAAATGTCTGTACATCTTTTTCACCTACCAATAAAACACAAGAACAAAAGCAATAAAGATAAATTTCCCAAAAACTACTGGTACTAAGACCAATATCTGCTGGGAGGTATCTCCGGCTTATGGTGCTGGAGAAGGTACCACATCAGGGGAGCCAACACAGGCATATATAACTCTGTTCTAAAGATGCAGGGCTGAGAGGAAAGAGGTCAGGTACCAATCTGAGTTTCTCAACATAGGCAGTATTTTCAATGTATTATTGAAAAATAGAATTGTTCACCATTGTAAATTACAAAGGCCTCTGTCTTCCATTTCTCACCTTTCCTAACATAGCAATGAAGTCCCCACCCATATGTGGTTGGGGGAAGATGGAGAGACATTTGGCAAGAAAGCCTACTCTTTGGGCCTTTGCAGTCTAGTATTGTAAATAAAACTTAAATAAGATTCTTTATCTCTTCTGCTCATTCTTGGTTTGAAGTTCACATTTTCTGCAAACGGAAGAGCTACTCCTGCTTTTTTTTTGGTTCCTATTGCATGCAGTATTGTTTTTCATCCTTTGACTTTCAGTCTATAAATTTTCTTTTGGGTTAAATGAGTTTCCTGCATATGTTTATACAGCATATGATTGGGTGTTGTTTCTTGATTTATTCTACTAGCCTGTTTGTTCTAATTGGTGAATTGAGACCATTTACATTAATAGTTATAACTGATATATATTGGCTTATTTTTGTCATTTTATCTTTCTTTTGTTGGTTCTTTACTTTCCTCCTCTGCCTAATTGTTTATCTTGCTTAGTGTTTTTTTTTTCTGTTGGTGTTCTTGATGTTGTAGTTATTTTTATGCCTGTCTAGAGTATCTTTCAGTATTCTTTGCAGGGTTGGTTTGGTGGTCATAAAGTTCTCCAGCTGTTCTTTGTTGTGGAAGTATCTTATTTCTCCATCAATTTTGAAGGATAGTTTTGCAGGTTACATCAATCTGGGTTGGAAGTCATTTTCCTTTAGGTTTGAAATACTTCACTCCATGCTCTTCTTGACTTCATCGTTTTGCATTGAGAAGTCTGCTGTGATTCTGATGGGCTTTCATTTGTAGATAATCTGTCTCTTTTCTCTAACAGCTTTTAATATTCTATTCTTTTGTCAAATTTCTGGGATGTTGATTATTATATGTCTGGGTGTAGATTTTTTTTTTGTTATGGCTAGTTGGAGTTCTATATGTTTCACTTATCTGTATGTCAGTTTCCTCTCCCTTGTTTGGGAAATTTTTGGCTATTACTTCTGTAAATAGTCATTTATGTTTTCATAAATCATTTGTGTTTTCACCTTTTTCATTTACATCTATCAATCTTATATTGTTTTTCTTTGCATCATCTTGTAACTGTTGAATTGTTTTTTTTTTTGATTCCTTCCTATTTTTAAAAGATCTTTCCTTTCTTGTTCACTAGCTACAATCTTGTCTTTGTGTCCTGAAAGTTTATCTTTACATTCATTCAGTCAGTTTTGTGTGCTTTTGATGGAATTTTTGATTCCCTGGATGTCTCCTTGAATCTGTTGCATGCATTCTATTGCATTTTGTATTCATTCAAGGTTTCCATCTTTTTGCAGTGCTCCTCAATTTTTTTAACTGTATCTTCTTTAGATGTGTTCTTTTATTATGTTTATAATTTCTTCTTTTATTATGTTTATAATTTCTTTTATTATGTTTATAATTTCTTCTTTTATCTGGGAGATTATTTCTGATCTAAGTTTCTTTACAGCTTCATGGAGTTGTTTCTTTACTTCAGTTGCTACAATTTCAGAAGTTTCAGGTATATGGCTTAAACTTTCTTCTGGTCCATGTCTCCTAGGCTTGTTTGGGGTGGGTTGAAGATTTGAGACTGAATTTTGCCCTTTTGTTTTGTCATTTTCCTGTATTCCCCTGTGGAAGCCTAATGCAAGGTCTCAGTTGCTTCCTGTGTTGAGGATATCTGTCCATACTGAAGGGAGTTTCCCAGTTGAGTGGGGGTCTTTAGGCAGGCCTTATCAAGTCCCTAATGGCACTCAAAGGCTCCTCAAATGGAGGGAGTACACTGGATGGACCTTCAGCACACCCTATATGGCCCTCCAAAGCTCCCTGGCTGCTTGAAGTTGCTGGGTGGGATTCTATCAGGTTCTGAGTGGTGTTCTAAGGCTGAACATCTAGATGGAGTATGCTGTGCAGGACTTCAGCTGATGCCACACTGTGTACCAAAGCTCCCCAGCTGTTTGGGGACACTAGGTGGGGCCCTACCATGATCCGAGTGAGGTGCTGAGGTTGCACAGATGGGTGGAGTTCACTGTGCAAGCCTTTGGCTTGCACCAATCAGTGTAGGCAGTTCCTCTGCCACTTGCTGGTGCTGGGTGGGGCCCAGCAAGGACCTGAGTGACCTACTGTAGGACCTTAGCTGTTTGGGAGTGCTGGGAGGGGCTCTAACAGGTTCCAAGTGAGGTGCCGAGCTTGCACGGCTAGGTGGAGTCCACTGTGTAGGCCTTTGGCTCGCATCCTAAGATTCTTGTGCTTGACATATCTCAGAATTTCTAATTCTAGATTTTATGCAGCAGGATATCAATTGAAGATGTGTTTGTTGAATGTAACATATAACTATTTAAACATCAGAACTCTTTTCCTATGAGACAAGGATCTCAAATCTAAGTAGTACAAAGGGTACAGTCACCTTTGCTGTAACAGGACTTATGGCTAAAAGTCACTGCATGAGGCAAGATTGCATGGTAGGCCATAAGATTATCAATGAAGTGAGACTAAGACATAGCACTTAAAAACTTCATTGAGAGCTAGGCTTGGTGGTGCATGTAATCCCAGTACTCTGGGAGGCTAAGGCTGAAAGATCCCAAGTTCAAGCCCAGCCCATGTAATTTAATGTTTAGTGAGACCCTACCTCGGAATGAAACATAAAAAAAGATCTGGGAATGTGAAGACCCTAGGTTCAGTCCTCAGTCACAAAAAAAATAAAGACAAAAAATCTAAAACAAAATTTTGTGAGGGATGCATAAACAAAAGATGGAAATACAACAAAAACAGCAGCATATTTTTATACATGCTAAACAGTCAAAAAATACATGATTATTACAATATATATTGATAATTCTTGGTAAATAGATACTTTATCTTGACAAAGACTTGAAGTTTGTTTGTGGAAATTGGTTTTAAAAGGGTTAAATAATTTATTTAAAGTGCTGGAAAAAGGACTATCTGAGATCAGATAGGAAGTCTTAAAGCCAGATATAATTGGGTATGGCTCATGATACATATGGTAAACTAAAGTACACTGGTAGATGCTTGAGGTGTGTGTGTGTGTGCTTTTTGCTTATACCTATACAGCTCAATTCCATTGAATGAAGTATAATGAATTCAATTAGTGTTTCCCATGGATAAAATGAGGTATATGTTAAAGTGAAATTTGTATTATGCTCAGATTGTTTTCTGTGATATCAGTCACATGGGAATAAATTTAAAATAAACATTACTCTGGAACTAGATATATAACTCCTCAAAGAAGTCATCCAACAATCAAGCTCCTAGATTTTATGTGTGGTTTTTGTCATCATGGTCTCAAGATAGGTGTTGTAGGAGGGAATAAAAAGATGGCTGATTGATAGGTAGCATGATAGACAGCCTCTCTGAGAAAAACAACTCAGATGCTAGAATTTAACACCATGGAGAAGACCAGACAAAAGGAAAGGAATTTTCATGACCCAGGAAGAAACTGAGGAAAAAGAGAAATAAAAAAAAAATAAAAAAAGAAAAAGTGTGGACAGAGGGCTTGAGCTGGGCATGCTCCCATCGCTGTACTGGGCATGTCTTAGAGTTGGGTGACTCACGATCGAGCTGAGGTCGCATCCCCACAGAGAGTGGGGGTTAGTGAGCTTGAGACCCTTGGTGGGAGGAGGTGCTGCAACAGGGAGTGGAACTAGTGAACCAAGCTGCACAGACTTTGGTGAGTGCTGGGAACTGGGTTCCCCAGAGCAGGATGAACAACTAGATGACATATTGGATTTGGGCAGGACAGACTTGAATTGACAACTGAAGCGGTGTCAGTTGGCAGCTCCTGGCCCAAAGTGGATTGGTGGGATCTGTTTGGGCTGGACCATGCCCTTGGTCAGGACTCAATAGCCAGGGACAAGGCTGTCCCAAACCTGTGACATTCGCGGGGCACACACTAATGTGCTGAAGATACTCACTGGTTGACTGTCTTAGAAGGGAGGGGCCGGCCCACATTGCCCCTGCGTGCACCTCACAGAACAACAGCAAACTGGAGAGGGCAGCAATCCCCTAGCCAGTACACTTCAGAAAAACTATAAGCCATACAAAAAGGGCCCGAGACTGCCACCATTCACCTGTTTGAAAGAAACCAGAACCATGACAAGACAAAAAACAACAAAAAGCCTCCAACCACTTACCCAGGAAAAATAAGTCCAGGAGAGGTAAATACAGAGGAGATCAAGGGCAGCAAACATGCAACATCAGACATGGCCTCATCGGAAGTAAAGAAATACTTCGTGACCACATCGACAAATTTAAATCTGAAATTCTAACTCAGGTGAAGCAAGATATAAGAAGATTAATAAAAGAAATGCTGGGCACTCCTCAAGAAGACATAAATGGAAGAATAGAGAAACCCAGAGAAAGGAGAGAAGCCTTTGATGAAAAATATAAACAAAATCTAGAATACATAAAACAGATCCAAAGAGAATACCAAGAAATTAAAAACTCCACTGAAAGTTGGCAAAACTTCTTAACAGAAACTAAAGACAGACTTTCAAAACTTGAAGATAGATTTGCAATGATTGCAAAATGAAGGATCTCTTAAAAATAACAAGGAACCAGAAAGTAATGATACAAAGGCTAGAAGACAACAAGAGGATTTATAACTTAAGAATAAAAAACATGAACAAAGAAGCAGGGACATATATAAATGAAATAAAAAGGCTATTCCCAGAAATAATTAAGGAGAACTTCCCAAGCATAGGAAATGGAAGTGATGTTCAGTGATATGAGACATACAGAACTCCAGCCAGCTACAACCAAAACAGACCTACACCCAGACATATAATAATCAGGATCCCAGAAATCCATCACAAGAACAGAATATTAAAAATGGTAAGAGAAAAGAAACAGATTGCCTATAAAGGAAAACTTATCAAAATCTTCTTCTCGATGCAAACTATCAAGTCAAGAAGAGCTTGGAGCAAAATATTCCAAGCCCTGAAAGAAAATAACCTCCAACCCAGACTGATGTACCCTGAAAAACTGTCTCTTAATGGAGAGACAAGATATTTCCATGACAAAGAGGAACTGGGAGAGTTTGTGACCACCAATCCAACTCTGCAAAGAATATTGAAGGACATTCTAGAGAAAGAGGAGAAAATCACCAAGATTCCAGGAACAATGGCAAAAAGGCCTCAATGAAAGGGGCAGACAGTGGAATGAAGGAGAAAAGTAAACAGCAATGACAGAAAAATAACATAACAGAGATGAGGCAGAGAAGATTGGCTATTTCGCTGTTTTGTCTTGACTGATTTTATTCGAATCTGGTATGCTTGATAGTATCAAGTCTGAAAGTAGAGGCAACTACTCTGAAGATGACAAGAGTCAATAGGGTACCCATTCTGGTTTGATTATTAACTGCCTTTGAAGTCCCATAATGTCTCCAAATGTTCATTTTTTATTAATAGTGCTATGTACTGCTATGTTTAATTATAGTATGCCTGATGATATAGACAATTTTATTGAAAATAATAAGAGACATCATAGTAACTACCATAGATCATCTAGTATTGTGGTTTTATATGTCCTTCTCATTTTGTGCTTTTCTAGGAATTTGTATTGCTGACTTGTTTTGATTTGTTTTTCCCTCTGATACAGAAAGGCTAGGTATGCATGTAGAGACTTATACATGTGTAGAACTTCTAAACAGTTTACAAGAATTGATTATAGTTATTGTAAAAAAAGAGAGGAAAAGAAAGTATTCTAAAGGATATAACTGCAAGTATGTTTAAGTGTATAGGATTGACAACCATATTACTAAGCTTTTGTTGGATAGATGAACAGAACTAATGTATGCTTTACTTTTGTAACTTGAACAACTACTTCTAAGAGAAAAATGGGTAATTATCAACTAGTGATTTCTTACTGGTTTTTTGAAATTATGTATTATTTCTACCCTCTTTCTGTTTCACTTTTTTTTCTTTAAAAAAAAAAGATAGGTGTTGTAATTCCAGGTGATTTCCCCTCCATTCTGTTGTAATCCCAAATATTGAGTATAGTAGTCCAAGTACTGTAATCCCCTTTTCAGTCTTCTTCACAATCCAAAAAGTTATATTTATAATTGTATTGAAGTGTTATTGGAATCTCAGCAAATTAATTCCAATCTACTACCTCCAATGCAACCCACAGTGAGAGTAAAGACACCAAGACATATTCAAAGTTAAGGGCAACCAAAGGGTCCTAAGCCCAATCCCTATGAAGATATGCAGACAAATGCCATGATCCAAGGCTTCTCCCAGAATTTATTATCTGGTGAAGAAGGGGGTGGCTCAAGGATGAGTGACAGTGAGGATGGTGGGAATATATGAGTAACCTGAGCTGGCTAGCCAGATAGGGAAAAAACATCTTTGCAAAATGCAGGGAGAATAATATGCAGAAGGATCAACCTGCATAATTCAACTAAGGTAGCCAATGAATTGTTTTTGGAGGCTGTTGCTTCAGTTCTGATATGTAAACTTTTGTTCCCTGGGGACTCTTACCCTCTTTATTTCCAGGCTCATACTCAGTTGACTTTCTTGGAGCTGACTGGCTCTGCCATCCTGCTGTGCTCATATCTTTTAAAGAGAGGACCATGAGAGGAAACAGGAGACTGTCTGATGACTTTAGAAATTACATACCACTATCTTGGTTAGACTTATTTGCAATGCTTAGAGCAAATTGAAGAGAGAGGGAAACACCATAGTCATCTCTGTACATATCAGTATATGAAAATAAGCCTTGATAATAATCAATGTTGCAGTAATTGTTCTGCACTCAAGGAGAGTCACTCAAATTGTTTTCTACACATTCTAGGAAGGAAAAAGGAAGAAGATAGAAAGGAGAGGGGCAAAGCACTTTCTTTTTGAGAATTTTCACCTTGGGAAGAAGTGATGTTCCCTAGGGATGTTTATCTATATCTCATTGTCCAGAATTGTGTGACAAAACCACTCCTAGCCATAAGAGATCTGAAGGTGAGTACTTTACCCATGGTTAACACTAGTGAGCTATCTACAGCATCCCATACAGGTGTATTAAACAAGAGTTACAACATGTCCAAGTTTTAGAGATCACTTCAATAAAACTGTGCCTACTCATTTGTTTAGAAAGACACCAGACCATATAGTTAACCTGCATGGGAGACTTGAAAGAGATCAAAAACTATCTATGGATTTGAAGAGTATTTTAATATTTCAATTTTATGTTTCATAGCATATTAATGTGACTGTTCAGCTTAATAAACATTGAACACACAACCGTTATATACTGGGCATTGTGTCGGGTACTGGGGATTTAAAGATGATAATATTGATGGTGATTTGGTGCTGGTAATAGTCGTGTTTGTGATGATGGTGAGGATTATAATAATGATAATGGCGTTGTTGACAATGATGATGGTGGTAATGATGGTGACAGGGATAAAGATGTTGATGAATAATTCTTAGCACTATTCTAAGTATCTCACTCATACCAATAGAGTTCTTACAAAGACTCTAGGGAGTAGGCATCATGATTTCCCCAAATGTATGAAAAACGAGAACACTGAAGCACAGAGAGGTTAAGTAATACACTGAATATAACTCAGCCTGGCAAGTGGAAGAGCCACAATTTGATTTAAATGTGGCCCATGTTCTTTTTTCTCCTGAAACCTGGGAATTAAATCCATGGCCTCCATAAGCTCAGTAAGTGCTCTACAAATGAGGTGTACAGCCAGCCCTTTCCATTTTTTATTTTGAGACAAGGTCTTGTTAAGCTTCCCAGGCTGGCCTTGAACTTATGATCTTTCTGTCTCAGCCTCATACATAGTAGGTACTATAGGCATGTGCCACCATGCCCAGGTAGACCCATTTCTTCACTGCTCTCAAACCTCTGATGGGCTTAGTACTTAGTTTCCAAAGTAGGCAGTAAGCAAGTAACTAGAAGGCTGAAGTTATAGGTGAGGTGGACAGTGTTTAAAAATTTTAAAAACACATATGCCAGTGTTTAAAAATTATAAGATTTTCCCACGTAAATATGGATTACTGATTTCCCTCAAAAATATAAGATTTGGCAATATACAAGTAACATTCACCTATGGTGATGGTTGGCTGGAGCAAGTGGTGGCTTGTACCTTCAGCAAGGCAGGTCCTCTCCAGATCCACACTGCTCACAAGTCCCTACTGTGTACATCACCCACTTTGCTCATGCTTGGTACTGCAGCTTTGATTCTTGCACTATGGAGCATGAAGTACACAACAGAGAAGCAAAAATCATAAACATAGAGAAGAAAATAGGGAACAACATCATAAGACAGGTCAGTCTCGGTTGGTCTTCAGAGTGAGGTGAGCTTATTCAATGGAGGTGGAAGAAGGCATTTCTGGCAGAGGGAGCAGCACGAGCAAAGGATGAAAGGTTTGAAAAAGCTCTGAGCAACACTCCCCTTTGTCCTCATGTTTGTCGAATTCGCCAAAGTCCGAAACTATTAATTTGCTTGATACCAAAGGCAAAAACAATCTGTTTCCTGTAATCATTGGACTTAGCTAGGGCTTTTGTTACCAACCTCATTTCCTGTTTGTTGTATTGATCAAACAAATAAGCAATTTTTTGAAAAAAATTCTTTTGTGAGCCAGCATTTTGCCTTACTGTCTGCTGCTTGCTTTGTGTAGAAATTGATTTGTTTTCTTTCCAGCGTGCCAGGGGAATTTACCTTCCTTGCCCTCATCTTGGTTAATGCCATAGCTTCGGACTATCCCTCAGTTTTCTGATGAAGGATGTGAAGAATGGGCAGATTGGCTGGATTTGAATCCCATCTCCATCATCTCTATCCATATGTTTCTGGCTGGCTCCCTCAGCCTCCCTGGGCTTCAGTTTCCTTTTCTGTAAGATGGGAACAACAGTAGTCTATACCTTCTGAAGTTAGTGGGAGTTATCACATGACAGTTGCTCAAAGCAATGTCTAGGATACAGCCTTTGATACATGTAGGCTGTTACTAGGGCTCTGCAGTGCCCAGCTTGTACCAGTTGCCAGGGAGCCAGGAAGGAGGCAGTCCCAGGCTGTGTGCAATTCAGTTTCTGGCAGGAAGGTATCAGGCAGGACAGAAAGAAGAACATTTTTCTTTGTAAAATTCCTTCCTTCCTTCCTTCCTTCCTTCCTTCCTTCCTTCCTTCCTTCCTTCCTCCCTCCCTCCCTCCCTCCCTCCCTCCCTCCCTTCCTTCCTTCCTTCCTTCCTTCCTTCCTTCCTTCCTTCCTTCCTTCCTTCCCTCCTTCCTTCCTTTTCTCCTCTCCCCTTCCCACCAATTAGATGGAAATGCCAATATCACCATCTCCTGAATCCAAGTTCTTAGTTCAAAAAGGTTGCTCTCCTGTGAACTTTACTGGAGATGTCACTCTCACTAGGCAGCCACATTAGAACATAGGCTCTGGGCCATCTGTACTAAAATCCTTGGCTGTGTTTAACAATTTTTCATTCCTTTTAAAGAGTACCCAGTGGGCAGGGGATGGGGAAGGGCTGATATCTGGAAAAAGACACATTGGATATCATATTTAATATGGTCCAGTGATAAATCAGTGTCTACTCTGGTTAGAAATTTTTACTTTATGGTGGCACAGCCAAAACAGATGTGTTCAAAGCAAAGCAAAACAAGAGAAGGAAAATAATTCTGGTGGCTATTGTTGGCTCTCTTTGCAGCAAGTCCCAGCAATGGATTCCCCCAGGCACCTCATTGTTCTTATTCTGCAGGCAAGAAAATGCCCTTAGGTTTTTCTTTCTCTTTCTCTTGCTGCTTTTTCACTGTGATGGTGCCTTTGCTGTCACCTTTCCATGACAAATGTGCACCTGGAGGGCATTGAATTTATTCAGCTAGTCCACCTAGCAAAGATTACAAATGAGGAACAAGGGTAAAATCTATGAAGCACACTTGTAAAAGGGGGAGAAACAGCCTTTAGAATGATGTTGGTGTATCATCTTCCCCAGATAGGCTGCAGAAGGGAAGAAAAATGAGACACATTCAATTATGATTACTACATATTTACAAAAGGAGACCAAAGGCCAATAGAAAAGAAACATGGACGAATGCTCCCTGGATAGTAATTTTAGATAATCAAATATGATTTCTCCTGCTCTTCTGCTCAAATATAAGCTAAAAGAATTGGCTCCAACTAGGCAATATTTGGTACTACTTGAGATTTTCTTTCCTTTTTGTGCTCTGCAAAGAAAGGCAGAAACTGGAAAGTGGGTAGTTGAAGAGCTGATACTGTGAAAAAAATAATTCTTAAAACAAACATAGCCAAAGGAAGGGTGCTTTTTTAGTTAAGAAGCTTGACATTCAGGAGGTGATAGAGAGATAAGACATGCAAACAGCTGTTACTTACTGGGTTGTTGACAACAAATCTTGGTCCAAGCCACTACAAAGTTGCTGTAGAGATGTGGGAAGCCATCTGCAGTTTTCTGCTCCGGAGGAGGTGTTGGGTAGAGGGGAGACAGCAAGAGAATGAGATGCAGAATCATTGCACCTACTGTGTTCCTTCCTGACACTATTGTTTGTTGGGAGATGCAGATGAGGGAAGAAAAGCCCAAGATGAGACCAATTCATTTGTTGCTGTTTTTCTTTGGGTATCTGCTAGGTGCTGACCATTTACTGATAGAAGTATCTTTCGTCACCACAATATCTGTGAAAGTAACATTGAAGTAGGACAGAAGAAATAAAGGCAGGAAGGATAAACGGAATATAATAATCTTAAAATTGTTCTTTTAAGAAAATTTAAGAAAAAAATGCAGCTTCAGGAAGCAAAGCTATACAGAGTTATGTTGCTTTTTTCCATTCTAGGAGACTGAACTCCCAAATTTCCAAATGTCTTAAAAATAAAATAAGGATGTAAATTGGGCTTCTCTTCCAACAGTCTTTGATCCTTAAGGAAGCAGCACTATTAAGTGGGCAGCATTTTGCTAAGCTTCGTAAATATGCAAACAGTTTACATTCTAACACAGTCCACCAAACGGATGGCCTGACAGTAGACCTAGCACACATTCTTGGGGACACCTCCAAGATCCCACAAAACCTTCCATCTCCAGACTACAGCACACCTCTCTCTTGAGGACACTTGCTCTATTCTCTGAGTGTGTACTTTAATTCTGCCTAATAAACCTTCCTATGCCTCTCACTGGTATGTCCTGAAAGTTCTTTTTCTGTGATAGGATTCAGTGGACCTATAACCTACCCCATTCACGGGCTAAGTTGAAGTCTCCATCTATTGTTATGGGGATCTCATCAGACTCCATCTGGTGACATGACTCCCATTTTTAAACAAGTCTTTTATTTTAGAACCTTTATAGAGTAACAGGGGTGTTGCAAAGACATTGCAGAAGGTTCTAGAATGTTCTGTATCTAGTTCCCCACCTCCATCAGCTACTCCTACCACCAAAAGTACATTTCTCAAAATGAGGCAGCTGGCATTGTTAGGCTGCTGTTAACCAGATTCCAAGCTTGATTTATATTTCCCCAATATTTTGATCAATATTCTCTTTTTGTTTCAAGATCTTGTTATGCCTCACTGTATGGAATCACTTTTCCTCAGTTTCTTCTAACAAAGGTTTTTCTTATTCTTGACACTCTGGTGGAGGGCTCATTGTCTTTATTTTAACCAATTCAGAATTTCAGCCTCGGAGAAATTAAATGACTTGTGCACATTCAGCCTTGTTGTGAAGATAGCACTAGATTCCTATTTAACCCAGTTTAAGTCTGTTCTTCCAGCACCCTTGGGCATCAGAAACACCAGGAAGGCTGAGGAGACTCAGATCACTAAGACCCACCTCTCTAGTTCTGATTAAGTAGCTCTGGAGTGAAGCTCCTAATTTGCATATCTAGATGCTGCTGCAGTGGCCCAGGGACCACGTTTTGAGAATCTTGGTGCTAAGCCAAGCCACAAAGCATAAAAATTTTTAGATGAAAAGTATCACATGAATTGTTTAGCTGGATCACATTAATTAGATAGTTGTCAGATTTCCATTTCACTTTCTTAAGTGTAGAAATGAATTTAAACTCTGACACAACTTTCTATTCTTGACTCCCTCCCTCCCTTTCTCTGCTGCTTTCAGCATCTCAGATGTAGGAGCAGAAGAGTATGATAAAGGGATACTTGTGTCTTGGGCCTTGGACATAGTTTGGTGTTTACAGCTTTGTGGAGACTTATCTGAACCCTAATCCATTTCATCTGAGGTGGCCTTCTGGCTCCATGTGTCTTTTGGACTTAGCATCCTTTTCTGAAACTTACTGATAAGTAATTCCTACCCTAGATGTGGAGGAGAGGCAGTTATTAAAATAATGTAAACTTCATATATTCCCTATGAAATCTGATTTTTTCTTCTTGAAAGAATTTCATGGAATTGATTCAAACTTTATTCTTCCCTTCCTGCTTTTTTTTAAAGATGAAAAGTGCTAAAAACAAAATCTGCACTTCACTGACTATCAATTTGAAAATTAAGCCACAAGGGGAAAATGGACAAGCAAGTCTTATTAAAGGTGTTTTATTAAAAATGCATTGAAGTTAAATAGTGAATGACAAAGTATATTTTTATGCAACTATGAAAGCTTCCAGTGACAGACACTGAGTGAAGGCACAGGTAAATAATTATCATGTTATTCTTAGTGACTTAAAAACAAATTACCTTTAATGTTTGTTGATTTCTAGAGTAGTTTATAAAGTAGTGACTCCAATCCATGTTACTTCCTACATGATCTTCACACTGGGAGTATTTTAAATATTTCCTAGAAAAGACCAGAAGGGGAGAAAAAAACAAAAAAGTATGCAGACTGTCAGTGTGATCTGAAAAATTTCTGTAGATTTTCTGAAACCCTTGAAGAATTCATAACCTTAAGTACTCCCTTATAAATGATTAATATTATGTTCAAGCTTTCTTCCTGTTTCATATTTTGATTAGAAGCTCAGTCTTACTCTTAAGTCAGGCCCAATTCACTGTAAAATATGAAGCTACAGTTGCTCTGTTTGTTGTCTTACACATTTCTGCTTCTTAATCATTTAAAACACATCCAAACAATTACAATTTTTCTAAAACAGAGAACAAATCATTATGCTCAACAGGCCTCAGGCACAGAACAGAATTCTGTGTGTGTTAGCATATTTAATCATCCCATTTTGGGGAAGATGATCCATTTTAATTTTCTTAGACAGTGTTCACTTGCTTTCATTATTTTCTTTACTTCAAAGATCAACTTGAAAACTATTTTTCTTTACAACAAGACTTATGGTATTGCTCCAAATTTATCTGATTTCATGGCCTTCAGGGCTGCTTTCATGTATTATGAATTTCTCATTTGGCAATGCTTGTTAGATGGAAACTTACAGCTCCTTACAGAAGTATTATTTGGGAGAAATTGTTGCTAAGGTGATTTTTTTTTTCCTTAAGAGAGGGAATAAAGAGAGGGAATATCAATGTATTCAGAGGGAGGGTGAGGAATAGTTTGCTAAATATGTTCAGTAATACTGTGTTGGTGCATGCTTCTGAGATATTCAGTAATTTTATTGCTGCTAGTTTCCTGGTATTATTTCTTCCTCCTCTTCCTCTTCTTTTTCTTTTTCCTCTTCCTCCTCCTCTTCTTCTTCCTCTTTCTCTCCCTCTCCCTCTTCCTCTCCTTCTTCATTTTTAGAATATAGGAATTTATTTTAAAAACAAAACAAGAAAGACAGAAATGATACTGAATTTAAAAAAAACTCAGAAAATTAACACTAGGTAATATACTGCATATCATTATCTTTGAAGTAGTTGTTCAGTTTACAAAATTTAGGCATGAAAAATGATCAAACAAACAATGAAAGCACAAACTGTTCTCTTTGATGAGCTTACAGAGAGTAGCAGCATAGTTACCTATTGTATATATACCTATATGCGTATAATCTTTTCCCTTCTTCCTTCTCCCCTTTCCTCTATCCAAGTTGTTCTTTCCTTTTGAGCACTTTTTTTTCCACCATATTTATTGTACATCTTGAATCTTCACCATATCAATTGTACATTTTGAATCTTATTATGGTATTGTTTTTTCTTATCCCCCTTTGTCGTGCTTTGGATCTGAGATGTGTCTGATCCCCATCCCTGAATCCTTATGCACTCAGAGGTGAGACTTTCAGAAGGTGTTGGATCATGGGAATTCTATGCTCATTGATGGATTCATTCACTGGTGAGTTCAGAAGCTGAGTGTACTATTAGGAGGTGGGGACTGGTGTGAAGAGGTGGATCACTGAGGTATGTCCTGGAAGGGTTCATCTCCCTGTGTGGCTCTTCCCTTTGTTTTCTCTGCTTCCTGGCTGCCAGGGCTTGAGGAGCTTTCCTTTCAAGTAGGCTCTTCCACCATGTAATTTCTGTGTTTGAGCCCATCAACCATGAATCAAAACTTCTAAAACTGTGAGCCAAAATAAACTGTCTTCCTTCAAATTATGGGTTTGGACTACTGTGTCTCACTGAATAAAGTAAGATACCATTTAAGCAGCTGGTCAGTGTTGTACTCTGTCCCATCTCTCTCCCTCCTATCCCAATGAAACTTATTGATAAGGCTAGGTTTCCAGCAAAGAGGTCTCTTCCCCAGACTTAGAACAGGGAGTTTTGGAAACATATTTGGACTTCTGGGCTTGTGCTGAATTATCACAGAGAGC
This sequence comes from Hydrochoerus hydrochaeris, assembly GCA_004027455.1. Classification (NCBI taxonomy): domain Eukaryota; kingdom Metazoa; phylum Chordata; class Mammalia; order Rodentia; family Hydrochaeridae; genus Hydrochoerus; species Hydrochoerus hydrochaeris. The sequence continues at coordinate 132,858 of PVLA01001595.1, read as the reverse complement.
TAGCAGATTTTCCAAACAGGAATTACATCTGGCTGCAATGAACATTTCCTAAAATAGTGGTGCAAACAGTCTACAAGATGGTCTAAACAAACATAAGTCCTGGGGTAGGTAGCCTAGAGCTTGTTTCAGTAAAACAAGATTATGAGGGACTTCCATCTCTTCCAACCATCATTCTCATTTTATGTCTTCCATTTTTTAGATTGCTATTCTTGAAGTTATAGTCCAAGATGACTACCAGAGCATCAATCATTATATTTGCTTCTTGACAGCAGGAATGTTGGGAGGGAGCTCTTCCCAGCTCAGACATCTCCTTTTGAAAGATCTATCCAAGAAATCACATATAATATGTCTATTTATATACTACTAGACAGAACTCAGTCACAGGCATGTCTAGCTGAAAAAGAAGTCAAGAAAGTTAGTACTTTATAATGGAGTTCTGTTACTAAAAAGGAAGAGGAGATGGATATTTGGAAAACAAATTGCAGTGTCTATCACAGGTCTGGAGAGAATAGAGAACTGAAACCATTGTGGACCAAAGATAGCACTGGCTGGATGCCACAGGCCCCCAGCATTGGTGCAAAATAAGCAGAACCTTACCACCAGTTTTGTGAGGGGGCAGGAAAGTCCCCAAGTACTTCAGACAATAAGAGTGAGGCTTGAAATAGAAATTATGCAGAATTGTACAAGAAAGGACTGATTTCATAAACACCTGAGTTTATGTATTTAAATTTATAATCAGTAGGGTTAGGAGATATAGGACTTCTCAGACTTTGATTAAAACACCTTTTCCATCCACTTGAACAACATGGCTTGATTAATTGAATTCATTGTAAAATTGTAACTTGTTGGAGGACTTGAACATTTTTCTAAAATGATCCACTATTTATCAAGGATAGGGTTGTATTTTTTTAAGGATTGTATGTTTTATCTCTGTTTAATGCCTAATGAACTTAGGTACCCTGTATCTTTGTTAAATGAGAAGTGATAGTAACCTAAGAAATTTTTCATGTCAATTTGTTTGCCTCTGTATAGTAAGATTCCCTTCAGATGCAAGTAACATAAATTAAAGTCAAAATGCTTAAGACAAAAGATAATTTATTGGCTCATAATTTAAATAATGAGAAGCAGGTGTAACTCTAGGGGTTCAAGCTTAGAACCCCTGTGTATCTATGGGTTCAATGATCTCATTAAAATAAGGTCTTGTGTTCTCTATGGAAGTTTTCTTTATATTGAGTTCCTTCTTAAATGTTCTGCTCTGCCTGGCAGAGTAATTATTAAGAGGGCCATGAAAAGGTATCTTTCTGGTTTTGAGATTAGTGGGTAAGCTCATCTTTTCTCAGACATCTGAGAAATTGTCACTGAGAAAAATTGTCACTCATTTAAGTCTCATTTGACTTGTGATCAGTATCCTCATTAGAGTGTGATGCTCTACTTGGCCAAGAAGAACATGTGTCTATTTTACTAAAGATAAACATCTGTCCTTTTTATAATGGAAGCAATAATGGAAGCATTAGGTGTTGATTGGTTCTTCCAAGGAATGGGGTAATACTGAACTTCAGTTTTGTGCTGGCTGTTTTCTGATTAGTCCTCTGGATAGCCATGTTGTTGAGTCCATGTGTGTTATCTATGCTTGCCAACCTGGGAAGTATGCCTATGCATCTACTGAGTAAACAGTGGGGTGGTTCAGGAAAGCAAACCTATAGAGTTTGCTTTCTTGTCTACTAGGCTATTGATGACCATCTATCCTGTGGATTTGTGCTCCATACACAACATTTTGAGGCTATTTCAAGATACCCCTCTATATACCCTTTCTATAGACTTTGTCACCTGCCTTCCAAGTCTGGTCTTTCTGAAAACCTAGTATTCAGTCAAATCCTTAGCAACTGCCATATATTGGTGTAGCTCATGGATTTGAATTCTCTCTGGATCTGTACAAAGTGGATAAGCACATGTTCTGTTCATCCTCTGACCAATGGAGAATTCTCATTCACTGCTGTCCTTCAGGACCTTTTCTGAGTCAGACTGTAAGACTGTATTTATCCCTTTCTGTGGGTATCAGTAATCGTCCAGCCCCTGCCTTTTGTCTTGACACTCACTGTCAATCCATTTTTCAAGACTTTGGCTGAACTTAGAACATCTTTTCTTTTCTTCCTTCTTATAAATGAGCTTCAAACTGCATTTGATTAACTCTATTCCTGGGATACATGGCACACTATCTGCTATGATACTTCATTTAGGACTTTTCTTATTTACTCTATAAATAATAAATAGTATTGTGGCCAAAGTATTACCTAGAATCACCTGACCTCCTTAAGATTCAGAGCACATTCACTTGATCTACAACCCTACCTCAAAATGCCCAGAATGCCTCCAAAGCCCTCTTCAAAATGTCTGGACATTTTAAATAGCTTACTTTCTCTATGTCTGTTTTTGAATACAAATTTTGAATAATTTTCTCTGATTTTTATAGTGCTAACTGGATATAAAATTAACCAATCTTCATTGTGTAACATGCTGTTTTAGATTCAGTTTTTTTCCTCTACCAAGCTTATTATTTGTAAATAGTAGTAGTTCACAAACTTTTTTTTAATAAAGAGACAGATAGTAGATAATTTCAGCATGGGGTGGGAGGCATGTGCTTCCTTTGGTACTGCTTAGCTTTAATATTATAGTGCAGAAACAGCTGTGGATAACTAGCAAGCAATTGGGCATGGCTGTGCTTTGATAAAACTTTATTTACAAAAATAGGTGGTAGGCCAGATTTGTTTGGCTCATACATACTGGTAAGAAGGCTATGGGTCTGGATATGTAAAGTTTTACCTTTATTCTTGTATTTTATTTTCTTTTTCATAATTTTTTGGGCTGATTTTGAAAACTTGGGTTTTTCAGATATACAATTGTATTGGCTGATAATGTCCCCTCAGACTCCTCCCCTCATCTTTCATCTTGACCAGCTCTGATCCTTGGCCAGCTCTTCTTGGACTGCTGAACTCAGTTCAGTAAAAATTCTGCCATGCCGGTTTAGCAAGCATTCCTCCACCCCTGATGCCTAACCAAGTTGCTTGGAATATTTTTTCTATCCACTGACTCCTTCAGCCTGCTCATTAGCTATCATCCCCAATTGTCCCTGTTGTATTGAATTGAGTTCAATCTTTCTCTACTACTGCAGTCTTGATTGTTATTATCACAGTCTTATATAGTCTTCCTGGTCTTTTTAACTTGTTCATTGTAATTCTTCTTTGACACACTGCAAAATTTTTTATTCTTAATTTCTTTCCTTTGTTAAGTGCTAATAACAGTAGTTTTTTTAAAGAGAACAAAACAAAACAGAGTAAAGCAAATCAGAACAGAACAAAACAATGCAAGCAATACAGGACTTCAAAACAAGACAACAGGAAATCGACAATGATTACTATAATGTCTCACATTTTCTTTTTCTTTTCTTTTCTTTTTTTTGTACCAGGGATGGAACTCACGACCTCGGCTTGCAAGGCAAGTGCTTATGTCAGTGAGCTAAATCCCCAGCCCCACATCTCCCATTTTCTTTAATACAGCTGACCATACCTTTACACATAATAAAATCAAACAATACAAAACAGATTAAAACTGATCAAAACAAAAGAATGAAAGCATTATAGGACTTCAAAACAAGATAATAGGAAGTGGACAATGGCTACTACAACATCTCTTGCTTTCTTCAAAATAGCTGTCAATGCTATCGCACATAATAAAATAAAATAAAACAAAACAATAAAACTGATCAAAATAAAAGAATGAAAGCATTACAGAATTTTGAAACAAGATGATAGGACATCAACAGTGGCTACTGTAATGTGTCATTTTATTCAAAATAGCTATCTATACCATCACGCTTAATAAAATCAAACAAAACAAAACAGAATAAAACCAATCAAAACTAAAAGATGAAAGCATTATAGGACTTCAAAACAAGATAATAAGAAATCAACAATGGCTAATATAATACATCCTATTATCTTCAAAATAGCTGCCCATACCATCAGACACAATAAAATCTAACAAGACAGAATATAACCAAACCTAACAAAATTATGACAACGATATAAGAATTCAAAACAAGATAATAGGAAATTAACAGTGGTTACCACTTTCCATTTTTAGGCATTTCCTCCCCTATCACTTTCACAATATCTACCATGTTTTTTGTATCCCACTAACTCCTTCAGTTTTTTATGCTAGGGAGATATACCATGATTCTGATTGGTTATCCTTTATTGGTGATCTGTTTCTTTCCTCTAACAGCCTTTAATATTCTGTTCTTGTGCTGAATATCTGGGATCTTGATTATTATATGTCTGAATATAGATTTATTTTGGTTAAGCTGTTGAATTGTTATTTCCTGGTTCCTCATTTTTTAAAAAAATTCTTCGCTTGAACGATCATGAGCTGCAACCCTGCCTTCAAGGTCTGAAAGTCTATCTTCCATCTCTTTCAAGTGGTTTTGCCAGCTTTTGATCAACTTTTTAATTTTCTGGATATCTCTTTGAATCTGTTTTATGCACCGTAATTCCTTTCTATATTGTTCATTCAAGGTTTCCATCATTTCCCTATGCTCTTCTTTTTTTAATCTATAACTTCTTTAGATACGTTCATCAATTCTTTCATTATGTTTGTGATTTCTTCTTTTACTTGAGATTTTTTTCTAATCTGGTTATTTTTACAGTCTCATTGTTTCTTCACTTCAATTGCTATCCTCTCAGAGGTTTCAGATGTGTAACTTCCATTTTATTCCATGACTATATCTTACAGACTTTTTCTGTGTGGGCTGGAGGTCTGAGAGTGCCTTTTGGCAATCCTGGTTTGCTCCAGGGGTCCCAGGCCCCTACCTATGTTCCTATGTTGGTTGCCCCTCTGTGGTATAGGGGAATGGGACAGACACCTGGGTTTCTCTGAACCCAGATGTCTCTGAACCCAGGTTCCCAGGAAGGTAGCAGGGGATGGGGTGGGCTTCTCCAGATCTGTGAAGCTACACAGAGGCTTCCCCATTGACCAGAAGTGAGTGGTGATGGGCCTGCTTCTTCTCTCAGCCTGGGTGTCTACATCAGGACTCCCCAAATGGCAGCAGGCATACAGACTTGCGTTTGTCTGATTCTCTTGGTGGGTGCTGGCTGCCCACAGGAAGCAAGCCTTACAATGGCGGCAGTGGGCACACAGAGGTGGATCTCAGTATTAGTTAAATAATAGCAATTATATTCATGGCAGAAACCAGACAGAAGAGTTTGGTGAAGTGTTCCAAATTGTGACAAATATAAGAGACCTAACAAGAGATGACAAATATACCAGGGCTAGCAATGCTTGGGCAGCTCTAATGAGCTTCTTAAACTAAAGAAACAAATAAAAAAAGCAGTCAAGGTGACATCACAGCAGAAATGGAGGATGAGAGCTGTGCCTTAGGAAGAGGAATTTACCTCTTCCACAGCTAAAAGGGAAGTTGCTCAGTGACTAATGACTTTCACCTCTCTGTTTTCTGTCCTCTCATCTCCTGCTTACCTATTCTGGAAAAATTCAACCAGAACTTTCAGAGTAATGGATGCTTGGTAATGCAGTCCAAACAAGTTGACCCCTGGGATGTGGAGGAGCCAGGTGAGGAGAGGGGAGGAGAATGAAGAATCTGGCAGCATGTATCTTAGTAGACATTGGTGGCCTGTTCTGGACTTCTGTGGAAGTTTCTCGTGTCTCCCAGTTAAATATCATGGACACTTTGGTGAGTGCAATGGAGATACTTTATCATGTCAAGGAAGTACTTTCTTAATTTTTTTTCTTTTCTTATTCATTTATTTATTTATTTTCGGTACCAGAAATCGACCTCACGACCTTGTGCTTGCCAGGCAGGTGCATACACCACTGAGCTAAAGCCCTGGCTTTTTTTCTTTTAACTACAAGAATTATTGTGGAATCTTATCAATGTCTTTTTATTATTATGCTAGTGATATTTTGATTTTTCCTCTTTTGTTAAAAGCTTTTAATATGGTCAATTATATTAATAGTGAACATACTTAAAAAACCTTTTATAAAAATTTTATTTAAAGAGGGGGGAAGCAAAACAGAAAAAAGGGTAGAAACAATACAGAATTTCAAAAAAAAATAAACAGTAAGAAATCACTATTTGATACATTACATATTATTTTCTTGGATATAGTTGTTCAACTTACAAAATTAAAGCATACAAAGTAGACATTCAAACAGTGAGGCTGCAAACAGTTCTGTTCACCGATTCAACAAAAACTTAGTAAAATGGTTATCAATCCTACACACTTAAGTACACATACAGTTATCTATTTTAGAGCACTTTCTTTTCCTCCTCTTGCTTTTTTTTAACTTTTTAATTGAGAAAAAATTTTGAAACAGAAAGAGGGTAGAAACAATACAAAATCTCAAAAACAAAACAAAACAGAAAAAAAAATAGTAACCAGTAAAAAGTCACTAGTTGATAATTACATACTTTCCTCTTAGATGCAGTTGTTCAAGTTACAAAAGTAAAGTCCACCAAGTGGACATCCAAACAGTCAGTTTTGTTCATCCATCCAACTAAAACTTTAGCAACATGAAAACCTTTTTTTTTTTTTTTTTGAGACAGGGTATAACTATATAGTTCACACTAACCTCAAACTCACTGTATATCCCAGGTTGGGATCTTGCTTCAGCCTCCTGAGTACTGGAACTACCAGGTGTGTGCTACCACCTTGGCTCATGGGTATACTTCGAATAATCCTTGCACTCTGAGAGAAACTCTGTTGGTGATGATGTCTAAATGCTATTGGATTTTCTTTACTGGTATTTTACTTATGATTTTTATATGAATGTTCATATGTGAAAGATGATCTGTGTTTTCTATTGTGTTGAATTATCCTTTACAGTTCCGTGAAAGCACACATAAGCTTTCCCTTTTCTTTTTGTCTTCAAAGACCCTGTTTTTATATCTCCACTTTCCTTTGGGACTAAACCAGGAAATGCATTTCCCTATATGCTAGCTTGGGAAGACATTGTGCTTCAGCTTTGATGGGACAGGATACAGTCTGGGTTTAATCTTCAAGTTGAAAAATTAGTGGCTTGAGATAAGCTTGGAGAAGAAAACAGAGTTCTTTAGGCAAAGCTTTGCAAAAATTTGGTTCTATATGAAAAACAAAGGCAGCAAAACCTTTTAACATGGCAGTGGTACAATCAGATTTTTCATTTCAGTGATTTCATACTGACTTTCTCATATGGGAAAATTACTTGGCTCCTTTAAACTTCAGGTTCCACATCTGTAAGTTGAAAAAAAAGTTACAGATTTTGAAAAAATCATTTGAATTACTGTCTATAAAATACTTATTATTGTATCTGGCACATCATAAACCTGATAGGTAAAGACAATTTTTTTTTTTTATCGGTACTGGGGATTGAACTCACGACTGCCTGCTTGCAAGGCAGGCGCTTATGCTGCTGAGCTAAATCCCCAGCCCTAAAGACAATTTTTTAAGGTATGTGCATATCCCTGTAAACTATTCTGTGTATAAGCAGCTTTGTATTACTTCATATAAATACCAAACTTTTTTTGTTAAAAATTATTCCTACACACACACACACACACACACACACACACAGTATATTTCCACCCAAATGTATATGGACATCACCATGAATAAGAAGGGTCTCTCTAAATTGTTGGTTTATGGGGAATATATTGATTTCTGTACATTTATATTGCATTCAGCTATCTATTGAAGTCATTGACTCCCATATTTCTTCAGCAAATTCTCTTGTTTTCCCTATTTTTTCAGACATATTTTCTGCAAACAATTTATATTCTTTTCATGGCATTGGTTGTTCATTTTCTTAAGCTTGAATTTATTTAACAATAATATTTATTCTTAGAATCTAAGCTAGACTTGCATATTACAAATAGATTACTTGATAGAAATGTGACCCACAGTTTAATTTGCCTCTGCAGTTGAATAGGAAGATAATTGCAATGATTGCATAAGACACCATTTAGAAATTAAAAGTTGGATATTTAATCTACCAGGTGGAATAGAAAACCAGCTATTATGTGGGTGACTGAGTTTAATGTACTGTTTATATGATCTCCATGGTTCTCATGTTAAATCATGCATTTACTTCATCTTGGAATAAGCATCTTGGAATCAGAGAAGTTTAAATAAATACCTCTTCTTCTCTCACCTTACTGTTTATTTGAAATATAAAATGGGTCTTGATTTTCAGACATACTGATTATGCCTGGCACTCAATAAGCATAAGACATGCTTAACCATAAAGAGAAATATATAGAGAACATCTAGTCATGTTTCTGGCTGGTAGTAGGCAAAAAATACATTTATGCCTATGTTCAAGGTCTGTGGTCCAGTATTTTCAACTCCAAACTTTAAGTTCCTGCCAGGCCTATCAGGTCTTCATGGTATGTATCCTGTCTCAATTTCATCCTAATCTCCTATAATTATTCCATTACTAACTTTACTCCATCTCCACAAATCTTGATTTTTCCTTAAACTTTAAACTTTTCCACTGGTCTTCTGTCTGGGGTGCTGTTTTTCCAAAGCGTTCAGTGGTTCTTTCCCTGGCTTCAACCAATTCTTTGCTCTGATGGCTGCTTACTGGAATTGATAACTTCCACACCATCCTGAGTTATCACTTCCTTCTTTTTAGTGAGCTTTTCTTCACTATAACAAATACCTGAAATAAGCAATTTAAATGAAGAAACATTTGTTTTAGCTTATGTCTGTAAAAGGTTCAGTCTATGGTCAAATGAATCAATTGCTCTAGACCTGTGGTGAGGCAGAAATGCCATAGAAGTAGAGCAAAGTGGAGAAAAGCTGTTTAATTCATGGCAGTAAAAAAATTACAGAAAACAAGAGTGCCAGAGGATAGGGCTTGGGACCTGTGGTTACCCGGGTAATGGACTTTTCATGGCTAATGACATGTGTAAGAGACTGAGCCAAAAATACCTGATTCTTCTTTAGGTTTCTTCCAGAACAGGCATATTTTTTTTTTTACTAGGGTTCACATTCCATCAGCCAAAGCAGGTCATGTGGGCATCCAAATCATTAGAATGGGAAAATATCAGTTTATCTTGTGGGAAGTATTGTCAGCTAAAAGGGTATTAAATATATAATCAATATAGGGAAGAAATAAAGAGTTGTAAACAATGTCTTAACCTATCACAATTAAGCTAACATTTCTTGACAGTTAATCTAACATTTCTTTCTCCTTTCTCCTCACCTGGATGACCTTAGCAGCCAAGGGGAGCCTCAGCTGTTCCTCCTCCACTCCCAAAAGACTTCAGCATCTGAGAGGAGACTTGGCTGACCCTTCCCCATACCCAAAAGTTCTTAGCAGCCAATGGGAGCATCAATGACTACCTATAGTACCATGTTGGGCTGGTGGGAGCCTTGGAGACCCCTTCCTCCCACTCAGAGGACCTCAGCAGGCCAGTGAGAGTGAGTGAGTCCCCCTCAAGAAGAGGACCTCAGTGAGTTGGTAGAAGCCTTGGCAAACCCTCCCGCAACCTGGAGGAACTTGGTAGGCTGGCAAGAGCATGGCTGAGTCCTTCCTACATACAAGGAAACCTGGGTGGGCTGGTGAGAATACTGGCAAGGTATCCTCCCACCCAGAGAACCCAGCTGAGCCTGTGAGACCCCCCCCCCCAGTGACACAGTAGGGTCTTATCTGGGATGCATACCACAGACAAGTGGGTCTGGTGGCCTGAAATAATCTGAAGCTGCAGTAACGATATGAACTAAGCGTTGGTTCACATCAACACTCCTAGGCTAACCAGCCTAGGAAGAATATAAGACTCACTCAACTGGCCCCACAGCAGGAATTCAAGTGACTGCCCCCTCCACCACACTGCAGGACCGAGCAACTGTGTGAACATCAGTCACATAGTAGGACCCTAAATGTTAAGCAAGAGGTGAAAATGACAAAATGAAAAAGCAAAATGCATTCTCAAACCCCCAGTCCATCTGGAAAAAGTGTGGGAGACATTGAAATAGAGGACATTTGAAGTCACATACCTGAAATTTTTGAAAAGATTCCAAGTGAAGTAAGGAAACAAATCCATGAGGTTACAGAGAAAATCAGATCAGAAATAATCTCTCAGGTAAAGACATGACAATCTTAATGAAGAAGTCACTCAACATAGCTAGAGAAGACATAGTTAAAAAAGTAAAGGAGCATGGAAAAATGATGAAAACCTTGAATGAAAAATATAGGAAAGAAATAGAATGCAAGAAACAACTTCAAAGAGTTAGTAAAAAAATTTTAAAAAAATTGAAAGCTGGCAAAGATAACCGGGATCTCATCTTACTAAACAACAACTGGGATCTCATCTTATTAAAAAGTTTTTGCACATCAAAAACAAATTACCAACAAAGTGAAAAAAATAAACCTCACAGAATGGGAAAACGTTTTAGTCAACTGTACCTCATTCAATGGACTTATATCCAGAACATATAAAGAAGTGACAAACATCAGGTCTCCCAAATTCAAAGACCCAATCCAGGAATGGGCATCTGAGATGAATGCGCACCTCTTAGCTGAAGAAACATAAATAGCAAATAAATATATCAAGAAATGTTTAACATCACTGGTCATTTGAGAAGTGCAAATTCAAAAAATACTGAGATTCCACCTCACCTAAGAAAGAATGACTGTCATCACAGAGACAACCAATTACAAATGTTGACTGTTGTGTAAGGAAAAAGGAATCTGTTGGTAAGAGTGTAGACTGGTACAACCACTGTGGAAATCAGTATGGAGGTTCCTCAAAATACTAGTATTTGGTATTTTCCCAGAACAATTGAAAACATCATGCCACAGAGATGTTTGTGCACCCATGTTTATAGCAGCATAATTTATAATAGCTAAATCTTTGAAACAATCCAAATGACCATCAGTCAAGGAATGGATAAAAAATGTGATATTTTCATATAATGAAGTATTACTCAGCTATAAAGAAGGATAAACTTGAGGCTTCACGGGTAAGTGGATGCAACTTTAGAGCATACTCATAAATGAAATAAGTCAGACTCATATGTGTAAACATCATATTATCTCCCTAGGGTACAAAACAGAAAAGGCAAATAGGTACAAAATGTACTATAGAAATTGTGAAATAAGAAACTGTTCAAAAGGAAAGAGAAACTGTGATGGGGAAAAGGAGAAAAGAAAGAAGGGAAAAGGAAAAACAAACCCAAACACCCCCCAAAAAACATATATGTATTAAGATATTTATACCAGCTTCTATTAGTTCATTGAAAAGAAGGTTTTGTACTTATATTGTTTGATAAATTTTTCATGCTTATATCTTGTAATCTGAGCACCTTCTTTGAATATAATAATACATAATGTGTTAACTATTGTTACTCTCCTACTTTTTTTGAACTGTCACAACTTTTAAAATTGTTTTTTCTCTTTAAAAGAAAAAAGAAAAAATTATAAATATGGCAGCCATGGATAAGCTTTGTCATATTTTATTATTGACATTATTTTCTGTATATGTTCGGGTATCTGTTTTCTTTGGTTTTGCTATACAATTCTTGTTTCCTTTAAAATTACAAATTTCTTTGGAAAAAGAAGTCAACTATATGTTAGGCATTGTTTGTCACTGACAAAAATAGAACTGAGAGACAAAAGCTATTCTACCACATTTTGAAGCACTCTACTCTGAAATACAGTCATAAACAACAAAACAGAAAACTGTAGCCTAAAAGTCAGTATCCTTTTTAGAAATCTGAAAACACACATGCAGTGTCATTACAGAGTAAACTAACATGGGGCATCCCCAGATGAATTATACCCAGACATACCCATGAGGATGCCTCTCCTTCATAAACAGTTTCATCAGACTCTATGATTATCTTGTAATGTTGAAAATTGATGATTAATCAATGTTGCCTAAGCAACATGCTTAGAATAATACATCAGGATAAGCTTCTCCACAACAAAGTTGTGGGAAATTGCTGGCATATTAATATTGATTGATTGCTGAGATGCTGCTTTCCTGGGTTGAAAGAGGATGCAAGATGGATGACAACAGAATGCAAAAGCAATGTTGCAGGATGAGCAGGACTGATGATGTTACACAAAGGGAATGCATAATAAATGGTATAGAATGGCATTGCCACATGTTGAAGCATAAAGCAGAATTATGCTACCATTAAATATGTAAGTCTTACTTCAGCATATCACTTCTCTTCAGATTATCCTTTTCTATAAAATGGGGTTCTATAAAAGCCATCTGTATCTATGGCTTCTACATTCACTAACTCAATGAAACAAATCTTTAAAATGTTTGAAAAAATTGCATATATGGTGAACACATTCAGACTTTTTTCTCATCATTAATTCCCAAGCAATACAGCATAGCAACTATTTGCAAACATTTGCATTATATGATGAATTATATGTAATCTACAAATTATTTAAAGTATATGGGAGAATTGCACAAATTACATGCACATACTATGCCATTTTACATAAGGGACTAGAGCATTTCTGGATTTTGATGTCTCTGTGGTTCCTGGAACCAATCTCCTGTGGAGACCAAATGATTCTTTAATTCCTACATATCAAAATCATAAAGTTATTGATAAATGTATGTAAACTGCAAAAGTATAAAGCTTGAAGCATTTGGGTATGGGATGCTCTTTTGTACCAAAAATTCCAACCCAATTAAGAACTGTAAAATAGAATTAAACACCAGCTTCATGGGAGGACATGGCCCCCTCCAATGTTTCTGCCCATTCTTAACTTTCCTAATCAGGGCACCTGGAAAATAGCAAGAAGATAAAAGGAGAAAAGGGAGAGGAAAATATTCTTCACCTTTAGACAGAGAAGAAAAAGAAGCTCACCTTTTCATCACCCTCACCTTTTCACCACCCTCAGTAACCAGATTAGCCATTCTGCCACACAGACAGTAAGAAATAACAGAACAAAGGCCATGAAGAGGCAATATTTCTCCCCAGAATGTTACCCCAAGGGGCCTGAAATATTTGATAAAAAGTTCTATCTTCACATCAAAAGTCAGCTAATTGATCAATCTAATAAGTTTTCCAAATTTCTCACTCTTGCTATCTCCCAATATAAAGCTTATAAAAGCCAACTATTTGATTTCCCAGACTCTCTTTCAGCTAGGAGTGGTTGTTGTGCTGATCTGGTGAGCAGATCTTCTGGGGAATACTTAGTTTTTATGATTAAAAAATGCATAGGAAATTGGCCTTGAGACAGATAAGATAGCTGGTCAATAATCACCTTGCATTCACAGAAAAAGGATAATAGAATTACAAAGATATAAACTCTTACATTACTGAGTCCATGAAACTACACACAAGTAATTGCTTCCCAGAGAAGGTATAATATGGCTGTCAAAATGAAGACACATGACTGATCCTTAACCTTTCTTTCACCTTTCATATTCAAGTTGATAGTAGATATATGTATTCTACGAGATAGATTTTCTTACAATTAAAAAAAATGATTTGGCAATATTTAAATCCTACATTGCACATTTTCTATCTGACTCTCACCAAAATCATTCTGTAATAAAGTGATGTTTATACAAGATTATTTAAGAGATCTGAAGACCATCATTTCTCCAGATTAAAAAGGCTAAAACTACTTCCATACATTATTCCACAAAGACTAAAGAATTCCATCATCAGAAAAAATTAAGAAACATTTATTTCAGGCCTCTCTTGCTATAAAACAAACAACACTACAGTCCCTTGTTGTGTGTGAAGGCAATGCATGCTATAGCATTTTTAATTTTAAAACAAAAAAGGATAAAAATGAATTCAAAAAGGCAATTATCACTTCTTAATATATTGCATATTGCTACCTTGAAAGAAGTTGTTCAGATGACAAAATTTAGGCATGAAAAAAGATCAAGCAATGAGATAATTAAAATACAACCCATAATTTTTTATGAGATTACAGAGATTAGTAGTATAGTTAGATATCTTCGGCATATTTACATACAGGCACATATATATGTATATGTATGTATGTATGTATATATATATAATCTTTTCCTTTCTTTTCTCCTTTCCCCTACCCCAGTTGTCCTTTCTTTTTCAGCACTTTCTTTCACTTTTAGTTTCATAATATCTATTGTACAATTTGGATCTTTTCTACTCTTCTTATTCAAATAGGGAGATAATATGATATTTAAAAATGCAAGTCTGAGTTATTTCACTTACAAGTATGGTCTCAAGTTGCATCCATTTACCTAAAAAGAGTCAAGTTTATCCTTCTTTATACCTGAATAATACTCCATTGTATAAAAATACCACATCATTTTCATCCATTCCATGGTTGACAGACATTTGGGTTGTTTATAACATTTAGTTATTAAATATTGTGCTGCTATAAAACATGAGTGAGTGCACAAACATCACTGTGGCATGATCTTTTCAATTGTTCAGGGAAAATACCAAACACTAGTTTTCTGAGAAATCTCCACACTGATTTCCACAGTGATTGTACCAGTCTACACTCCTACCAACAGTGGAGAAGGATTCCTTTTTCCTCATAGAGCAGTCAATATTTGTAATTGATTGTTTCCATGTTGACAGCATTCTTTCTGAGGTGAGGTGGAATCTCAGTATTTTTTGAATTTGCACTTCTCAAATGACCAGTGATGTTAAACATTTCTTGATATATTTATTTGTCATTTGTGTTTCTTCAGCTAAGAGGTGCGCATTCATCTCAGATGCCCATTCCTGGATTGGGTCTTTGAATTTGGGAGGCCTGATGTTTGTCACTTCTTTATATGTTCTGGATATAAGTCCATTGAATGAGGTACAGTTGACTAAAACATTTTCCTGTTCTGTGAGGTTTATTTTTTTCACTCTGTTCTTAATTTCCTTTGATGTGCAAAACTTTTTAATAAGATGAGAACCCAGATATTGATTCTTTGACTTACTGTGCAGTTTGCGTTTTGTTCACAAGCTTTTTGCCTACCCTTGTGTCTTCAAGATTTCTACATACTTTATCTTCCAGTACTTTGAGTGCTTCTGTTTTGATATTTAGATCTTTGATTCACTTTGACTTTAGTTTCATACATAGTGATAAACAAGGGTCTAGTTTTAGTCTTTGACATGTGGAAAGCCAATTTTTTTAGCACTGTTTACTAAAGAGGCTATCTTTCTTGCAGTGAATATGTTTGGCCCCTAAGGCAAATGAGTGTCTTTGTAATTGTGTCTGCATCCTCTAATCTGTATCACTGATCCTCAGGTCAGCTTTTTTTAAGTACCATGCTGATTTTACTCACAGCAGCTTTGTAGTATAATTTCAAGTCAGGCAATGTGATGCCTCCTGCCTTGCCTTTGTTTCCCAGGATTGCCTTTTACTATTCTAGGTCTCTTCTGTTTCCAAATAAATTTTAGGTATGTTTTCTCTAGATCTTGAGGTATGCTGATGATATTTTGATTGGGATTGCATTAAATCTTTATAACAGTATTAGGAATATGGCCATTTTTGCTATGTCAGTTATTTCTATCTATAAGCAAAGAATATCTTTTCATTTTCTGATACACTCTTCAGTCTCCTTTTTCAGAGTGTTGTAATTTTCAATGTATGGATGTTTTACATCCTTTTATAGATTGATTGCTAAGCATTTCATTTCTTGGGTGCTATTTTGAAGAGTGTAGTTTCCCTAGTTTCTCTCTCTGCAAGTTTGCTGTTTGTGTACAAGAATGTTGCTGATAGAGTATTGACTTTGTATCCAGCTGTGCTACTGAATTTGATTATTAGATCTACAAGTCTTTTGGTGGGGTTTCTGGGGGTTTCTATATAGAGTATCATGTTACCTACAAACAATGATAGTTTAACTTCTTCTTCTTCTTCTTCTTCTTCTTCTTCTTCTTCTTCTTCTTCTTCTTCTTCTTCTTCTTCTTCTTCTTCTTCCGGGGATCGAACTCCCAACCTCATGCTTGCCAGGAAGGCACTTAAGCCACTGAGCTAAATCCCTGGATTTTTTTACTATTTTAACAAATTTTTTAATTTATTTTTTTTAATTTATTCATTTTCTAGCCTTATTCCTTTTATTTGTCTCTCTTTTCTGATTGCTCTGGCTAGTGGTTCCAGAACTATATTAAATAGGAGTGGTGCTAATGGACAATTTGTGTTTTTCTAGTTTTGACAGTGAAATCTTTGAGTTTTTGTCCATTTAATATGATGTTGGCTGTTTGGCATAGATGGCTTTTATCAGATTTAGGTAAAGACCATCTATTCAAATTTTCCATAGGATTTTTATTATAAATGACTGTTGGATTTTGTCAAAAGCTTTTTCTGCATCTGTTGAGATGATTATGTGATTTTTGTCTTTGGCTCTGTTGCTATGATGTACTATATTTATTTATTTGTGTATATTGCATCATCTCTGCATTCCTGGAATGATTCCCACTTGGTCATGGTGTATAATCCTCTAGGTGACTTGCTGCATTCTGTTTGCTAATACCTTATTGAGAATTTTTGCATCTATATTCATTACAAAGATTGGCCTGCAGTTCCCTTTTTTAATCAAGTCTTTCTCTGGTTTTGAAATCAGGGTAGTAATTGCACCCAGGAATGTGTTAAGGAGAATTGCTTCCCTTTCAATTTCATTAAAGACTTCGAGGAACATTTATATTAATTCTTCTCTAAATTTCTTGCAGAATTCAGCTGTGAATGCATCAGGACCTGAGCTTTTTTTTTTGGTGGTAAGTTTTAATTATGTTCTCAATTTTGTTAACTGATATTGGGTCATTCAAAATTTTTATATGTTCTTGATTCAGCTTTGGTAATTCATATGTTTTTAGGACTCTGCCCATTTTTTTCTGTGTTTTCCAGCCTACTTGTGTAAAGATTTTCAAAGCAGGTATTGATGATATTCTTAATTTCCACAGTATCTGTAGTAATTTTATCCTTTTAATTCCTCATTGCATGAATTTGAGCTTTTTTTAAACATTTTTTTTATTTAAAGAGAAAGAAAAACATGAAAAGGGTAGAAATAATACAGAATTTCAAAAAAAAGATAAACAATAAGAAATCACTAGTTGATAAATTACATAGTGTCCTCTTAGAGATAGTTGTTCAATTTACAAAATTAAAGCATACAAAGTAGATATTCAAACAGTGAGACTATAAACAGGTACGAATGCATCTCTACATGTGTTTTTATCCTTTCTGTATTAGAGGGAAAAACAAAACATAGCAGGACAGAATAAAACAAATTCCTATAAAAACATGAAATCAAAAAGTCATATAAAACCACAGTACAAGGTTATCTACAATGGTTACTGTGTTGTCTCTTATTATCTTCAATAGAATTGTCTATATCATCAGGCATAATTGAATATAGCAGTATAATTGAATATAGCAGTATATAACAATATTAGTAAAAATAAAACATTGTAGACAGTATAGAACTTCAAAGACAGGTAATAATCAAACCAGAGTGGATATTCTAGTGAATCTTGTCATCTTCAGTGTAGTTGCCTATACTCTCAGACTTGATACTATCAATCATAACAGCTTTGAATAAAATCTATCAATACAAAACAGCAATCTAACAAACCAGATTCAATTAAGATCAGTCATGGTAAAACAGTGTAAGTTATACAGAACTTCAGATTAAGTTAATAGGAAATTAAGGATGATTACTGTACTATATCTTTCTATTTTTGGGATAACTGTGCCCTCAAATCTAGTGCAAGTAGACAAACTGGAACAGAATATAATCCATCTATGCAGAATGGTGTGAGTAATGTGGGTTTTAAATATTGGTACACTATTAACAATATCCGTTGTGTTCATTTTTTAGACTATTCCTCCCCTTTCACTCCCACAAGGTGCTGAACATTTTGGGTTCCACCAACTCCCTTAGTTTTTAGATTCGGGTGGCAACCTGCTATTTACTAAGTGGTTCCGAACCTTCTCACTCCTGAACTTGATCTCAAGTTGTATTCCTTTACCTACAAAACCCTCAGGGTTTTCCTTTGGTATAGCTGAGTAGTTCTCTATTGCACATAAGTATCCGGTCTTTCCAACCTATCTGCAAGTTGTGGTCTAGTTGCCCCTATTTCTCTCTGGCTCCATGTCACATAGAGCATTGTTTTCTCATATTTGCTTTTTGGTCCATAAACCCTCTCTCAGGTTGATTATAGTTCCTATACAGAGCATCTCAATGGACCCTACCTCCTGATCTACTCTGCCTGTTTTTTTTTTCTAGTGTATCAAGGCCCTCTATGTTAGAGATTATAGCCAAATTTCTCTGCCTCATTTCTGCTATGCTATTTTTCTGCCATTACTCATCTACTTTTCTCCCTCATTCTACTGCCTGCCCTGTTCATTGAAGCCTTTCTGCCACTGTTCCTAAAATCCTGGTATTTTTCTCTCTCTCTCTCCCTCTCATGTCCTTCAGTATTCTCTGTAGGGTTGGATTGGTGGTCACAAATTCCCCCAGTTCCTTTTTGTCATGGAAGAATCTTGTTTTTCTATTAATTTCTAGTGACAGTTTTGCAGGGTACATGAATCTGGGCTGGAGGTTATTTTCTTTCAGGGCTTGGAATATTTTGCTGCAAGCTCTTCTTGATCTGATGGTCTGTGTTGAGAAGTCTGCCATAATCTTGATGGGGTTACCTTTATAGTAATCTGTTTCTTTTCTCTGATGGCTTTTAATATTCTGTATTTATATTGAATTTCTGATATCTTGATTATTATATGTCTGGGTGTGGCTCTGTTTTGGTTGTAGGTGGCTGGAGTTCTGTATGCCTAACACAACTGAATGTCATTTTCTTTTCCCATGCTTGGGAAGTAGTAAGTAGAGAGGCCAAGAATGTGATAAACATTCCAACACCACATAGGACAGCATTCCCAAAACAGAATTTTCCAGCCCAAAATGTCAATAGTGTCAAAGTTGAGAAGCCCCTTTCTTATTTGCATGTGTTATTTCGTCAGTGTTCTCAGTGCTTCTATAAGATAGCATTGTGATTAACCGAATTTTACAGATGAGGATAGTAAGGCAGAGTTCCATAATCACTTAAGATAACACCTCTGATGAGTGGAGATGGGATTGGAAGCCAAGCCTTTCTGACTTCAGAGCCTTGGTTTTTTAACCTCCCCAATGAGACCCTTCCACCATCCTGATGCATTAGCCATGCCCTAAAAGGCTTCTGAACACCAGTTAACAAATATTCAATTACAAGGGTCCGACACAGAAAATATAGAGAAGAGAGAATTCCAACTCTAATTCTATACCAATCGCTAGAAGAAACTTCAAGGGTTCAGACCCAGTAAAAAATGCACCTGCCTTTATGTAGAATTCACCATGTTATTAGGCTCTGGAAACTAGAGTACGGGTTGGCAAACTGTAGCCCATAGGCCAAATCCAGTCCCTCTACCTCCTTCTGCCCACCCAGTACATGTTTTTGTAAATAAAGTTTTACTGGAGCACAGCCGTATCTGTTCCTTTAGATACCATCTATGGCTGCTTTCAGATTCAATAGCAACTCTGAAGAGTTGCAACTGAGTCCATGTGCTTGGTAAAGGCTGGGGTGTTTACTATTTGGCTTTTTATGGGAAGTAGTTGGTAATCTCTGCTCTAGATGACACAGGCAACTGTGTTCAAATAGGTTGAAATAAGTTTGAAGAACCTATTGCCAAAATTTTCTCTTTGTCTATATCCTTGGATGAGAAGATATGCTGAACATCCATCTCCCATTTAGAATCTTCTCAACACAAATAAGTCCAGGATAGAGATCAAAAATCTTGTTCAGTGTAAATTTTCTGTGTTCCAATCTTTCTGTCCACAGATAACACTATCTCTCCATCAATAAATCATGGGCTGTGGACCATGGGAATCATTCTAATACTGAAAGAAAATGAGCCAAAGCAATAATAGCAGTTATTTCCAGCAGTGAAATTGGTGGTTCTTTTTAACATTCGTATTTTTTTTTACTTTGAATTTTTTTTAAAAATGAGCAATCAAGCTGGAAAAGAAGAATTTGAGAAGAAAGACCTTCAGAAAAGAACATCTAATTTTCTTCTTTGGAATTTAAAAACCAGGAATGTCTCTGAAATAATAAATTGTAAAAAGCAGAAAATCCCACAGAAGCTCTCTCCTGAGCTATGACCCTCTTGGGCAGTTAGAGGGAATGAAAATTGGAACATTTTCCTGGCACAGAGCCACAGAACAAGTCTACAACTAGGACTCGGGGTACCATGCTACTAAGCACAAGGCAAGTGGAATGATTTCTCCACAGGAGAAACTGTTGGGGAAAGAACTAGGAACCAGTCAGGATGCTGGTCATGAGGATTCCAGGTGCCAGCTTTGTCCATAAGCCTAGGACGATGGCTGTAAACCAAAACCTAAATCCTGTTGTCTCTCTCTGTTCCATCAAAATACAGAGCAGCATTTCTCCAACACAGAGACTATTCATTCTGGTCAGAAAGAGGAACAAAGTATCCTGTTTAGGAAAGGTTTTTCCTTCAAGATCTCAGGACCCCAAACCTATCTCTGTCCTCAGAACAGAATCATCTACCCAAACACACCAGTTCTGTGCTACAATCCAATTTTGGACCATATATCATCTTATAAAGTAAATGAAGTTACATTGTTTTAAAAGCTAAAGAATATTCTTAAAGGGCCAGGGACTTAGTTCAATGATATAAGCACCTGCCTGGCAAACATGAGGTTGTGAGCTCAATCACCGGTACCAAAAAAAGAAAAAAATGAAAATCAAAGAATATTCTTAAAGATTATACACCCACTGAAATGACAAGGGCCTAAAGAAACTGAGGAATCTTTTTACCCTTAAACAAAGTTTGCCTTCTAGGAAGAAATGACTGGTGATGGTGACATTTGCCACATAAGTATTGATTCTCCCTGTTCTAGCTACTAAGTGAAAATTTTATGAGTTATTTTAGATTTATGTGCTTATTTACATGGGGCATATTTACTACTAAGTCTTCAAGGGTATAAATTAATTTTTTGATAAGTAATAAAGCATCCTTGACTGCCAGAGAGAAAATGTGTTTTCCACAATTCTCAATGCTAAGCTAGGTAGCAAACAAAAAAATCATTCATTCATTCATTCATTCAGTTTCAAACCTTTACCAATAACTTATGCTAAGCATCATCTAGTCATTTGGTATAGAGTAAGGGGAAAAAAGACAAAAACTGTCTTCCTTGTACTTATACTCTATAGTTATAATGAGAAAATAAAAACAAAATGAATTAGTTAGATAATGAAAATGAAAGGCAATGAGTTGAATAGTGCCCCTCCACCAAATATATGTCCATCTGGAACCTGTAAATGCTACCATATTTGAAAAAGCAATCTCTTTGTATATGTAATAAAATCAAGGATTTCTAGATGAGATATTCCTGGATTAAAGTGAATGCTAAATTCAATAACAAGCATCAAGAGAAAAGAGAATAGCAGAGAAAGGGAGGAGAGGAAAGGGGAGGAGAGGAAAGAAGAAAAAAGGGAGAGAAGGGGAAGAAAGGAGAAGAGAAGGGAGGGTAGCAGGAGAAGGAAAGGAAGGGATGGGAGAGGGAAAAAGAAAAGAAAGAAATGTAAAGGTGGAAGAGAGGTTGAGTGATGCAGCATCTACAAGCCAAGAATACAGAGGAGTGCCAATGGCCACCACAAACTGGGAGAGAGACAAGAACATATCTCCCCTGGAGTTTCCAAGAAGTCACAGCCATGACAATACCATAGTTTCTGACTTGGGGGCTCTAGAATTTTGAGACAATAAATTTCTGTTGTTTTAAACCTGTGAGCTTGAAATCATTTATTACAGAATCCCTAGGAAAACAAGAGAAGAGATATAAACCATGAAGAAAAATAATTAAGGATAGGTGGGGGAGAGGAAGTACTGGGAAGTGGTGACTGTAAGAGGCAAGGAGGCAGAAGTGTGAGTCACAGGCACTCCAGGGAGAGAACAAGGCAACGTCTCCCAAGAATCAGCCATGCTGGAACTTGGGGGACCGACCAAGAAAGCAACAAGCCAGCCTTCCTGATAAGTGAGATGAGCTATGGGCACGCCAAGGAGAAAATAAGCCAGAGTCTCCCGTGAGCCTACCAGATTGCGGACTGAGAATCAAACATCCCATGTCCCACCCTCTTCCTCCCTCACCCTTAGTAACTGGATGGTGTCAAGCTCAGCCTGAGTTGATAGCAACTAAGGTACATAAAGCAACTAAATGCTTGTATTGTTGGGTTGATTATGCTGACATGGGGCCAGGGGTCTGAGCACCTCTTGGGAAGATGGTAGTAAGCAATATAGCAGATATGGAAGATTTCCTTCTATCTTGTCTTTGAAGACCAGCATTGTTTTCACTGTTTTACTTTGTTCTGATTGTTTTGCTCTATTCAATATTCTGTTTTGATAGGTTTTATAATGTTCTGTTTTTGGTTTGATTTTACCATACCTGATTGAATGGACAACTATTATGAAGATAGCAAGATATACTGTAGTACCTATTATTGTTATTCCAGTATCCTACTCTGAAGTTCTGTACTAATTTCATTGCATTGTTTTGATTGGCTTGTTCTGTCTTGTTTTGTTGTATTTTACTATATAAAAAAATAAAATTTAAGGAAAAATTTTTTCAAAAGAGGTAAGGAGTCCTCCCTGAGCAGGTGACAGGACAGCAAAGATTCATGGAGAAGGCTGAGCTGTGTGGTGGGTTGGAAGGAAAAAGAGATGGGAGGCCAAAATGGCTGCTGCAGAGAAGAAGATCGATTTGATCATGGAGGGGCTATCAGGCATAACCTTGACTGTTTGGGGTTTCTCATTGCTACGCTCAAACACAAATGAGCCATGGGAGTGTTCTGAACAGAGGGGCTAAATGTTCCCTAAAAGGATAATGTGAAGAATGATTCCATAAAGCTAGGTGAAATACATCAGACACAGAAGGTTAAATATCACATGGAAAACTCAAAATATAAATAATTAAAAAGCAAAATTAAAAGAAATATGCTCTGAAACAGGGAAATATACTTTATGAAGAAGAGAAGAGCATCTTTGAATGGGGAACATGAGAGGAGGAAAGAGAAGTAAAATGGACCAAGAAGCTGTGTGTATATGTAACAACATCACATAATGAATATATTCATTATGCATCACATATACTAATTTTTAAAATTTTAGAGAAAAACTAAAAGGATAAAAGCCAGGCCGCTCACCTCCCTGGTAAGCAGCTGTGGCTCAGGCAAGCTGCAGCCGCCCCAGGGAGAGAACCAGCCAGCATCTCCCGAGATCTGCACCATTTTGGAACTTAGGGCACTAGGAAACCATGCAACCTGCTTGCCTCCCTGGTAAGCAGCCGTGGTTAGGGTAAGCTGTGGCTGCCCCAGTGGGAAAACCAACCAGTGTCTCTTGAGATCCATGCCATGTTGGAACTTAGGGTGCTGGGAAACCAAGCAACCTGTTCACCTCCCTGGTAAGCAGCCATGAGCCTACAAGAGCACAGGCTGAAAATCAAACATCCCATTGTCCCCCACCCTCCCATTAGCAAATGGGAGCCAGCGGTCTGAGCATTGGGAGATTAATCATATGCAATATAGCAAATAGGGGTGATCTACTTCTACCATCTCTTTGAAGGCAAATATTGTTATCACTGCTTTGCTTTGTTCTAATTAACTGTATTAGTCTATTCAATATTCTGTTTTGATAAGTTCTATAATGTTCTGTATTTGGTTTGATTTTGCTATACTTGTTTGAAAGAACAGCTATTGTGAAGATAATGAGATATACTATGGTACCTATTACTATTATCCCGGTAACCTGTTGTGATGTTCTGTACCAATTTCACTGCACTGCCTCAATTGGCTTTGTTCGGTCTTGTTCTGTTGTATTTCATTACCTTCAAAATATTTTTAAAAATTAAAAAAAAAGCCAGCACAGCACAGGAGGCAGACATGTTAACAAAGTCAGAGGTAACTGGCCTCAGACCAGGATGGAGGTTAGAAGCATGCAACTTTGGAAGATGCTTAGGAGTAAAACAAATCAGACATCCCAATTGATATTAGTCTTTCTTTAATGTCTTAAAGAAGGTAAAGAGAAGTGACTTTCCAATTGTTAACAAACTCCAACCTGTTGAATTCTTTCTGCCTATACTCTTTGAAACAAAAATTGAAAGATCTCCCACACCACTCCCTCTTACCACCCAAAACATATTTTTTCTGCATTCCCACAAGCTGAGAATAAAGTGTGTATGTGTGCATGTGTGTGCGTGTATGCATGTGTACAGAATGTTTGTACAACTAATGTGAAAAGGTATCCAAAATACTTTATTGGCTGACAAAAATCAAACCTATAATGCTATGCTATCATTGTAGAAAAGAGAAAAAGGTGCTGTGTATTTATACTGTGTTTTTCAGTGTGAATATTAGGTCTGGAAGAACACACTAGAAACTCCAGGAGTGGGAAGTTGACAGATAAGAAGCAGAGGAGGGACAACAACTTTACTTTCCAAAGAATGCCTTATGAATCTTATATCATGCATGTATTTATTCTCCACACATAATGATACATTGTTATAAAAGAATAAACTTACAGATATTTCAACTGTGATTCATGAACTTTAAATATATCTACACAAGGACAATGCTGCCCACCATATACTGCCCAAATTACCTGGAAGAAAATCCCAGATGTTACATCATTTCATCTCAAGTGACTTCAAATAAGAACTTACCTTTCAACATTACACTTAAAAAGTCAATAATGTTAATAATTGTTATATTAATATCTATATTATCAATATTGAAATTCAGCCACTATTGAAATTTCCATTTATCTTAGTAATAGATTTTTAATAGTTTTTAAAATTCAGATGCAATTGAGATCCACATAGTGTTTTTAGGTGCTCTCTATATTTTTTACATTGATTCTGCGTCCTTGTCTTTGAGCTGTTAAACTGAGTTTTCCTGAAAAAAATTAAGTGCAAGATTACCTGTCCTTTTGGTACTTTCATTATAGTCTGAGAAAATCCCACCAAGTGAGTGATGATACCAAAATTATGGACTCCTGGCATGAACTGTAACTCATCTGCTAATGACTGGCTAAGCAAATCAAGCACCATCACACAGAGGTACTGACCACTTCCCTCCCATCTCTTCTAGGATTCAGGTCTTTAAAAAAAAAAAAGTACAAGAAAAAGGAAAATACATCAACTTGATACCAGTCATCTCCTTCCTAAGAACTCTTTCTAATAAAATATCCAGACATTCTGAAAAAGATGTCTCATGAAGGATTTCATGGCAGCATTATTTATAATAATACAATATTTAAAACAACCAAAGCATTCAACAATAAAAAATGATAGCATTCATTACCATACTGGTTCATTTACCCAGTGGAATGAATGTTCTACGATGATTGAAACACATATCTTCAAATGTTCCCATTTTTAAGTCAATATTCTTGACAAAATTTAAGTGAAAAAAACATAAAACTGTCTAGTTAATTCTTTTTTTTTTAAGTTTTTATCGGTACCAGAGATTGAACTCACAACCACATACTTGCAAGGCAGACGCTTATGCCACTGAGCTAAATCCCCAGCCCTATAAAACTGCATACAAATAAGATTACATAAATATCTCAGTAGAAAGCAATAAAATAATGTGTGATAGTCTCTAGATTTGAAGTTAGATAACTTTCACTTCCATATTCACTCAGTTTTATATTTTCGAAATTTTTTAATAGGCATGATTTACTTTTGTATTCATAGCAACAAAAATATTAGTTCTATGAAAATAGCTCCCTTCTGGGTTTCTTCTGATACGTCTTCCTTTGTTCTTGCCTTCCAAGTTCTCCCGGCTGACTCCCACCCCTGCCACATACATTTATCAGGCATAAATCACCCCATTTTTAATTTTGCTCAGGATTAGCATGGCTATCATTCCCAGCCCTGAAGTTCAGCAGCATTATACCTCCTCAAACCCTAAATAAGAGGAAGTTAAATAAATGAAATCAACTGTCTGTCTCCCATCGTCTGCTTTTCTTCCTGGAGCAGGACACCCAGGAAGTGCAAATCACACCAAAGTCTCACAGTTGATTGCATTGGAAAACTAGAAGCACAGATATACACTCTTCCTATCCCTCTTACTTTCTTTATGCTTATTATTTGATAAATAAAATACTTCAATTATTTATTTATTATCTACCTGCTCCTACCTAGAAATCAAACTCCATGCAGGGAAGGATTTTGTCATTGCTATATCACAGGACCTAAAACCACACCTGGCATGTAGCAGCCTCTCAATAGATATCTTTGCATGAATTCATGAATAAGCATTACTAAGTGAAAAAATAGATTGAAATACAATGCTAGTAATTCAATCTCATGTGTGTACATGTGTGTATGTTGATGTGCATGTATGTATGGCATTGAAGAGAGAGGATACATGCAAAGAATGACACCCAGCCCCTATATGGTACAATAATGAATGCTTTTATTCTGTCTCACTATTCCTTAAATCTATTCTAACAAACAGGTAAGTACTACTTCCATAGTAGAGTACCTGGTGAGTTGTTTTTTAAGATGTTTCAGTAAGACAATATGAGGTTGTTTTAGTGACCAGTTAAGCACCAGGACCTCACCCAGATCTTTTGACCTCTCCCCTGTCCTCCTAAGTGGGAAAGTTTCCACCTTGCAGGCCCCACCACTGTGTAATTCTTGTAAGCAAGTAAGTTCCAATACCCCTGACCTGGCCTTTGTGAAGCATTTGAGAAATTTGTTAACAGGCCTGGCGCCATTTGGGGAAAAGAAGGAAGAGGAGTGACTGACCTTCAGGTGATCATAATGAATCCCCAGGGTGTGCTGAAATTGTATTTAGAAACTCAGGCTGCAAGGGTGACACTGAACCTGTGACTAAACCTCAGTACCAGACACTGTGGGGAGCTATGAAAGAATGCCTAGTCCAGCACCAGAAATTATGACAGAACTGGGGGCAGTGAGGACCCATATTGCAGGCAAGGCAGGACCTTCATTAGTGAACGAAAGATGTGCTACCCCAGGGGAACTAGTTTACAAGTTCCTGATACTCTGCAATGGTTCTACATTTGGAAGCTGATATATCTTTAAATTAATTTTAAAGCTGCACCTTAGGGTTCACAGGGGGATCAGAGGGGTCAGAGGTCTTAAGAGGGAAGACATTGAACTTGTTTATATGAGTATGGAGATGGGAGCTGACTGGAAAAAAGGTGAGGTTTATATTTTTTTACCCAAATCTGAGGAAGTAATTCATTTTGTTCATGCATTTTAAATAGATAAATAAAATATCAATATTATATGCTAGAGACAAGTGAATAAATATTTTAGCAGATGAATAAATGAAACAACCAAGCAAGTCAATATGTTGCTCAAAAGAGGATAAAGAAGGAAGCCTATTTCAGCCTACCCGAAGCATTACACACAGGTTTTGATTCATGTGAGTTCTGCTTTCCAGAATGCTACACTGGAACTCACATCATGAAAAATGGGTTTGCGTCCACCCCATATTGAAGAGACAGAATACTATTCTACAGTCACCACATCCATTAGCGCTTCTAATCATCCTCCATCAATGACGGTTTATCATCTTCCAGTTATTCTGTTAGTCACTCTACTATTAGGAGGGAAATAAATATTTCACTTTTATATTGCCTGATCATATCCTTCAGCTGGAAAACATCATTAAAGATTAACAGCATAAAAGCCTTTGGTCTGCCACCCAATGATTCTCTCTATAATAACACCCTTCTTGAGTGTGCCCATGTTAAATACCTGAACTTCAGATACCGGTTTTCTGCAGAAATTTTAACTGCAATTCCAAAAAAGCTAAACAAAAGTGCCGAACATATGTTTTTAGCCTATTTAACAAACCTAGCATAGAGCCATAACTTAGTTTCTTTCTCAATGTTGGGACAAAATACCCAATATCCACAAGTTAAAGGATTAAAAGTTTTTATGTACAATATGTACAGATTTCAGTCTGTAGGCCCCTAGCTCCAAGAAAAGGCAGCATGGCACAGAGGTCTAGCACAGGAGAAACAGTCCATGGAAGAGCAGGCAGAAAGCAGTGAGGCAGCAGCATCAAATCCCTCTTTCTCTTTTTATTCCATTCAAGTTACAAGCCCATTGGTTGGTGCCACCTACATCCAGGGTAGGTATTTCACATCCAGAGCTATTCTAAACCAACCAGTGAACTCATTTAGTTATACACACCATTAATCCATACACAGTCACTACTGAAAAGCTCTACCTTTGGGGCTATGCACAAAAACTTTAGGGACAGCCATAACAGGCTGTGTATAAATACTTATGCAGAAATAAAACTGATCTAGCAAACTTTAAGGAAAAGGCAGCAGAGGAAATGGTAGAGGAGTTTCATCAAAAAAAAAATGATGACACCAATATCTGGACTCATGGGAGGACACATGATCCACTTAGACTTCAACTGAGAAACTGTTCTTCCTGTCTATAGAATAAATGTTAATTCACCTAAAATGCAAAATTCCACAAAAATGAATAAAAACAATCTGGGTGTGTTGGTGCACACCTACAATCCCAGTTGCTTGGGATGATGAGGCCAGTGAATTCCAAATCCAAGGCCAACCTGGGCAATTTAGCAATATCTTAATTCAAAAATAAAAAGATAAGCAAGGCCTGGAGTTTTAGCTCAGTGTGAAGACTTTGTGTTTTATTCTTGTAGCACAAAAAAGAAAACAAAATACATGTCCACATTTGTGTTAAGTGAAATAAGCCAGTTATAGAAGAATAAATACAACAAGGCATGGTGTTGCACAGCTGTAATCCCACTACTCAGGAGGCTGAGGCAGGAGGACTGCTGTGAGTTCAAGGCAGCCTGTGCTACATAATGAGTTCAAGACCAGCATGAACTACATAGCAAGTACCTGTCTTGAAAAGCCAAAAGAAAAGAGAGAAAGAAAGAAGAAAGAGAGAAAAAAAGAGAGAGAAAGAAAGAAAGAAAGAGAGAAAGGAGCGAGAAAGAAAGAAAGAAAGAGAGAAAGGAGCGAGAAAGAAGAGAAGGAAGGAATAATGAGAAATACTGCATAATCTCTCTCATACCTGGAAACTAAAAATGTTAATCTCATAGTGAAAAATAAACTAGTGGTTCCCAAAGAATGGGAAAGTGGCAAGATGGAAGATAGAGAAGATTTGGTTTTCCATGTAGGAAGATATAGTTACACAGGAGATTAAGTTCTAGTGTCTATGCATAGTAGGATCACTACAGTAAAAAATAATATAGCACATATTTCAAAATAGCTAGAAGACATTATTTTAAGTATTTCCACCAAAAAGAAGCAATAGATACTTGAGATGACAGATATTCTAATTATCCTGATTTGACCACTATATACTACACATGCATGTCAAAATATCACATTTTACTCCATGCATATGTATAATTCTGTGCCAATTAAAATTTTTAAAACATATGTCCATTAAAAGTCCAACAAAAGATTTTGACTGCAGCTTTACTCATAATAATTAAAAACCAGAAGCAGCCTAGTGTTCATCCATACAAAAATGAACAAATAATCCTAGTATATTCATATTATGAAACATTACTCAATAACAAAAAGGAGAGAATTTCCAATGCATGCACAATAGGAGTATATCTGACAGAGATAAAATTGCACAAAAGAAATTCAAGAACATGATTTAAAAGAATCTATAAGAATTCAAAGCAAACAAATAGCCACCTTTGAAAGGGAAGGGATCTGGAAGTAGATATGAGAGATCTTGCTGGATGATAAAAAATGCTTTAAAAAAAGGGGATTTGGTTGATATGGTTACAAACATTTATTAAATGTATTAAATTGAACATTTAAATTTGTATGCTGCAAACCAATAAAATTTTGACACATGCAAGCCCAAAGTTTGATAAAAATCTAAAGCTATAGAAATGAGCAAAAAGAAAAACCAACAATTTTCCTAAAAAAAGCATAATAGACATTTTACAAAGGGAATGCAAGAAAAACTACATCCCTGTGAATACAATTAATAAATTCCTCCTTATTAGAAATTTGAACTTTGACAAACTGCCAAAGCAGAGACTTGAGAAGACAGGTTGAAAAACAAAGCACTATTCCAGTACAGATCATAAAGTCCAACAACAGTGGGAGAAAGCAAACAAAATTGTCAGAAAAATGTTAGAAACAGGGAAAGCAAGTGCCAAGCCAACAATAGTAAACTCTATTCTCTTGGCCTTGTCTAACTGATAATCTTGGTAATCCCCCTGCACTTACACTCAAAATTATTGTAAATATTTGATTTGAACTAATTCTATAGCAAACTCTATTGAGTTTTCACTCCATTAGATGGATTTAGTCATTCTTGGCTAATCTAAAGTTGTCTTCATTAAGGCCTAATTTAAACAGATCTAAAAGCTAATAATCATTGAGAACTTATTAAAAGTCAGACATGGTAGTCATTAATTCATTTAATCTTGCTCTGATTATGAAGTGTATATTAACAATACAATTCCTATTTTACAAAAGAAAAATTTAGACTCACTAAACTAAAAACTTGTCTAAAGTTACTAAACTGAAAGGGAAAAGCAAGATTCAAACACACACCATAGGACCTCAAAGGTGACTCACCATCGAGTTCTATTGCCTCCACCAAGGTATTTTCCAAATCATTGGGAAATCAAGAAGATTCTAGAGCTTTATACTACATGTGAATGTCCAGGAAAATTAGAAAGAAAATTGTGATCAACCAGGCCAAAAACGCTGTGCACTCATTTGTTCAACAAATGCTTAAGAAATTACCATGTATTTCAATTATCAATGTGGCCATCTTAACTTCCCTGTTCCCCGCAGAATCATAAAATCATTTTACTACAGGAAAAATCACTGCATACAAGTATATGGTATATGTCTGATTTTGTTATACAACATTGGATTTTGCCCCTGTGGTCAGAGATAGCAGGTTAAAAGTTATAGTTGAGGGGAGGGGGGAAAAAGTTATAGTTGATCAGTAGTTAAACTGTACTTGAAACTACTGTACCACTTTAGCCAGAATGTTATACATGTTATAAAAAGTTTTTCTCTCCTATATAATAATAGTATCATTGTGTGGGGCCATGATCATCACCACAGTCCAGTACCAAAGGATTGATTGTGTGCTGAACCAAATAGTAACTTTGCATCCTTTGCAAATTGGGAAAGTAGATTCTTAGGTTAGCAATGAAAAAAAAACCTACATCTAGAAGATATCCCTAAAGAACTGACATCTCCTAGGGAAGCCTCAGTACTAGTGATAAAGTTATATATATGTCATAAGAAATTGACAAGTGTCAACACAGAAAACAAAAATTTAAAATGACCTAAGAAGGCTTGCTTTCTGCAGACAGCCAATGCAGGCAAGGAGGAAGAGCCAGATCCACTCCTGCATGTTGCTGATTCCATGTGAAAAGAAGACCAGAAATAAGCAAGGGTAACTTGCCTGTCAACTGAAGAATACATAAGAAAAATATAGTATGTTCATACAACAGAAAGCTACCCAGTTATAAAGTAGAATAATCTCAAGTCTCTTGTTGGTGATCATGCTCATGGGTGAAATGGTTTGGACTCATATGGGTGAACACCAAGTTATCTTCCTATCATAAAATACTGAAGGAATTAGTGGGACCTAGAAAGCACAATAGATATTATGAAAGTGATAGGAGAGGAAATGCTTAAAAAGGGAAAGTGGTAACCACTCTTAATTTCCTATTATCGCATTTTAAATTCTTGTATCATTTGCACAATTTTGTTAGGTTTGATTTTATTCTGTCTTGTTTTGTTAGATTTTACTGCGTCTGATGGTATGGGCAGCTATTTTGAAGATAACAGGATATATTATTGTAGCCATTGTTGATTTCCTATCATCTTGTTTTGAAATCCTCTAAGTTCATGGTTTTGTTTTGATTGGCTATATTCTATTTTATTTTGTTTGATTTCATTATATGTGAAGTTATGGGAAGCTCTTTTGAAGAAAATAAGAGAAATTATGGTAGCCATTGTTGATTTCCTGCTATCTTGTTTTGAAGTTCTGTAATGCTTTCATTGTTTTGTTCTGATTGGTTTTATTCTGGGTTGTTTGTTTGTTTGTTTGAGTTTATTGTGTGTGATGGCATGGATAACTATTTGAAGAAAATGAGAGACATTATGGTGGCCATTGTTGATTTCCTGCTCTCTTCTTTTGAAGTCCTATATTACTTGCATTGTTCTGTTCTGATTTGCTTTATTCTGTTTATTTTTTCGTATATTTTTATTTAAGAGTAAAAAGACACAGAAAAGAAAAACAAAAAGCAATACAGACAGACAAACAACAAGAAATCAAATACAATATAGGTTTATAAAACAAGAGGATAAGAATTTGACAATGGTTATAATATTGCATATTGTTACCTTTAAGAAGGTTGCTTAGATTAACAGATATAGACATGTAAAATTGATCTAAACATATGTGTATTAACTGTTCTTTTCCAATAACTAATACAATTACTAGTATAGTCATTTTAGCTATCATATATATATATATATATATGAGATACAATGAGATTAGCTATCTCATTGTAGATTTTGAAATATATATATATATAATTTTTCAGTTTCTTACACTAGGGAAACAATATAATATTTACACATGTGAGTTTGATTTATTTCACTTATGAGTATGGTCTCAAGTCACATTCATTTACTTATAAAACTCTCGGTGCAATCTTTCTTTAGAGCTGGGTAGTACTCCACTGTATAAAAACACATCTTTCTTATCTATTCCTTGATTGATGGTCACTTAAGCTATTTCCAAGATTTTGCTATTGAAAATTGTGCTGCTATAAACATGGGTGCACATAAATCACTGTGGTGTGATGTTTTGAATTCTTCTGGGAATATGCCAAGAAGCAGGATAGCTGGGTCAAATGGAATCTCTAATCTTAGCTTTTTGAGGAATCTCCACACTGATTTCCACAATGGTTTTACCACTCTACACTCCATCAACAGTGGAGAAGAGTTCCTTTATTCCAACAGCCCAGCATTTGTTGTTGGTCAATTTCTTGATCTTGGCCATTCTTTCTGGGGTGAGATGGAATCTTAGTGTTGTTTTAATTTGCATGACCATTGATGTTGAACATTTTTTTCATATATTTATTTGCTATTTGTATATCTTCATCTGAGTAGTGTGTATTCATCTTAAGTGCCCATTTTTGGGTTTGGTCTTTGAATTTTAGGGGCCTAATTTTTTTTTAATTCTTTGTAAGTTCTAGATAGAAGTCCTTTGAGGGATAGTTGGCTAAGATATTTTCCCAATTCATGAGTTTGATTTTCACTCTACTGGAGATCCTTTGACATGTAAAAACTTTTTAATAAGATGAGACCCCAGTTATTGATTCTTGGAAGTGTTTCCCATGCAGTTTGATTTTTGTCCATGAACTCTCTGCTTAATCCTATGTCATCAAGATTTCTACCTACTTTGTCTTAGTGTTTCTACTTACTTTGATTTAGTGTTTCTGGTTTAATATTTAGATCTTTGATCCACTTTGACTTTAGTTTGCTGCATGATGATATACATGAATCTAGTTTTAGTTTTTGGTGTTAGAGAACCAATGTTTCCAGCACCACTTATTAAAAGGCTTTCTTCCAGTGTACATGTTTGGCCCCTTTGTCAAAGATAAGGTAACTGAGTGTCTTTGTAGATGTGGTTGTAACTTCTAATCTACTCCATTGATCTTCAGCTCTGTTTTTATTCCATTACTATGCTGATTTTATCACAGTAGCTTTGTAATATAATTTCAAGTTGGGGATTGTGATGCCGCATGCCTTAGCTTTGTTGCCCAGAATTGCCTTTGCTATTCTAGGTCTCTTCTGGTTCCAGATGAATTTTAGGGACAATTTCTCTAGATCTGTGAGGTATGCAAATGATGTTTTAATTGGAATTTCATTGAATGTGTATTACAATTTTTGAAGAATGGCCGTTTTCCCAATGTTTGTTCTTCCTATCCATGAACAGGGAATATTTTTCCATTTTCTGAAAACTTCTTTAATTTCCTTTTTCTATTCTGTTTAGTTTAGTTCTCTTTAAAATAAAAAAAAATTTGAAAAAAACACACAAATGCAAAAAGCTATAGAGGAAATAGTCTCCCAGGTACAAAAACAAATGATGCTTAAAATAAAAAATAGTGGAGATGACACAGATAAAAGAATAGATGAGCTTAGAAAAATAATGGAAACAAAAAATACCCAATATAGGAAAGAAATGAAATCCATGAAACAGATCCAAACAGAAATCCAATAGATTAAAACCTTCACTGAAAGTAGATGCAATAGATTGAACAATAGCAAAGATAGAATATCAGATCTTGAAGACAGAATTGCAACCAGTGATCATAAAAGGAAGGATATCTTAAAAATAGCAAGAGACCATGAAAAAAATCAATTCAACAGCTACAAAATGAATCAAAGAAGAGTAACATAAGATAGACTGGAGTCAGTGAAAAGCTGGAGACGGTATAAATTCAATAAAAAATTCTTCACAGCAAAAATAACAGAAAACTTCCCAAACATGGAATAAAAACTTGACACACAAAAAAATGAAGCATATAGGGCAGTAATGAGCCAGATAAAACTATACCAAGACATATAATTATCACAGAAATTCAGCATAAAACAGAATACTAAAGCTTTTGGAGAAAATACATAGATCACTTATCAAGGAGAGACCATCAGAATCACAGCTGACTTCTCAATGCAAACACTCATGTCAAGAAGAGCTTGTAGTGAAGAATTTAAACTGAAAGAAAACAACTTCCAATTGAGATTAATGAACACTTCAGAAAACTAATGGAGAGATAAGATACTTTCAGGACAAAGACAAACTGAAGAAATTCATGACCATCAAGCCAACGCTACAAAGATTACTGAGAAATATTCCAGACAGAGACAAAAGTAACCACAATTCCAAGAACAACAACAGAAACAAACTACCAGGAAGGAAAAACAAATATCAAGAAAATATCAGGACACAATAAGCCAATATATACCAGTTATAATCATCAATGTAAATAAGCTCAAATCACCAATGAAAAGAAACAGACTGGCAGAATAGTTCACAAAACAAGATCTGACAATATGCTGTATACACAAAACATATTCAACTCAAAAAGAAATTCACAGGCTGAAATCAAAGGATGGAAAATAATCTTCCATGAAACATGGACCCAGAAAAAAATCAGGAGTACTTATTCTATTTGTAGACAATGTGAACTTCAAACCAAGAATGCTCAAAAAAGATAAATAAGGTCACCACATACTCATTAGAGGGAAAATTCAAGATGAAGAGCTAACAATCATAAATATGTATGCATCAAATACAGGAGCATGAAACAATATAAGACAACTATTAATAGCCATAAGTATCAAATAGGAAATATTTATATTGCTTATAAAAATTATAATAGGAGATGTTAATATCCCATTGTGACAAAATCATAGATCAACTAGACAAAAAATCAGCAAAGAACTATCAAAACTGAGCCAACCCTCTCCCAGCAGTGCCACGTAGAGGAGGAACACTGGGATCCGCCCCTGCTTGGGTCACTGGGCCAGCCTGCCATCTCCAAGCCCCAGACTGCTCCTGGCCTTGCTGCATGGAGGAAGAACATCAGCTGCTGAGCTCCACCCCTGCTTGCACAACTGGGCCTGCCTGAGTGCCTCAGCACCACTACCATGGGGAGGAGGAACACCAAGCTTGGCCCCTGCTCATGCCACTGGGCATGACTGAATGCTTCACTGCCTCCCCGCAACTGCCACACAGAGGAAAATCACCAACCCCCCCACCTCGGGCAGCCAACCCAGGCCTGCCAACCTCGGTGCCCTCCCACTGCTACCACACAGAGGCTGACCACAGTGCTCCTTTCTGGCTCAGGCCACTGAGCCATGCCTGCAACCCAACATGCTCCTCCCTTGTGCTGACCCAGAGGACTGCTGCACCCACCCTGGCTGGACCTCCTTCCCTCTGCCACCCTCCCCAACTCTTAGAGCAAGCACCACTGTGAACATTTGGGTCCCACCCTCCCTCACAGAACCTATTGGAATTGACTATTGGGATTAAATAACCAGATACTGGCCCAGAAGCTGAAAATGACAAGACAAAAAACCAAAATGCAATCTTAAACATCTAGTCCATCAGGTGCAAGAATAGACCACAGTGAAACAGAGGATTTTAAAAATCATACACCAGAAATCTATGAAAAGATAGCAAATGAAGTTTAAAAAAAATCTGGGAGGCTATAGAGGAAATCAAATTAGAAGTAATGTCTTACATAAAAACAGAAATAACAACCTTATTAAGGATTTGCTCAACACAGCTAGGGAAGAAATAGATTTTTAAAAATACAGGAGCATGGGAAATTGACTGAAACTTTGAATGAACAATGTAGAAAACAAGCAGAATCCATGAAACAAATTCAAAGAGGTATCAAGAAACAAAAAATTCTATTGAAAGCTGGAAAAACTTTAAATGAAGCTGAGGATAGAATTTCAGACCTTGAGAACAGGATCACAGATAACTATCATGAAAGGGTAAAACTTATAAAAACAATAAAGCAGCATGAAATGACAATCCAGCAGCTTCAAGATGACGCCAGGAGAAACAATGTAAGATTAATAGGCATCAGTGAGGACACAGGAGACAATGCAAAGAACATATCTAAGCTGTTCACAGAAATAATGGCAGAAAATTTCCCAAACATGGGGGGAAAATCTGACATAAAAACGTAAGGCATATAGAATGCCAAACAGTCATAACCAACATAAATCTACACCCAGACATATAATAATTAAGATCTCAGACAACAGCGTAAAAACAGAATACTAAAAGCTGTCAGAGAAAAGACGCAACTCACCTATCAAGGAAAGCCTATTAAAATCATGGCAGAATTCTCAGCACAAACCTTCAGGTTAAGATGAGCTTGGAGTGAAGTATTTCAAGCCCTAAAAGAAAACAACTTTCAACCCAGACTGATGTACCCAGCAAATCTGTCTTCTAAATTTAAAGGAGAAACAAGATACTTCCATGACAAAGAACAACTGAAGAAATTCATGTCCACAAAACCAACCTTAGAAAGAGGGCTGAAAGACATGCTAGATAGAGATAAAAATGACCAAAATCTCCAGAACAACAACAGGAAGAAACCACCAGGCTGGACAAGACATTAAACAAGGGGAAAATTCAGGAAACCAATAATAGGAACACAACATGGCAAAGTCGAGCCAGTACATATCAGTGATAGCCATAAATGTAAATGGGGTTAATTCCACCTGTCAAAAGAAGCAAGTTGACAGAATGGATCAAGACATGGGACCCCCAATATGCTGCATACAAGAAACACACCTGACCCAGAAAGAAACTCATAGAATAAAAGTCAAAGGATGGAAAACAGTATTCCATGCAATAGGAACCCAGAACACAGCAGGGGTAGCTATTCTGTTTGCAGACAAAGTGAACTTCAAACGTAAAATTATTAAAAGAGATAAAGAAGGCAACTACATACTTCTTAAGTGGAAAACTACAAGAGGAAGAACTAACAATTTTTAATATTTATGCACCAAATACAGGAGCATCCAACTATATAAGATAAACACTAATGGACAAGAAAAACCAAGTACACAAGAACACAATTATAACAGGAGAACTTAACACTCCACTGTCACAAAGAAATAAATCAACTACACAAAAAGTCAGCAAACAACAGAACTGAATCACACCTGTGAATGAATGGACTTAGTGGATGTTTACAGAGTGTTCTGACCAACCATATCAGAATATACATTTTTCTTAGCTGCACATGGGACATTCTCCAAAATAATCCATCTATTGACTTATAAAGCATTCTTAAGTAAATGCAAAGGGAGTGAAATTATCCCATGCATAATATCTGAGCATAGTGCACTAAAATTGGAAATCAACAGCAAAAAACCTGCATTTTGCTGCATAAATACATAAAAATTAAATAACAACCTCTTTAACAATCAGTAGGTTACAGATGAAATTAAAGAAGAAATAAAACTATACCTACAATAAAATGAAAATGCAGACACAACATATGGTAACCTTTGGGACACAATGAAAGCAGTCCTAGAAGGAAAATACATAGCCATAAATAGTCACATCAAGAAAATGGAATGAGCACAAATAAATAACCTAATGCTACATCTCAAGCTCCTAGAAAAGGAAGAGCAAGTCAAACTCAATGCTCATAGAAGAGAGGGAATTGTAAAGATTAGAGCAGAAACTAATGCAACTGAAACAAACAAACAAACAAAAATACAAAGAAGTAACAAATCAAAGAGCTGGTTTTTTGAGAGGATAAACAAAATTGATAAACCCCTAGCCAACCTTATAAAGAAAAAGAAAGAAAAAACCTAAATCCATGCAATAAGGACTGAAAAGAGGGAAATTACTACAAATCCCATGGAAATTCAAAAGATCATAAACACCTCCTTTGAAAATCTCTACTCACATAGGGTGGAAAACACAGAGGAAATGGACAGATTTCTAATAACATATGAACTACCAAAGCTCAACCAAGAAGATATAGCAATTTTGAATAACCCAATATCAGCTACTGAAATTGAAAATGTGTTTAAAAACTTATCAACAAAGAACAGCCCAGGTCCTGAGTGGATTCACAGCTAAATTTTATAAGAAGTTTAGAGAAGATTTAATGTCAACACTCCTTAAACTCTTCAATGAAAGTGAAAGAAAGCCAGTCCTCCCTAAATCATTCTTGGAGGCAAGTATTACCCTGATACCAAAACCAGAGAAAGACCCAACCAAAAAGTAGAACTATAGACCAATCTCACTAATGAACATTGATGCAAAGATTCTCAATAAAATACTGGCAAATAGAATGCAGCAAATCATCAAGAAGATTATACACCATGACAAAGTGGAATTTATTCCAGGAATGCAAAGATGGTTCAACATACACAAATCAATAAATGTAATACACCACATCAACAGAGCCAAAAATAAAAATTACATTATCATCTCAATAGATGCAGAAAAAGCTTTTGATATAGTCCAACACCTGTTCATCATAAAAACCCTACAGAAATTTGGAATAGATGATAGGTATCTCAATCTCATAAAGGCCATTTATGACAAACCAACAGCCAACATTATACTAAATGGACAAAAACTGAAAGCCTTCACTTTAAAATCAGGAACAAGACAAGGATGTCCACTATCACCACTCCTTTTCAATATAGTTCTGGAAACACTAGCCAGGGCAATCAGACAAGAGAGAAAAATAAAAGGAATAAAGATAGGAAAGGAAGAAGTTAAGCTATCATTATTTGCAGATGACATGATACTCTACATAGAAGACCCCAAAAACTCCTTTAAAAGACAACTAGAGGTAATCAACAAATTCAGCAGTGTAGCTGGATACAAAGTTAACACTCAAAAATCAATAGCATTCCTCTACATAAACAAAAAACTCACTGAGAGAGAAATTATGGAAATATCACCTTTCACAATAGCATCTAAAAAAAATCAGATACTTAGGGATCAACCTAACCAAGAATGTAAAAGATCTATATGCTGAAAATTATGCTACTCTAAAAAAGGAGATGGAAGACGATATTAGAAAATGGAAGGATATTCCTTGCTCTTGGTTAGGAAGAACCAACATTGTGAAAATGGCCTTACTCCCAAAAATGTTATACAGATTCAATGCAATCATAATCAAAATGCCATCAACATACCTTGCAGACCTAGAGAAAATATTTCCTAAAATTCATCTGAAAACAGAAGAAACCTAGGATAGCAAAGGCAATTTTGGGCAACACAGGCAAGACAGGAGGCATTTCAATTCCTGACTTGAAACTATACTACAAAGCCACAGTCATAAAATCAGCATGGTACTGGCAAAGAAATAGACCTGAGGATCAATAGATTAGAAGAGGCAAACACTACTACAAAGACACTCAAAAACCTTATATCTGACAAAGGGACTAAATATGTTCACTGGAAAAAAGATAGCCCCTTTAATAAATGGTGTTGGAAAAATTTGTTCTCCACAAGCTAAAGACTGAAATTAGATCCATGCCTATCACTGTGCACAAAACTAAAGTCTAAATGGATCAAAAACCTAAATATTTAAACAGAAACACTAAATCTACTGGAAGACAAAGTAGTTATAAGTCTTGGAGACATAGGAGTAGGCAGAGAATTCATGAACAAAACACAAACTGTGTAGGAAACACTTCAAAGAATCAACAAGTGGGATCTCATATTATTGAAAAGTTTCTGCACTTCACAAGAAATCACCAACAGAGTGAAAAGAAAACCCACAAAATAGGAAAGAATTTTAACCAGCAACCCTTCAGACAAAGGACTTATATCCAGAACATATAAAGAAATGAAAAACATCAAGTCCCCCAAATTCAAAGACCCTTTCCAAAAATGGGCATCTGAGATAAAAACACAGTTCTCAGGTGAAGATATACAAATGGCAAATAAATACATGAAGAAATATTCAACATCATTGGTCATTCAAGAAATGCAAATTAAACAGCACTGAGATTTCATCTCCCCCTGGAAAGAATGGTTTCCATCAAGAAAATGTCTGATAACAAATGTTGGTGAGGATGTGGGTAAAAAGGAACACTTCTTCACTGTTGGTGGAAGTGCAGACTGGTGCAGCCACTATGGAAATCACTATGGAAATTCCTGAAAAAAACTAGGATTGGGGTGAGGGAGTCAAGGCCGCACAAGGTGAGTTCCAGCCCACAGGTGCTGGCCCAGGGAGAGTTTAAGACCATCACTCCCAGCAGTGAAGTGCCCACCCACTCCCTAAAAGACTGGACCAAGTTCAGGAGGTTTCACGGCCCTGACTAGACCATGCCCACTGACCTTCTTTCAAGCCGGGGACCCAAGGCAACATGAGGGAGCCAAGGCCATGTGAGGGAGTCAAGGCCGCATGAGGTGAGTGCCAGTGCACTGGCGCTGGCCTGCTGGCCTGCTGGCCCACTGGCCTGGGGAGAGTTTAAGACCATTGCTCCCAGCAGTTAAGTGCCCGCCCACCTTCCTAAACACTGGACTTGCCTTGCGAGGTCCTGTAGGCCTGAATGGGCCATGCTCAGCAACCTTTATTCAGTCCCAGGAGCCCAGGGCACAGGAGGTGATTTCCACCACACCTGGGGGAAGCATTGGAATATCACCCACAACATGGAAATATAGAAAAATGACAGGGCTGGGGATTTAGCTTAGCGGCATAAGCACCTGCCTTGCAAGCACGCGGTCATTAGTTTGTTCCCCCGTACTAATAAAAAGAAAAAAAGAAAAAGAAAATGACAAGGCAAAAGACCAAAATGCAATCTCAAACCTCCAGCCCATCCCAAGAAAGTCTAGGAGCCATCTACACAGAAGAAAATATAAGCCATACTCTGAAATGCCTGAAGTGATATCAACTGAAATAAAGAAGCAATTCCAGTAAGCTATGAAGGAACACAAATCAGAAATAATCTCCCAGCTAAAAGAAGAAATGATAAAAGTAGTGAAAGAAATACTGAATACATCTAATGAAGACACTGTTTAAAAATTAGAAGAACAGGAGAAGTCAAGATGGCCGATCACTGAGCAACAAAATACAAAGCCTCCCAGGAGAAACAACTCATTTGCCAGAATAAAAGACCCTGGAGAGACCCAGACAGAGGGAGATGGATCCTCTTGACACAGGAAGAAATTAAAACATAAAAAAGTTCATCAAATATGTCAGGACTACAACTGAAACAACTAAAAATTATGGGACACAGCATTTTCATTTGTAGCAACCTGCCAAGTTTGCAAAGGCCTGAATCAGCGCCGGCCGGCAGAGCTGCTCAAACTCATTCCCACCACTCACAGGAACCACAGTAGTGCTGAAGTCAGGGTTTGGTGACCCCAATGGACAATGGAGCTAGCAAAGGGACCTTCATTAATCCACGATCAGTGCTGGGAATGAGACCCAAACCCCCCAAGGAAGGGCGTGACCAAATGGGCAACATGTTGGAATCAAGCAAGAGGAGCCTGAACTGGGAGCGACAGTGACTTCAGTTGGTTCCTCCCTTCTCAGAGCAGATTCATGGGATTTGCTTGGACTGGGCCATGTCCCTGGCCGGGACCCAATGAGCCATCCCAAATCAATTGCCTGTGCCAAGCATGCACTAACCAGTTGAAGGCCCCTGATGTTTGGTTAGCCTGGTAGGGAGGGGCAGGCATATATAGCCACGGCTTACACCTCAGTGACAAGAGCAGGCAGGAGAGGGCAGAGGTCCCTCACCAGTGTACTTCAGAGGAAATGTGGCCAACAGGGAAGGGGGCAGG
The DNA here is from genome assembly GCA_004027455.1 of Hydrochoerus hydrochaeris. Classification (NCBI taxonomy): domain Eukaryota; kingdom Metazoa; phylum Chordata; class Mammalia; order Rodentia; family Hydrochaeridae; genus Hydrochoerus; species Hydrochoerus hydrochaeris. Next base: position 90,461 of record PVLA01001595.1, on the reverse strand, counting down.
GACCTGCACTGTAACCTGTGTGGAGGAAGCCAGGACCATGACAGGATAGGCAGGAGTAGGACCCCAGCCCAGAACCCTGAGAGCCCTGATCCAGGAGAGGGAAAAACAAGGGAGACAGGGCAGCAAACATACAACATCAGACATGGCTTCAATGGACATTAAGAGATATCTTTGGAATCTTGTAGATGAGCTCAAAACTGAAATATTAAATCAGGTAAAGCAAGATATGAGTAGAGTAATAAAAGAAATGCTCTCAGGAAGCACCTCTCAGGAAGATATAGATGGAAGAAGGGAAGAGCATTGATCTTTAGGTCTGTTTTTATTCCAGTCCCATGTTGATTTTATTACAGTAGCTGTGTAGAATAACTTCAAGTCAGGGATTGTGATGCCTCCTGCTTTGCCTTTGCTGCTTAGAATTCCCTTTGCTATTCTAGGTCTCTTCTGATTCCAGATGAATTTTAGGAGTGATTTCTTTAGATCTATGAGGTATGTTAGTAGTATTTTCATTGGGATTGTGCTGAATCTGTATAACAATTTTGGGAGAATGACCATTTTCTTTTTCTTTCTTTTTTTTTTTTTTGGTACCAGGGATTGAACTCATGACCTTGTGCTTGCCAGGCAGGCATTTAAGCCATTGAACTAAATCCTGGGCCCAGAATGGCCATTTTCACAATGTTTTTTCTTCCTATCCATGAACAAGTGATGTCTTTCCATTTTCTGAGGTCTTCTCTCATCTTTTTTCAGGGTAGTATAAATTTCCCTGAATAGTTCTTTTACTTCTTTCATTAGATTAATTCCTAAGTATTTCATTTTTTGGGATGCTAGTGTGTGAAGAGTGTGGCTTCTCTTATTTCTCTCTTAGTGATTTTGTTGTTAGTGTATAGGAATGCTATTGATTTTTGAGTATTGACTTTGTATCCAGCTACATTGCTGAATTTATTTATTATATCTAGGAGTCTTTCAATGGAGATTTTGGGGTCTTCTATGTAGAGTACCATGTCATCTGCAAATAATGATAATTCAACTTCCTCTTTTCCTATCTTTACTCTTTTTATTTCTCTCTCTTATCTAATTGCTCGGCTAGTATTTCCAGTACTATGTTGAATAGGAATGGTGATAAGGGACATTCTTGTCTTATGCCTGATTTCAAGGTAGTCTTTCAGGTTTTGGCCATTTAATATATACTCTTTAATAAGACATGATCCCAGTTATTGATTCTGGTAAGTTGTATTTGTATTTTCATTTGCTTGTAGTTATTGTTTAATTTCTTCTTTAATTTCCTCTGGGACCTACTCATTGTTCAAGAGTGTATTATTCAGTTTCCATGTGTTTGTGGGGTTTTTGTAGTTTCTTCTACTTATAAGTTAAATAAACCAAACTCACATATATAAATACTGTACAGTTTCCCTAGTGTAAGAAATGGTAATAGTACAGAAGATTTTATGTTAATCATGATTCCCCATTACATTGCTTTGAAGTATTATAATGTTTTCATTCATTGGTTAGAATGATTTTATTCTGTTTTGTTTGATTTTATTATGTGTGATGGTATAAACAGCTATTTTGAGGAAAAGAAACATTATGGTAACCATCTCTGATTTAATATCAGCTTGCTTTGAAGTCCTACCATACTTTTGTTCTTCTATTATCATTGGTTCTATTATGTTGTGTCTTATTGGGTTTTAATATGTGTGTTAGTATAGACAAAGTTTTTATGGAAAATGAGATATTATACTAGCCATTGTTCATTTTCTGTTATTTGGTTCAGAATACCCTGTAATACTTTCATTCTCTTGAATGATTTTATATTATTTTCTTATGTTTGATATTATTGTGTGTGAAGCAATGCTCAACTGTTTCAAAGAAAAAGATATAAATGGTAGCTACTATTAATATCCAGTTGTTTTGTTTTAAAGTGCTGTGTTGCTTACATTGTTCTGTTCTGAACTGCTTTGTTCTGTCCTCTTTTGTTTTATTCTCTTTAAAATAAAAAAAACTAGGATTGGAATTTCCATTCAATCCAGCTATTCCCCTCCTGGGTATTTTCCCAGAAAAACTGAAAAGGTCATACCACAGTGATATATGTGCACCTATGTTCATAGCAGCACAATTTGTGATAGCTGAATCTTGAAAACAACAAAAATCCCAATCAACTTCAGAGTGAATAAAAGAATATGGTATTTTTATACAATGGAATACTACTCAGCTATATAAAGGATGATCTTGAGGTCTTTATAGGTAAATGGAGGCAACTTGAAAATATCCTCATTAGTGAAATGAACAATACTCACATGAGTAAATATCACATTGTCTCTCTAGTATAAAAAATAATAAAAACTGACAGAATAATGGGACCCAAAAGGTATAATAGATATTGTGAAAGCAAAAGGGAAGGAAAGTGTTCTAAAGAGTATAATGGTATGTATAGTGTGTGAGATAGATGACCATATTACTGAACTTCTGTTGGAACACTGAACAGAAGGATTTGTATTGTCAATGTTTAAGTGTCTAGCCACTATTTATGCTCTGATTTTGTGACTTTGGCAACTATTCTTTAGGACAACAATGAGTAATGTATCAAATAGCGATTCTATGATGATAATTTTTTAATTTGGCATTGTTTTACCCTTATTTTGTTTTTCTTTTTTTTAATTCTCTTTTCTTTCTTTGAAAAAAAGAACATTTTGTAATATAACAACCATTGTTAAATTTCTTTCATTCTGTTTTGAAAACTTATAATGTTGTTTCGAGTTTACTATTGTGGTTTATGCCTTTTGCTTTTAGTTCTTATTTTCTGACTTTTCTCTTTTTTAAATACAATTTTTAAAAAATGTAAAAAAAAACTGAACTGACTTTGTGAAAAAATAAATTCAGTAAATGTTTCTATATTGTTCTACCCAACATCGTCAGAGTACACACTATTTTTAAATGCACATGGAACAATTTCTAAAATAAACCATATAGTAGACCAAAGAACTTGCTTAAATACAAAGGAATTAAAATTATCCCATTCATATTATCTGATGACAGTGCACTGAAATTGGAAATTTATGGCAAAAGAAACTGAAAAAAACTGCATAAACACATGGAAATCAAATAACACACTGCTGAACAACCAATGTGTCATAGATGAAATTAAAGAAAAAATTTAAAAAGTATCTAAAATTAAATGCAAATGCCAATGTAACAAACCAAAACCTATGGGATGCAATGAAAGCAGTCCTAAGAGAAAAATATATAGCTAAGAACAGTCACATCAGGAAAACATAACAAGTACAAATAAACAATCTAATGCTGCACTCAAGCTTATATAAAAATATCAAGTCAAGAAAAAAGCTCATAAAAGGGAAGAAATTATAAAGATCAGAGCAGAAATGAATGCAGTTGAGACTAAGAATACAATACAAAGAATTAATTAGTCAAAGAACTGGTTCTTGAAAAGAATATACAAAATTGATAAACCCCTAGTCAATCTTATGAGGAAAAGGAAAGAAAAAGCTCAAATTCGAGAGGAGCTAAAGATGACGATCAGTGGGCAACAAAATACAGAGCCTCCAGGGCAGAAACAACTCATACACCAGAGTAAAACATCCTGGAGAGATCCAGACAGAGGGATATGGATCCTCTTGACACAGGAAGAAATTAAAATAAAAAAAGCTTGACAAACATGCAGTCTTGGGACTATAATTGAAACAGCTAAAACACAGCTCTTTCCACTGCCACTGACAGAGCCACCAGAACTCACACAGGCCGCAACCTGCAGAGCCTCCCGAACTTGTTCCTGCCGCCACTCACAGGAGCCACAGCTGCACTGAAGTCAGGGGTTGGTGAGCCCAACAGAGAACAGAGCTGGTGAAGGGACCTTCATTAATCCATGGTCAGTGCTGGGAATAAGACCCCGCCCCAACAGGAAGGGCACGACCAAATGGGCAACATGTTGGAATTGGGCAGGAGGAGCCTGAATGAGAAGCAACAGTGACTTCAGTTGGTTGCTCCCTCCCCAGAGCAGATTTGTGGGATTTGCTTGGCCTGGGTCATGCCTCTGGCCGGGACCCAATAAGCCATCCCAAACCAATTCCATATGCCTTGCATACACTAACCTGGTAAAGGCCCCTGAAGTTTGACTGGCCTTGAGGGGAGGGGCCATCATATGCAGCCCCTGCTTACACCTCAGTGACAAGAGCAAACAGGAGAGGGCAGAAATCCCTCCCCAGCATGTTTCAGAAGAACCATAACCAACAAGGAAAGGGACTGAGACCTCCACTATTCACCTGTATGGAAGAAACCAAAAACATGATAAGAGAGAGAAATAAAAAAAAAAGCCCCCAGCCCAAAACTCTGAGAACACTGACCCAGGAGAGAGAAAAACAAAAGAGACTGAGGGCAGCAAACATGCAACATCCGACATGGCTTCAATGGACATTAAGAGATATCTGTGAGAACTTGTAGACAAGCTCAAAACTGAAATATTAAATCAGGTAAAGCAAGATATAAGTATATTAATAAAAGAAATGCTAAACACTTCTCAAGAAGACACAGATGGAAGAAGGGAGAAACACCAAAAAAAGGAGAGAAACATTAGATAAAGAATATAAAGAAAATCTAGAATACATGAAGCAGACTCAAAGAGATTACCAGGAAATTAAAAACTCCATTGAAAGCTGGCAAAACTCCTTAAAAGAAACTAAGGATAAACTATCAAAACTTGACGACAAGTTTGCAATGTGTGATCATGGAAGGAAAGATCTCTTAAAAATAACAAGGAAACAGGCAGTAACAATACAAAGGCTAGAAGATGACAAGAGAATCTGCAATTTAAGAATAAGAAATGAGAACAAAGAAGCAGGAATACAAACAGGTGAATTACAAAGGCTATTCAAGGAAATAATTAAGGACTTACTAAAAGCTAGCAGCATCCATTCCCCACTTTTGACTACCAAACATATCTATTGATAGTGTCAAATGTCTCTTGGGGAATACAGTTTCCCCCAGTTGGGCAAAATTAAATTAAAGCAATAGCAACAATAATAAATATCAAATTTTGCCTCAGCAATTATACTTGCAATCTTATTGGTTGACCATAGTTATGTCCCATCTCATACCCACCTTGCAAGTTCCCATTTTTTTCCACCTTGGACCCATCTCACCTTGTGGTTTTACTCTGTAAAAATCCCTAGAAAAGGCAGAGTCTTTGGCAACTCACTCGGGACCCCTTCTGTCTCTCAGACAGAAGATTTCTTTCTCTCAATGAATATATTTTGTTCTTAAAAAAATAACAAATGTCAGATCTTAGTAGAAACTGTTGAGGATTTCAAGGATTGGGGCTTGTGGTACAGATTATTATATATTCACATACGGTGAAGATTGAGGTGTCTGAAGAAAAGCCCTGAGACTTGTATAACAATATTACGGTGATAGTGCCCAACACATACGTTCATTACTGTTTTGAGTATAGTCCCAAGTGCTTCACCTGTGTCAGTTTACTCTATTCAATAGCAACCTGATGAGGTAATGTTATGGTTTATACACCGTGTCAACTTGAGAAGTCTAGAACTAACTAAAGGATTCAGCAGCTCTACATCCTGGGGTGTAGAGGACAGCCCTGTATCATTCTAAGATATTGTTGGTTGTGTCATTTTGAGACGGTCAAACACTGTGTCTCAGCAGGGGGCCAGGGTGCTTAGTGTGTAACATTCTCACCTGTGCAGGAGGGGGGCATCTAGAGGGTGTGAGTGCTACCCCCACCCCAGGGGAGTAACCTGTACACAATAAAATGCAAATGAGGAGGGACTGATTGCTGGTTCTTTGGAGGAACTCCAGTCTTTGCCTCCTGGCTTCTGGCACAGACTGTTTGGTTTCCACCTAGGACTCTTCAGCCTTCTTCATGGACTCTTCAGCCTTCCGTGAGATCCTTCAGTGTTCCATCGCAGACCCATCAGCCTCCTGATAACGGACTTGCACAGGACACTGCAGTAAGCGCCAGCCCTTGGGCTGGGCCCTTTCAGCCTCCAGTGGGGAGACACACTCTGCACGCTCCCTCATCGGACTTTGTGGCTGACCATTGTAAGTCAGTCTTGTAATTTCTTATATATTTGCATATCATGTGTTTTATCTGTTTCTCTAGTAAACTCTGACTGACACAGGTATGTTCCAAGTCTTCCCAGTGCTCCTGTTGGCAGCTGCTGCTGCTTAACCTGACTGATACAGTGGAGGAAGAGGCTTGACCCTGGGGCAGATTTGGGCCATGATAAAAAGGAGTGAAATTTTCAAGCTTTGTAGGAGTTTTGCAAAGACTTGTTCCTGCTGTGTGGAAGTACACAGTGCTATAATGAGATAGGTCCAGGACGGTGAGGAAAAATTGCCAGAGATTATGCACACCCGACGTGTTTCTGTGTCAATTATGCTACCTTGGTTACCCTAGGGAGCTACAATTTTAGAGGCAGAATGCTGGCACCGATAAAACTTGACCAATAAGATTTAATTTGAAAAAAAAATCCTGTAGCTTCTAGGTTAAGTCAGTGATTACTGTCCACAAACACAGCTTTGTCAAATGCACCTATAGAAAGATTTTTCAAGATCTCCAACCTTTTCTGAAGCTAAGACCAACCAAGATGAGCTTCTGGGATTTTGGGAGCTTTTGAGGTATGGCTTACTTTTAAGAGAAACCATAGACTGAAAGTCTTCCTTCTTTTCTTCTGGATGGCAGAAAGATGTGTACCAGAGGGTATTTAAGAATCCCTGAAGGTCTCCATTTGGAAAGCATTGCCCTTTTTATGTGGAGCCACAAGATGGCACTGTGATGCCTGCATTGGAAAGTAGGTCAGAGGGAGAGAGCTCTCCGGGCCAATGTGCAAATAGAAAACCACTGCTGTCCTCTGTATTTGCTTTACTATCTATGCTAACAAGATGCAGTAATTTTATTCCAAATGAATATATATTACTGGGTTTGCCAGGGATGTTGTCTGAATCCAGGACAGAGGATCGATGTTCAGGGCCAAGAGGAAAGTGGAGAGAGAAGTAAGTTGGAAGAAGAACAAGAGACCAGGAGTACTCTGGCTTGCTTCAGCTGTGCATTCAACTTATGTTTGCATTTTAGTGTAAATATCCTGCAGTATGAGCTTGGTTTGAAACCAAGGTTCATATAAACCCCTTTGTCTGGTCCTGGACAGAGGGGTAGCTACACTGATGTTTTCACTAAGGTATTCCAGAAGCAGAATGACAGGCTGTAGTTTGATTTCTCTCTTCTTTATCCTTAGTTGCACCTTTCTCTCAGATTGGTTATTATCTGACATTTTGTTTAATTTAGGGTCTAGTTGCTCTTAAAGTTCAGGCCTTAGATCTTTAAAATTTCAACAAATGAAAACTGAGTTTTGTCTCTGCCCAACTCAACATTCTTCAAGTCTAGCTGGAGTTTTTGGGTCTTAAGTGAAATTGCAGAGGAGACAATGCTGGAAGAACTGGTTTTCCTCTTGAGCTGCTTTCTTTAATATGGATCACAGCTCCAGAATGATGAGCTCCTTCAGTGCCAGGACGCTCAGAAGATTTCAGTTTCACTGAGTTTCCCACAATCCCCACTTATGCTTCCTGAGGAGCCTAGAGGCTTTTGGGTGAGGATTTTCTTAAAGACAACAGCCAGAACAAAAATCAAAAAGAAATGACAGCAAGGACAACAATCAGGTGAGCCCTTATATTTGTTTCACTTACTGAATAAGAAATTCTAGAATGAGTCATTTTGGTATAAGTATCTCATCTCTAGAAGGACCTCAGTAATTTTTCTAGATTATACAGAATTATGGAGTATAGAATTAAAAAAATCTATTTTAGCCATGCTAACTTTTCTGGATTACAGAAAATTTTGAAGTACAGAATTTTAAAAAACTCTGTTTCAATTGTGCCAGTTGTGAAAGATACTCCATGATCTGTCTTTCTTCAGGTTTATCTCCTCTCAGCCTAAACTCCAAGTGTACCAAGCTTTTTATAGATTTTTGCCTTGCAATCTGCTTCTATTATCCATCCATGACTTGAGATCCTATTCATTTCTTTATCCTTATTAGGGATATTTTTGGTTGCATGTGACAAAAACTCAGTTCAAATTGGCTTAATTAAAAAAACAGTGCAGAAGTGCGATTTATTGGTATATATAACAAATAAATTTGAAGAATCCATAGTACACCTTCAGGAACATTTGGGTCAGAGGGCTCAGAGGGTGTTATCAGAGTGCCATTCCTTTCTACTTATCCAGTGCTTATCTTCATATAGGTTTTATTCTAGGCAGGCCATCTCCATATGGTGACACGTAGATGTTCAAGTCTTCCATCTACTTGCTCAGTAAGCTCAGGGAAATGAAAGGTTCATCAAGAGTTTGGGGCTGGAGTGTTATTCATTAAAGTAGCTTTGGGAAAGTAACCGTATATAAACCAATTCCTTTGAAAAGGAGAGCTTGTTCTGGTTAATCAGTTCTTGATTTTGGGATGACTTCAGTGTTAGTGGGTGGAGACAATCTAAACCAAATAGAGGAAGAGAATAGAAGAGAAGAGGGGTAACTGTCTTAGTTACTTTCTCTTTGCTGGGACAAAATACTCAACACAACTTAAAAGAAGAGAAATTTATTCAGTTTAAATTCCTGGTCAACAGGCTCCAAGGCAGAAACAGAATGGCAGAGGCATATGGTAGAAGAAAAGTGTTCAACCCATGGCATCCAGGAAGCAGAGAGAAGGGAGGAGGCTGGGAGGGGGATATACTTCCAGTCCTTTCCCCAGGAACCAGCTCTTCTGATTAGACCTCACCTCTCAACAGTACATTAAGTTATGCGGATTAATTCACTGATAAACGTAAGATCCCCATTATCCAATCATCTTCCAAAACTCCATCGCTGAACACATGAGGCTTTTAGGGGGCAATTTAGATCTAAACCATAACAACACAGACTATTCCTTTAGTGTTATATTTTAAAAAACCTAGTGCTAAACACAAGGCCATCTAGATTTTCTTTTATGTTATCTTCTAGGTAGTCTTACAGTTTTGCATTTTACACTTAGGTCTATGGTTTGAGTCAATTTTTGTGAGGGTCTAAGGTCTGTGTAACAGATGCATGTTTTTGTATGTGAATGTTTAGTTTTTCCAGTACCGTTGATCAAGAAGATTATCTTTTCTCATTGTATTGCTTTTTATCTTTTTGTAAAAGACAAAATTTATTTATGTAGTTTTATTTCTAAGCTACTTATATTTTATTAGTGTTTCTGTTTATGCTTTTGATAATATCCTACCTTTTCGTTATTGTGGCTTTATAGTAAGTCTTTAAATTTTTTGAGTTTATTTTTTAAAATTGACTCATAAAAATTTTACATGTTGATAGGGTATCATGTCATTATGACAAAGCTGAGACTCCTACCCTTGAGAGCTGGTGGAGCCCACACTGCCAGCCTGAATCCAAGTTCACATTGTCTCCTCACAGTGAATGTATTGTAACAAGTGTCTGAAGTTTGGGAGAGGAGGAAGGGCAGAAATAACATACAAATAGGGAAGTAAGACATTGGATAGTGTTGAGGTAGGCTCATTAGTCTCATAGAACATGGAACAGTAGATATATCAACAGAGGTTGATATATCTTGGTGCAAACCAAGATAAATCATTTGGTTCAAACCCCAGTAAGAGAAGCAGTTATACTCTAAACTCTTATAAATTTTATAGGACTTGAATTTTGATATGAATGAAAATTGATGTTTTTATACATTTTTTGAGCAAATACATTTCTTTTAATAAGTCTTCCTTCTTTGTATATGTTGCTTTATGATTAGAATATAGGTAAAAATCACTTTCTTTTTAAAATCAAGAGAAAAAGCCCAAACCCCCTTAGTCCAGAAATGAAGACCAGGCTGACAGTTGATGACAACTTGATTGTACCCTTATTTCTGCCTCCTGGAGTGTGATTTTTGGGACCTTTGCCCAAAGTTGGATTTGCCTGTCATTTCAGATATGGCCAAGAAGCTTCACAAAAGCTGTCTCAGCAAACTTGCTGACTGAGGGAATGAATGATGTGGTTGAGGCTGAAATTTGCTGAGAGATGGAGTTGAATAAAATTTGATTGTCAGAAGAATTAAGACAGTGACTTCTTTGGGAGAAGTAGACATTTTATTTAATAGGTGCCATTGAAAGCACTAAGACCTTAAGTTTTTATTTGGAAAAGTTTTAAAAGCAGAGAAAACTTGAATAGTCATTTCTTCAAAGAAGATAATGCAGTTGGCTATTATGTTTATGAAAAGATGTTTAACATGCTTAAAAGATGCTTAATAAAGTCAATAAGGAAAAAAAGTCAAAATCACAGTGAGACACGAAATGCCACTGTACCACTTCATACCCATGAGGATTCCTAGAACCAAAAGAAAGCAAAAAAATTTTTTTTTATTTAAAGAGAAAAAAAAAACCAGGAAAAAGGTAGAAATATTGCAGAATCTCAAGAAAAGAAGATAAACAGTAAGAAATCACTAGTTGATACATTACATATTTTTCTTTTAGAAATAGTTATTCAAGTTACAGGATTAAAGCACACAAGGTGGACACTAAAGCAGTGAGAGTGCAAACAGATCTGTTCAACATTTCCACAAGAACATAGAAATATGGTCATCAATCCCACACATCTAAACATACATGCAGCTATATCTTTTATAGCACTTCCTATTTCCTGTTTTTTACAATAGCAATTATACATTTTTGAAATTTTATTTAAACAGAAAAAAGGGTAGCAACAATATAGAATTCTAAAAGAAAGAAAGAAAAAGGAGAATGAGAAAAAGTCCCACTAAGAAATCAGTAATTTATAAATTATGCACTGTCATCCTGGATATAGTTGTTCAAGTTACAAAGTTAAAGGGTACATAGTAAATATTCAGACTACAGTCAGACTACAAACAGCTCTGTTCAAAGATCCAACAAAGATTCAGCAATATGGTCATCTATTTTACACACTCAAACATACATGCAGTTATATCCCTTAGAGCTCTTTCTTTTCCTCTCTTTTTTACAATAGCAATTACACATTTTGGTTTTATTACATTTGCAGTTCTTATTTACTTTTTACACTAGAGACACAATATAATATTTATAAATATGATTCTTATTTACTTCACTAATGAGGATAGTCTCAAGTTGCCTCCATTTGCCTATGAAGGCCTCAAGGTCATTCTTTTTTATAGCTGAGTAATATTCCATTGTATAAAAATGCCACATCTTTTTCATCCACTCTGCAGTTGATGGGCATCTTGTTTGTTTCCAGGATTTAGCTATCACAAATTGTGCTGCTATGAACATGGGGGCACGTATATCACTATGATATGAACTTGTCAGTTCTTCTGGGAAAATACCCAGGAGGGGGATAGCTGGATTGAATGGGGCTTCTAATCCTAGTTCTGAGAATTCTCCATATGGATTTCCATAATGGTTGCACCAGTCTACATTCCCACCAACAGAGGAGCAGTGTTCCTTTTTCCCCACAGCCTCGCCAACATTTGTTATCAGTTGATTTCTTGATGACAGCTATTCTTTCTGGAGTAAAGTGGAATCTCAATGCTGTTTTAATTTGCATTTCTTGAATGACCAGTGATGGTGAACATTTCTTCATGTATTTACTTACCACTTGTATATCTCTTTCTCAGAACTGTGTGTTCATCTCAGATGCCCATTTTTGAAGAGGGTCTTTGAATTTGGGGGTCTTGATGTTTTTCAATTCTTTATGTATTCTGGACACAAGTCCTATATCTGAGGGGTTGATGGTTAAAATTTTTTCCCACTCTGTTGGTTTTCTTTTCACTCTGTTGGTGATTTCCTTTGAAGTGCAGAAACTTTTCAATAGTGTGAGATCCCATTTGTTGATACTTTGAAGTGTTTCGATACAGTTTGTGTTTTGTTCATGAATTTTCTGCCTACCCCTATGTCGCCAAGACTTCTACCTACCTTGTCTTCCAGTAGATTTAGTGTAAGAAAGCAAAATTTAAAAATAAGGAAAGTAAGTGTTGGCGGGAAGAAGTCAAGATGGCCGATCAGTGAGCAACAAAATGCAAAGCCTCCTGGGAGAAACAACTCATGCCAGAATAAAACATCCTGGAGAGACCCAGACAGAGGGAGATGGATCCTCTTGACACAGGAAGAAATTAAAACATAAAAAAGCTCATCAAACACATTGGGACTACAACTGGAACAGCTAAAAATTATAGGATACAGCATTTTGGCTGAGATCCACCAAGTTTGCACTGGCCTGAATTTGCACCAGCTTGAATCCTTGCCAGCTGGCAGAGCCACCCAAACTCATTCCCACCACCACTCACAGGAGTCACAGCAGCCCTGAAGTTGCAGGTTGGTGAGCCCAACAGAGAGCAGAGCTGGCGAAGCGACCTTCATTAATCCACGGTCAGTGCTGGGAATGAGATCCCCCCCATGGGAAGGGCGTGACCAAATGGGCAATATGTTGGAATTGGGCAGGAGGAGCCTGAACTGGGAGTGACAATGACTTCAGTTGGCTGCTCCCTCCCCCGAGCAGAATCGTGGGATTTGCTTGGACTGGGCTGTGCCTCTGACTGGGACCCAATGAGCTGTCCCAAATTGATTCCCTGCACTTAGTATGCATTAACTGGGTGAAGGCCCCTGAAGTTTGGTTGGCCCAGTGGGGAGGGGCAGGCAGGAGAGGGCAGAGTTCCCTTGCTAGTGTGTTTCAGGGGAATCATGGCCAACAGGGAAGGGGGCTGGGACCTGTACTGTACACCTATGTGGAGGAAGCTGGGACCATGACAGGAGAGAAAGGCAAAAGGAGACCCCAAGCCCAGAACTCTGAGAGCACTCATCAAAGAGGGGAAAAACAAGGGAGACTGAGGGCGGCAAACACGCAACATCAGACATGGCTTCAATGGACATTAAGAGATATCTTCGGGATCTTGTAGACGAGCTCAAAAGTGAAATATTGAATCAGTTAAAGCAAAATGTGAGTAGAGTAATAAAAGAAATGCTCTCAGGAAGCATCCCTCAGGAAGATACAGATGGAAGAGGGGAGGAACACAAAAAAAGGAGAGAAACATTCGATAAAGAATATAAAGAAAATATAGAATACATGAAACAGATTCAAAGAGACTACCAGGAAATTAAAAACTGCATTGAAAGCTGGCAAAACACCTTAAAGGAAACTAAGGATAGACTATCAAAACTTGAAGACAAGTTTGCAATGTGTGATTATGAAAAGAAAGATCTCTTAAAAATAACAAGGAAACAGGCAGTAACAATACAAACACTAGAAGATGACAAGAGAATCTACAATTTAAGTATAAGAAATGTGAATGAAGAAGCAGGAATACATACAGGCAAATTAAAAAGGCTATTCACAGAAATAATTAAGGAAAACTTCCCAAGCATGGGAAAAGAAAATGACATTCAGTTGTGTGAGGCATACAGAAATCCAGCCACCTACAACCAAAACAGAGCCACACCCAGACATATAATAATCAAGATACCAGAAATTCAATATAAAAACAGAATATTAAAAGCCATCAGAGAAAAGAAACAATTACCTATAAAGGTAAGCCCATCAGGATCACCACTGACTTCTCCACACAGACCATCAGATTAAGACGAGCTTGGAGTGAAGTATTCCAAGCCCTGAAAGAAAATAACCTCCAGCCCAGATTGATGTACCCTGCAAAACTGTCACTAGAAATTAATGGAGAAACAAGATGCTTCCATATCAAAGAGGAACTGGGGGAGTTTGTGACCACCAATCCAACCCTACAGAGAATACTGAAGGACATTCTAGAGAGAGAGAAAAAAAACACCAGGATTTTAGGAACAGTGGCAGAAAGGCCTCAAAGAGTGGGGCAGGTAGTAGAATGAAGGAGAAAAGTAGACAAGCAAAGGCAGAAAAATAGTGTAACAGAAATGAGGCAGAGAAGGATGGCTAGAATCTCTAACATAGAAGGCCTTGATACACTATATTGTTAATAGTGTACTAGGATTTAAAACCCACATTACTCACATCACTCTGCTTAGATGTATTATATTCTGTTCCAGTCATTCTACCTGTACTAGATTTGAGGGCACAGACAGCAATCCCAAAAATAACAAGATATAGTATGATAATCAGCCTTAATTTCCTATTAACTTAATCTAAAGCTCTGTATAACCTACACTGTTTTACCATGACTGATTGTAATTGAATCTGGTTTGTTAGATCGCTGTTTTGTATTGATAGATTTTATTCGAAGCTGTTATGGTTGATAGTATCAAGTCTGAGAGTATAGGCAACTGCACTTAAGATGACAAGATTCACTAGAATATCCAATCTGGTTTGATTATTACCTGCCTTTGAAGTTTTATACTATCTACAATGTTTTATTTTTACTAATATTGTTATGTACTGCTATATTTAATTATACTGCTATATTCAATTATGCCTGATGATATAGACAATTCTATTGAAGATAATAAGAGACAACACAGTACCCATTGTAGATCACCTTGTACTGTGGTTTTATGACTTTTTGATTTCATGTTTTTATAGGAATTAGTTTGTTTTGTCTTGCTATGTTTTGTTTTTCCCTCTAATACAGAAAGGATAAAAATACATGTAGAGACTCATGCATGCATAGCTGTTTACAGTCTCACTGTTTAAATATCTACTTTGTATGCTTTAATTTTGTAAATTGAACAACTATTTCTAAGAGGACACTATGTAATTTATCAACTAGTGATTTCTTATTATCTTCATTTTTTTTTGAAATTCTGTATTATCTCTACCCTTTACATGCTTTTGTTTCTCTTTAAATAAAAAAAATCAAAAAAAGTGTTGGCAAGAATGTGGAGAAATTATAACCCTAGTATATTGCTGGCGGGAAGGAAGAATGTTGTGGATGTTACAAAAGATTCTATGGAAGTTCCTAAAAAATTTAAGCATAGAGTTACCATATGATCCACAATTCTGTTCCTATGTATGTGCTAAAGAATTAAAATAGGAGCCCAAATAGTTACCTGTATGACAGTTTTACTGCAACATTATTCATAATAGCCAAATATGGAAATAACTCAAGTGCCCATCAATAAATGAATGGCCCAACATAAAATAGTATGTGGATACAGTGGAATATTATTTAGCAGAAAATAAAGGTGAAGTTTTGATAAGTGGTACAACATGGATAGACTTGAAAACATTAGGCTAATTAAAATAAACCTACAAAAAATGACAAGCATTGTTACACTCATATAAATATCTAGAACAAACAAATTTATAGATACAGAGAATGGATTAGAGATCAGCAATAGCCAGGCAGAGGGGAATGAACCATCTTTGTTTAACTTTTCTGTAAGGTAGTAAAAACTTCTGGAAATAGATAATGGTGATAGTTGTTCAGTAGTGTGAATTTAATAAATATAACAAAATTAATATAGCAATCGACCATTCATCTACTGATAATTAATAAATATTAACAATTTATCTTACTTACTCGAATAGGTATTCATAAAAGTAGAGTAAAACATTGCTGATAAAGATTTTTCTGTGTAGCAGACAACTAATGCTGTATGCCACATCCCAGTGGCTAATGTAGTCTTCTTGACTACGTTATGGTGGGCTACGTCATGGTGGGCTGTTCCGTGCATGCGGGCAGCTTGCTCCTTTAAACACCAGTGTGTCCATTGGCTTGAGGGCCCCTTGTAGTGGCAAGCAGAGGGGTGCTCAGGCTGCCTGCTGAGCAGTTCACAAGGACTAGAGATGTGATGCTCTGAGGTCAGAACTTAATTAGACTGGAGCTGGAAAATAATTATCTGGGTTCCTCCTCCCCAAGTGAATCAATTCTGAGGTGTGTTCTTTGTGACTGTTCAGAGAATTTCTAATGAGATTGAGCTTTGTAATAGTAACTCTTGGATTAATACACTTTTATTGATTTTTCTCCTTGTCCTGTCTCTTTTTCCCCTCCTCCTTACTATGCTTCCTTGTAATCAATGCCCCAATAAATCACCTACACTCAACTTGTTTACTCTGGTTTAGGAAGAACCCCACTCTAGAAATCAGCTTCCTCTCTGCTTCTTTCTTCCTGCATCAGAATAAAACACTTTTATGAAGTTGTATTAAATGTTCCTCATCTCTTTTTTTAGACTTGTGACTAGTGTATCAACAATAGGTAATTTAAATGGGTTAATAACGTTATGCATTTTTTCATTGTGTGTCAGCGTACGCATATGTTTCTGCAGCTTATTTTTCTCACTCAGTATGTTTTGAGAGTGCTCTGTGTGATAATAGAAGCTCATTATTGTTTAACACTGTGCATAATTTTACTATTGTATTTATGAATTAACATTTTGTTTAGATCCCTCCCTATGATGAGTATTTATGCCTTTCTCATATTTTCTCTGATTAGAAACAGTGTTTCAGTGAGCAACCTTGTACCTTTGTTTATGATATGCAGAAAGGCTGAGGCTATGCAGTAGCTTTTTCTTTTTTTTTTTGTCTTTTTGAGACAGACTTTCACTATGCAGTTTGGGCTGGCCTTGAGCTCACTTTGTAGCCCAGGCTGATCTCAAACTCACAACAATCCTCCTGCCTTAGCCTCTCCAAGTGCTGGGATTACAAGCATGTGCCACCACACCTGGCTCTTATAGTAGCTTTTGAAAAAGTGACTGAGGGGATAGTCATAAGCAAAATTAACCATTGAAGGGAACAAGGAGGTGGCATTTATTTTTACAATGTTGTGCAACCACTACTTCCTATTAATTCCACAATACACCTACCACTTCCATGTAAAAGCCTCACACTCACTAAGCAGTTCTATAGTTTAGATTTGGAGTGTCCCTCAGATGCCCATGTGTTAAAGACTTGGTTGGTAGCCTAAACTTTAAGAATGGGGCCTTCTTGGAGAAAATTAACTTATTGAGGAAGTGCCCTTGAGGGAGATACTAGCTCCCTTCCTCTTACTTACTGTGCAATAAACAGGCTTTCTCTTCAAGGTCACCCCACTCATGTACTGTGTCTTCACAAGCTCAAATCAACAGGGTCAAGTAACCATGGACTAAGAACACTGAAACCATGAGCCAAAAAATAAATCCTTCCTTCAAGTTTTTTTTTTATTTCAGGTGTTTTGTCACAGCAATGGAAAGGTAACACAAGCAATTTTCTCCCATTATCCCTTTTATCGTGTTTCCTTCTGCTTTCCATCTGTATGAATTTACCTAGTGTAGATATCTTGTATAAATCAAATTATACAGTATATGATCAGCAATATGGTCATCTATTTTACACACTCAAACATATATGCAGTTATATCACTTAGAGCACTTTCTTTTCCTCTCTTTTTTTTACAATAGCAATTACACACTTTGGTTTTATTACACTTGTAGTTCTTATTTACTTTTTACACTACAGACACAATATGATATTTATAAATATGTTTCTTATTTATTTCACTAATGAGGATAGTGTCAAGTAGTCTCCATTTGCCTATGAATGCCTCAAGGTCATCCTGTTTTATAGCTGAGTAATATTCCATTGTATAAAAATGCCACATCTTTTTCATCCACTCTGCAGTTGATGGGCATCTTGTTTGTTTCAGGCATTTAGCTATCACAAATGGTGCAGCTATGAACATGGGGGCACATATATCACTGTGGTATGAACTTTTCAGTTCTTTGGGGAAAATACCCAGGAGGGGAATAGCTAGATTGAAGGGGCCTTCCAATCCTAGTCTTCTGAGAATTCTCCATATGTATTTCCATAATGGTTGCACCATTCCCAACAGTGGAGCAGTGTTCCTTTTTCCCCACAGCCTCGCCAACATTTATTATCAGTTGATTTCTTGATGGCAGCTATTTTTTCCAGAGTAAAGTGGAATCTCAATGCTGTTTTAATTTGCATTTCTTGAATGACCAGTGATGGTGAACATTTCTTCATGTATTTATTTGCCATTTGTATATCTTTCTCTGAGAACTGTGTGTTCATCTCAGATGCCCATTTTTGGAGAGGGTCTTTGAATTTGGGGGGCTTGATGTTTTCCAATTCTTTATATGTTTTGGACACAAGTCCTTTGTCTGAGGGGTTGCTGGCTAAAATTCTTTCCCACTCTGTGGATTTTCTTTTCACTCTGTTGGTGATTTCCTTTGAGGTGCAGAAACTTTTTCATAATATGTGGTCCCATTTGTTGATTCTTTGAAGTGTTTCCTGTGCAGTTTGCATTTTGTTCATGAATTCTCTGCCTACCCCTATGTCTCCAAGACTTCTACCTACCTTGTCTTCCAGCAGATTTACTGTTTCTGTTTTAATATTGAGGTCTTTGATCCATTTAGACTTTAGTTTTGTGCATGGTGATATGCATGGATCTAATTTCAGTGTTTGGTATGTGGAGAGCCAATTTTTCCAACACCATTTATTAAAGAGACTATCCTTCTTCAAGTGGACATATTTAGCCCCTTTGTCAAATATCAGGTGGCTAAGTGTCTTTGTAGTTGTGCTTGCATCTTCTAATCTGTTCCATTGATCCTCAGGTCTATTTCTTTGCCAGTACCAAGCTGATTTTATCACTGTGGCTTTATAGTACTGTTTCAAGTCAGGAATTGAGATGCCACCTGCCTTGCTTTTGTTGCCTAGAATTGCCTTTGCTATTCTAGGTTTCTTCTGTTTCCAAATGAATTTTAGGAGTGTTTTCTCTAGATCTGTGAGGTATGTTAATGGTATTTTGATTGGGATTGCATTAAATCTGTGTAACAGTTTTGAGAGTATGGCCATTTTCACAATGTTGGTTCTTCCTAGCCAAGAGCAAGGAATATCCTTCCATTTTCTAATATCCTCTTCAATCTCCTTTTTTCAGCATAGTATAATTTTTCAGCATATAGGTCTTTTACACTTTTAGTTAGGTTGATTCCTAAGTATTTCATTATTTTAGATGTTATTGTAAAGGGCAATATTTACATAATTTCTTTCTCAGTGAATTTTTTATTTGTGTACAGGAATGCTATTGATTTTTGAGCATTGACTTTGTATTCAGCTACACTGCTGAACTTGTTTATTACCTCTAATAGTCTTTTAGTGGAGTTTTTTGGGTCTTCTATATAGAGCATCATGTCATCTGCAAATAGTGATAATTTAACTTCTTCCTTTCCTATCTTTACTCCTTTTATTTCTCTCTCTTTTCTGTTTGCCCTGGCTAGTGTTTCCAGAACTATATTGAAAAGGAGTGGTGATAGTGGACATCCTTGTCTTGTTCCTGATTTTAAAGTGAAAGCTTTCAGTTTTTGTCCATTTAGTATAATGTTGGCTGTTGGTTTGTCACAGATGGCCTTTATAAGATTGAGATAGATGCCGTGTATTCTGAGTTTCTGAAACGTTTTTGTCATGAACATGGGTTGGACTTTGTCAAAAGCTTTTTCTGCATCTATTGAGATGACCATGTGGTTTTTGTTTTTGGCTCTGTTGATGTGGTGTATTACATTTATTGATTTGCGTCTGTTAAACCATCCCTGCATTCCTGGAATGAACCCCACTTTGTCATGATGTATATACAATCTTCTTGATGATTTGCTACATTCTATTTACCAGTATTTTGTTGAGAATCTTTGCATCAATGTTCATTAGTGAGACTGGCCTATAGTTCTCTTTTTTGGTTGGATCTTTCTCTGGTTTTGGTATCAGAGCAATACTTGCCTTCACGAATGATTTAGGGAGGATTGCTTTTGTCTCAATTTCATTGAAGAGTTTAAGGAGTACTGGCATCAAATCTTCTCTAAATTTCTTGTAGAATTCAGCTGTGAATCCATCAGGACCTGGGCTTTTCTTTGTTGCTAAGTTGTTAATTACATTTCCAATTTCAATAGCTGATATTGGGCTGTTCAAAATAGCTATATCTTCTTGGTTGAGCTTTGGTAGTTCATATGTTTCTAGAAATCTGTCCATTTCTTCTGTGTTTTCCACTCTATGTGAGTAGAGATTTTCAAAATAGGTATTCATGATCTTTTGAATTTCCATGGGCTCTGTAGTAATTTCTCCCTTTTTCAGTTCTTATTGCATGAATTTGGGCTTTTTCTTTCTTTCTCTACATAAGGTTAGCTAGGGGTTTGTCAATTTTGTTTATTCTCTCAAAAAACCTGCTTTTTGATTCATTAATTCTTTGTATTGTTTCTTTAGTTTCAATTGCATTGATTTCTGCTCTAATCTTTACAATTTCCTCTCTTCTATGAGCTTTGGGTATAGCTTGCTTTTCTTTTTCTAGAAGCTTGAGATAGAGCATTAGGTTATTTGTGCTTATTGTGTTTTCTTGACACGACAATTTATTGCTATATATTTCCCTCTTAAGACCACTTTCACTGCATCCCACAGATTATAGTATGTTGTTTCTATATTTTCATTGAATTGTAGGTATTGCTTTATTTCTTCTGTAATTTCATCTGTAGCCCACTGGTTTTTCAAAAGGCTGTTATTTAATTTCCATGTATTTATGCAGGTTTTACAATTTCTTTTGCCATTAATTTCCAATTTCAGTGCACTATGGTCAGATATTATGCATGGTATGATTTCAATACCTTTGCATTTACTTAAGAATGTTTTATGGGATAATATATTGTCTATTTTGGAGAATGTCCCATGTGCAGCTGAGAAGAATGTGTATTCTGTTGTGGTTGGTTGGAACACTCTGTAAACGTCTACTAAGTCCAATTGCTCACAGATATGATTCAGTTCTGTTATTTCTTTGCTGACTTTTTGTCTAGTTGATCTATCTCTTTGTGACAATGGGCTGTTAAGCTCTCCTGTTATAATTGTGTTCTTGTGTATTTGGTTTTTCATGTCCATTAGTATCTGTCTTATATAGTTGGGTGCTCCTGTATTTGGTGCATATATATTTATAATTGTTAGTTTTTCCTCTTGAATTTTTCCGCTAACAAGTTTAGGTTTGAAGTTCATGCTGTCTGCAAATAGAACAGCTACCCCTGCTTTTTCCTGGGCTCCTGTTGCATGGAACACTGTTTTCCATCCTTTGGCTTTTAATCTATGAGATTCCTTTTGGTTCAGATGTATTTCTTGTATACAGCATGTTGTGGGATCCTGTTTCTTGATGCATTCTGTCAATCTATTTCTTTTTATAGGTGAATTGAGACCATTTATATTTATGGATAACACTGATATGTACTGGCTCGACTTTGCCAGGTTATGTTCCAGTTGTTTCTTTCTGCTTTCCCTCTTATTTAATTGCTTATCCTACCTGGAGGTTTCTTTCTGTTGTTGTTTTGGGGATTGTGGTCATTTTTATCTCTGTCTAGTATGTCTTTCAGTACTCTTTCTAGGGTTGGTTTGGTGGACATGAATTTCTTCAGTTGTTCTTTGTCATGGAAGTATCTTGTTTCTCCATTAAATTTGAATGAAAGTTTCGCTGGGTACATCAGGTTATTTTCTTTCAGGGCTTGAAATACCTCACTCCAAGCTCTTCTTGACTTGAGGGTTTGTGCTGAAAACTCTGCCATGATTCTAATGGGCTTTCCTTGATAGGTGAGTTGTGTCTTTTCTCTGACAGCTTTTAGTATTCTGTTTTTATGCTGTATGTCTCAGATCTTAATTATTATGTGTCTAGGTATGGATTTATGTTGACTGTGACTGTTTGATGTTCTCTATGCCTCACTTATCTGCATATCAGATTTCTCCCCCATGTTTGGGAAATTTTCTGTTATTATTTCTGTAAATAGTTTATGTATGCCATTTCCCTGGACTCCTGTATCTTCACTAATGCCCATTGTTCTTATATTGTTGCTGTTGGCATCATCATGAAGCTTCTGGATTGTGATTTCATGCTGCTTTGTTATTTTTAAAAGTTCTATCCTTTCCTGATCACTAACTGTGATCCTGTCCTCAAGGTCTGAAATCCTATCCTCAGCTTCCTTTAGGTGGTTTTCATGCTTTCAATAGAATTTTTTGTTTCTTGAATGTCTCTTTGAGTTTGTTTCATGAATTCTTCTTGTTTTCTATATTGTTCATTCAAAGTTTCAATCAGTTTCCTATGCTCATGTGCTTTTTTCTCTAGTTCTTCTTTAGCTGCATTCAACAACTCCTTTACTAAAGTTGTTATTTCTATCTTTACATGGGAGAGTATTTCTAATTTGCCTGATGCAGTTGTTTTTTTATTTCACTCACTATCTTTTCAGAGATTACTGGTTTGTTACTTTTGGGGTCCTCTATTTCAATGTCTTCTATACTTGCTTGTGGTGAACTATATGTTTGAGAATGCATTTTGCATTTTCATTTTGTCATTTTCACTCTGCCTGATGTTTTCTATGTGTAGGAGGGGATCACACACACTCTTTTCAGACACACCAAAGTCTTACAGTTAGTTGGAGGGGGTTTTACTACTGGCCCTATTTATCCCCTGTACACCTCTATTTTATGGGCATACTCACCACATTGATACAGTTAATCCGCTGTAGTCCAAGGTTTGCCACCTGGGAGCAAAGTTCCAAATTTTTTCACACTAACTGGAGCCTGCTGAGGTCTTCCGATGTTCCAGATGGGAGGGCAGCCCAGCTGAAGCAGTCCAGGGCAGTTTTCAGTCTTGGGTGGGCCACCTTGATGTTCCTGGTGGCAGGGTGGGCCCTCAGGGGAGGTTCCAGGCAGCCTATGCCTGAGGCAGGCTTCTGCTAAGTTCCTGGTGGTAGGGCGGGCCCACGGGGGAGGTTCCAGGCCACGAATGTTTTCAAAGACCATATTGTAGCATAATTTCAAGACAGAATAATAATCCTATTGTATGCATAGATCACATTTATTTTAAATTCATTCATCTGTCTAAGTAACATTGAGAATGGTTAAGGAGAAAGAAAACAGGGTTATTTGTTTTGGTTCTCCTGGAAGTAGATATGGAGATAATGATTTGTGCTGTGGTTTGTTTGGGAGGTGATGCTTGAAAACACTATAGAAGAAGAGATAAATGAGAGAGGAAAGAGAGGGGAACTAATAAAAATTGTCTTATGACAGTTACCATCATGACCAACTGTGTCTAGTTCTGAAGGGGATCTTTAGGAACTTGTGTAGAACATGCACTTCAGAGTTACTCCATTAGGATGCAGGTGAAGTGGCTAGGACATTTATCCATCTGTACTTGCCATCATTGAGAGCTGCTTCTAGTGGAGAGTAGTCTTAGCACTTCTGACTTGGTTGGGTAGGCTCTGACAGCCAGATTGAGCCCCTATGGAAATAGTTGCAGGACCTGGCAATTGAATTCTTAAAGAGATATGGGTGGGATTTTAATAATACCCACTGAAATGGACTTTGGGGTTCAGATTAGTCTTTAAATCATGCCATTTGCCAGCTATGGCATTTGGGGAAATTTCTTCATTTCTTTCTCTGAAACCACAGTAGAAATACCAACAAACATTTGCTGAGCATTTACTATATGTCAGACAGTGTGCCAAATCTCTTGTATAATGTTTATTGATTTCTCTCAATATAATGGGCAGTTACTTTTACTATATTACATTATAGATGAAGAAGTGGAGTCTCAGATAGGGTAAGGATGGTGATCATCTTTTTCCACCCTGATCTGTGCTGTGCATTTAATGCTGACCTCTATAGACATCATCAGTTCAATTCCTTGGTCATTTGGCTTCTTTTGCATTTGTTCAGTGGGGAACACTGCAGTGATTAGTGATTGGAGTGCAACGTTGGGGTGTTTACTCCACTGGCTTCCTACATGCTGGGCTGTGGATTATCAGTGCCATGTTCTTCTATTGTATGTGGAGGGCCTCCTGGCTTTCCTAAGAGCTTCCTCCTCTGTGCTTTTAGGCTTGGGGTGGTAACAGCTTCTGTTTGGGGTGGTAACAGCTACTATTTGTCATTGGGTGTTTTATTATGTCCTAATCCCACCTACATTTTATAACTTGTTCCTTCATTAAATTAACTTTAGTCACCCTTGCCTTAGTCTGTTTTGTATTGTAATAAAATACCCAAAGCTGGGTACTTTATAAAGAAAAGATATTTATTTAACTCATATTTCTAGAGATTCAAGAATGTTTTAGTTGCTTTCCTCATTGCTAGGACAAAATGCCTGGCACTCACAATTTAAAGGATGAGAGGTTTATTTTGACTCAGTTTTTAAAGGATTCAGCCTATAGTTGGCTGGCTTCAAAGCAGAAAGGGCCTGAATGCAGCAAAGCTGTTTACACCATGGTAGCCAAGGACAGACAGGAAGGGAGGATATGGATATGTATACCAGATCATGCTCCCTGTGGTCCTCCTCCTGCACAGTATTTTCATCTCTGAACTCTTCAAGGGATTAATACAATGATGATTTTAGCAATTCCCCCATGATCTACTACCTTCCACAAGTCCCACCTCTGAACACATGTAGCTTTTGGGGTACATTCTAGATCTAAACCCTAAGAAAAAGCATGACAATAGCAGGTACTCTGCTCTGGTGAATGTCTCATGGCACATGAGCTATAGTGGAGGACACAGATGAGAGAGATTCAGGAGATGAATTTTATAATAATAAATCAAGGGCTATATTTTTATGATAATCCTCTCTCAGGAACAAATCTCCTCCAGCTGGACCTTCCCAAAATCTTGAGACCAGTGTTTATCCCTATGAGGGTGAAGCTTCTAATTACCTTCCACTAGGCCCCACTTCTTTAAGATTCAACAATTGCAACACTGCCACCTTGGGGACCAAGGTTCCAGCACACAAACCTTTGGGGCACAAGACATTATAAGCCCTTGGAGGTGCTGCTTCTTCCAGAATCTGAAATGATCCAGTAGCTCACCCTAAGTCATAGAGCCACTATGTTTTTCTGATCTCCAAACCCATACTCTTAATCACTGAGCTGCTTTTCCTAGGGAATTCCACAATATTGTTTTCACATTCAGGAACAGTAACATGTTTAGAAAAAATCCCATCAACCACAGAGTGGATGAAAAAGATGTAGTATTTTTATACAATGGAATATTACTCAGCTATAAAAAGGATGATCTTGAGGCCTTCATAGGCAAATGAAGACTCTCCTCACTAGTGAAATAAATAAGAATTTATAAACATCACATTGTGTGTCATGTAAAAAGTAATAAGAAATGTACGAGTAATACAACCCAAAGTGTGTAATTGCTATTGTAAAAAAAAAGAGGAAAAGGAAGTGCTCTAAAGGATATAACTGCATGTATGTTTAAGTGTGTAGGATTGATAACCATATTAATAAGTTTTTGTTGGATAGGTGAACAGAACTGTTTGCAGTCTTACTGTTTGAATGTTCATTTTGTATGCTTTACTTTTGTAACTTGAACAACTACTTCTAAGAGAACAATATGTATCAACTAGTGATTTCTTACTTTTTTTTGAAATTATGTATTATTTCTATCCTCTTTCTGTTTTTTTTTCTTTAAATAAAATTTAAAAAAAGAAGGAAGGAAGGAAGGAAGAAAAAAGGAAGTTCTATGGACAAAATAGTTCATTATAATAAAATTAAACCTTATCTTCCTGAGGTCAAAGATAATGTCTGACCCACACTAGAAAAGATAAATGGCTTCCCCATACAAATATTGAGTGGTCTCATAGAATGAAATCCAGGCTATCCAAATCACTCCACTTCCTTGCTTACTTACATTTAAGTGATCCAGGGCAGCATGTGCAAGGGCTAATGAGACCAGAGTGAGTAGGATGTTGATTCAGGATTCAGCCAGAGTGAGTAGGATTTTGACTTAGGAGTTAGTACCCTGTTGCCAACTTGAGCTCCCCACTTGTAAGCTGTACAAATTTTCTTGAGTCAATTAGCTTGTCTGAGCCATTGTTGCTCTTGTGTAAGATGGGGATAGTTAGTACTGTCCTTGTAATTCTCACTGTTGAGGATTATGTGAAATAGCATCTGAAAATTGTATAGCACAGGGCCTAGTTCCTAGTAAATTCTCAGCAAGTGTTAGCCATTATTGTTATTCCAAAATCCAATACAGATGACCTGACACTGCAAGAACTCGTTTCTTACTCATGATACATCAGTGGTGTGGCTCTGCCTTTCATCTGGAAGACATAGCGATCAAAATCCTATGAGAGCATTTAAGACGGTGAGAATCTTTGTGTATTATTTTCAGTTGCTTCTCTAGTGCCTGGTACCTATTAGGAGCTGAAGGTTGGCTACCCAAGATGTGCTATTTTGGCTTAAGTATCATTCTAAACGGAAGGCTCTTGAAAACTGGCAGATTCAGGAAAAACTTTTAAAACTTCTCTTCCTGAAATGGGATTAAAGCTCCCAGGTGAAAGATGTCTTCCCTTTATCAAGAAACAAGGAAGCATCCTTTAGTGGGGGATCCCAGCTGAGAGAATTCTGTACAAACAGACCTTGTTAAAATAATTTTTCTCTTCCATTACTCACCCCATGTAATCTACTTTCTCACCATTGCCTCTCTTTGTTCTGCCTAGTGTAAAAGCACTTTGGTTTTTAGGTCTTCATTTCCTTATGAGGGCTCCCATGTCAAGTGAAACTTACATAATTTTTATGTTTTTCGCCTGTTGATCTGTCCTATGCTAATTTAATTCTCAAGCCAGCTGAAAGCCACAAGAGGATAGATTAAAAAGATTTTCCTCTCTTATATGTTCTACATATATTTGTCCGATAAAAGCATGAAAAAGTGAGGTATACCAGTCACTAATGTTGTTAATCAAATGTTTCTTTATCTCTTTATTTTTTCTGGATTGAACCTAGGGTCTTTCCCATGATAGGTAAGTACTACTGTGCTACATCCCTGGCCTGCCAAATATTTATGTGATAACATTATATTTGTCAGTCCCTAGAAGTTAAGTGTGACTTGTTTTGGCCATTGAAATTCAAGCGGTTTACCCTTGCATTAGAAGCCATACATCAGATTTTGAATTTTAATCTTTTCCCATGCATGCAGCATGTCATACAATACTATCTCAGGATGGTAGACAGAGGCAGTGAGCTGCAACTCCCAGAAAACTTCATGTCATGAAGGGGAAACAAGCTGTATTCTACAAAGTGCTGTGTTGTCCAGCTATGATGTTTTATGTAGGTTAGGAGTGCCATACACATTTTTAATTTACAATATTTTCAATTTACTGTGAGTGTGTTGGGACATAACCACATTGTAAGTCAAGAAGCAACTGTACGACTTAATGGAAATGTTTGAGAATTATTTAACAATGCAAAAAAACCCAAATGCATTCAACTAAATGGAAGTATCCCATTGAGTCCTCTTCAAAGCCTCACTTTGAGAATTTATAGTACCTGATATTATGGTTTAGATATAAAATGTGCTCCAAGATTTTCATGTGTGTGGACAATGATTGGATCACAGAGGTGCTGTACTCGTTAGTGGATCCATCCATGAATCAGTTCAGTAGTTGAATGTGGTGGTAGGAGGCAGGGCATGGTTGGAGATGAGTCCCTGGGGTGGGATCTGGAAGGCTGTATACTTGTCTCTGGCTTTTCCTTTCTCTCTCTGCTTCTTGGATGACAAGGGTAGAACAACTTTCCTCCACCAAACCCTCCAACCATGCCTTTTCTGCCTTGGAACCAGCTGACCATGGACTGAAACTGAAACAAAATAAGCCTCTCCTCATTTAAATTGTCAGTGATGGGTATTTTGTCCCAGCAATGGGAAGGTGTCTATGACATCTGGTTACTATCATAATGTAAAAAACATTCTTTTATCATTGCCACAAGATCAA
The DNA here is from genome assembly GCA_004027455.1 of Hydrochoerus hydrochaeris. Lineage (NCBI taxonomy): Eukaryota > Metazoa > Chordata > Mammalia > Rodentia > Hydrochaeridae > Hydrochoerus > Hydrochoerus hydrochaeris. Next base: position 62,796 of record PVLA01001595.1, on the reverse strand, counting down.
TAGCACATTTGTTTGCAAGTTCCTGGAGCTAGAAAATATTCTGTGGAGTTCATTTTTTCAAAGAGACCCATAGGAAATGACTGCAGTCAGGTATGGAAATTCAGGTAAGATTCAGCAAGTTTGGATCATTTTTTGGTCAAAAACCTGATGGAACTATAAAGAAATAGGGTTCATTTTGCTTCATGATTCCACCTGTAATGAACAAGGTTGACTTTCTGTTTTTAAACATTCCTTATATGCTAGGGACAGAGTTAGGTACAATCCTTAACATGATTGGAGGTAGGTTTTCAGAGTCTCTCCTTGACATATTGGCTCAAGGAGGGTAAATTCTTCCCTCAAACTGCTCACCATACAGCATTTGGCAACTGGGATTTGTCTACTTGTTCATCTGGCCCTGGAGCACTTATACTCAGGGGAAAAGAGAACTTTACTTTTCCCAGACCAGAAGGAAGTGGTAAAGTGTGTGCCTAGTGAAGTTTTACCCCTTAGTCTAGAAAGGTAACATTTCATATTGTTAGTGCTCTCTCCATTTTTTTCATCTATAAACTAGACAAATAATCATCCCATGACCATATTATTATGAACACATTTTAGATCTAAACCATAATATCAGGTAATATAAATTCTCAAAGTGAGGCCTTAAAGAGGACTCAATGGGATACTTTCATCTAGTTGAATGCCTTTGGGGTTTTTTGCAGTGTTAAATAATTCTCAAAAGTTTCCATTAAGTCATACAGTTGCTTCTTGACTTACAATGTGGTTATGTCCCATCAAATTCACAGTAAATTGAAAATATGTTCATAATAATATGGGTGAGTTTTTGTAGTGGTTTCTCTATTATTAATTATTGAGCTTCCTGTGACATAGCAGCAAAAATTGCTTTTGTTTATTTCAACATTTACATAATAGGCAACTAAACTCATGGAATCAGAATCCAGAATATATATATTTGAATTGCATCACATTTCTTGTTTGGTCTTGGACAAGACCATTGAGTTGTCTGTTAAATTTTCTCATCTCGTAATTGCAGTGTTAATTTTACTCAAGTCATATTGAGGAATAAATGAACATTTAGATCGCTGGATTCTTAAACTGTGCTTGACAGCAATATCAACATCCAGCACACATTATCTGTTACCTCTTACAATGAAGCATGACCAACTATGTCAGCCCATATGACAGATAAGGAAATCAAAGTAGAGCACAAATCCAGGTACATTGAACTCAAATCCAGATCACTCAATTGTCTGTGCACTGTTGCTTACATCAAATTGCAAAACAGTTCTTGCCATTTACAGCTTCTTTCAGAGCTACTATCCCAGCTTTTCTTCTGTCTTATGTATTTTTGGGGCTCCAAATGGCTGTCCAGAGCCTCTGCTTCATTATTCCTTTTTATTGTGGTAGTTGATGAGATGTTTCCCCCTGCTCTGGTAATTGGCATTCAAAGTATTTTTCTTGTGAACTGGGACTTGAATTTCTACCAGTGTACCTACTGTATTGATCTCTCCTCTTCTTCCATTTGTCACCCTTGGAATTGCTTTGGAAAATGGTCTTTGGGTGAAAACAAAACAAGAAGGATTGAAAATTTAATAGCACCAACCCTAGTTTAGAGCTCCACCCACTGGCTACATAAATTGGTTATTTATGGATTAGGAATCTATGGCTGTCTCCCTGGGTGTGCTTCCGGGAAAGCTGGTGATTGTTACAGGAAGCCTTGCTGTGATGTGTTACTTGAAGTGAGCTCTGGGGGGTTGGAGTGAATAGATAGAAGCAGCCGATAACACTGAGAAGTTTAAGGCAGACCATTTTCAGCACAGTTGAAAGTAAAGAAAAAGGCTTATGCTGCAAAAGTGAGAGGCAAAGTTTAGTAATATAAGCACACAAAATGCAGACTTTCAGGAGAGCTCTGGAGCTAGGTTTTTTTGCAGAGCATTTCAATAAAATGTTTGTTTAAACAGCAGCTAGGCTGGGCCCTTGTGGGTTTATTTACTGGTCATTAGGTGCTTGGGGGAGAAGACGTGGAACAATAAACTGAGAAGCTTCAATTAAAAGTTAGAAATTCTTGCCACTGAATATGAAGAAATAGATATGGAGAAATTTATAAATTTCCAAAGTATGTTAAGGAAAAAAATGACATATTTAAATCAAATTTTATTTATAAGCAACCATCTCCAAAGCTTGGTAGACACTGTGTTCTCTCCTTAGACTATTCCTTGCAGCCACATGTCTGCCAGCCAAGTCCTATTTAGCTTTCTGGTTCAGATTTTTCAGCCTTTCTTTTCAGAAGGTGTTCCCTGACCTTTTGTTTTAGGATAATTGCATAAGCTGCATAACTGACCAAATCTGAAACCTCAAAATTAAACACAGTGAGATTTGCTTCCAACTCTTGTAAGATGCTGTGCAAATTGAGCAGCCTGCTCTGTCTTGCTGCAGAGGCATCTGGAATATGTGACTTCTGAACTCTCTCTAGAGGGAAAGAAGAACAAAAAGAAAAAGAGCAACAGGTTTTAGTGACTCCAACCAAGAAGAGGCAGGTGTTACCTTCTTTCACAATCTACTGGCCAGAACTAGTCACATGGTCTCATACTAACTGCAGAGGAAGCTTGGAAATATAGGGGAATATATGGAATAGTTGGTGAAGATTAATAATCTCTGCTATATTTGCAAGACTAGGTTGTTGTGTATTTTTAAATCCCTGAGTCATAGTTTTCCTCATATTTGGTAATTTACTACTGATTACTTGACCCAAACACCAAACCTGTAAATTCTCCGAAAGGACCAGAACTGATTCTTTCTCCTTTCTGTTGCTTGCACCCAACCCAAAACAGTACATTCAATGACACTAAATAATTATTAAATATATGTAAAAAAGAAAAGGAATAAATGAGTCTCATAGGAACATATCTATTAAGAAGAAGGGAGACATAATTGTTTTTACGTAAATTTCTCACCCAGGAGATTAAATATTTTATCTGTGGACCAGTTGGCCTTTAATCTCCTGGATATCAGTCAAGTTCTTTAATCTGAGACTCTTCAGGCAGGAGTATGTGAAATCTTCCTTTCTCTAAACTGGTATAGGAAGTACATTTGAGATTCTACTTTATTCCAAGCTTTTTGGCTTTTAAATCTTGTCTATTAATCATGATTTGTTTTATGTTTCTTTACCTTACATATACAATTAGGGAAAATAAATTCATGACTCTGTTCTCATCCTAAACAGAATCCATTATGTGACTATATGAAATAGTTTCTAAGCACACACACATACACACATGCACGCACACATGCAAACACACACTCATGTGCGCACGCATGTGCGCGTGCACACACACACACACACACACACACACACACATATATATATGGAATTGGTTCAAGTGATTATGGAAGTAGGATTGTTCTATAATCTGTTATCTGCAAGAAGGAGATCCAAGACAACTCTTGGCATAGATCTTTCTTAGAGATGTGTGATGATCCTTTGATTTGTTAGTTTGGCCCCCAGTGATTCAGTGAAACATTAATTGGTATTGCTGCGAAGGACTTTGTAGTAAGGATTAAACTCCATAATCAGCTGGCTTTATAGAAAAAGAGTATCACCAGTAATTTAGGTGGGCCTGATTAAATCAGTTGAATTTTTTGGGGGGGCTGGTCATCAAGAACTTTATTTTTTTTATTTAGAGAAAATACAAACCAGAAAAAAGGGTAGAAATAATACAGAATTTTTAAAAAATTACAGTAAGAAATGACTAGTAAAAAAAACAACAGTAAGAAATCACTAGTTGATAAATTACATATGGTTATCTTAGAAGTACTTGGTCAAGTTATAAAATCAAAGCATAAAAAGTGGACAGACAATCAAACAATGATGGTGCAAACTATTTTGTTGGTGAACTGACAAAAACTTAGTACCATGGTTATCTATTTTGCACACTTAAACATACATACAGTTATATCCTTTAGACCACTTTCCCTTTCATTATTACAATATCTATTATACAATTTGGACCTTATTATTCTTTCAGTTTATTATTATTTTTTATACTAGAGAGACAAGATGATATTTAAAAATGTGAGTCTGATTTATTTCACTTATGAGGATAGTCTCAGTTTGCCTCCATTTACCTATAAAAGCCTTAGGATCATCCTTTATTATAGCTGAGTAATATTCCATTGTATAAAAATACCACATCTTTTTCATCCATTCTGTGGTTGATGGGCAGAGAAAGACCCAGCCAAAAAGGCGAACTATAGGCCAGTCCCACTAATGAACATTGATTCAAAGATTCTTAATAAAATACTGGCAAATAGAATGCAGCAAATTATCAAGAAGGTTATACATTGTGACCAAGTGGGAATTATTCCAGGAATGAAGAGATGGTTCAACATACACAAATCAATAAATGTAATACACCACATCAACAGAGCCAAAAACAAAAATCATATGATCATCTCAATAGTCACAGAAAAAGCTTTTGATAAAGTCCAATGCTTGTTCATGATAAAAACCCTACAGAAACTTGGGATAGATGGTATCTATCTCATTCTGATAAAGGCCATATATGGCAAACCAACAGCCAACATTATATTAAATGGACAAAAACTGAAAGCTTTCACTTTAAAATCAGGAACAAGACAAGGATATCCACTCTCACCACTCCTTTTCAATATAGTTCTGGAAACACTAGCCAGAACAATCAGATAAGAGAGAGAAATAAAAGGAACAAAGATAGGAAAGGAAGAAGTTAAATTATCACTGCAAATGACATGATACTCTACATAGAAAACCTCAAAAACTCCATTAAAAGACTATTAGCATTAATAAACAAATTCAGCAGTGTAGCTGGATACAAAGTCAATGCTCAAAAATCTATAGCATTCCTGTACACAAACAAAAAATTCAGTGAGAGAGAAATTATGGAAATATTGTCTTTCACAATAACATCTAAAAAAAGGAAATACTTAGGAATCATTCTAACCAGGAATGTAAAAGACCTATACACTGAAAATTATGCTATTTTAAAAAAGGAGATTTAAGAGGATATTAGAAAATGGAAGGATATTTCTTGCTCTTGGTTAGGAAGAACCAACATTGTGAAAATGATCATACTCCCCAAACTGTTATACAGATTTAATGAAACCCCAATCAAAATATCATTAATATACCTTACAGATCTAGAGAAAACTTTCCTAAAATTCATGTGGAAATGGAAGAAACCTAGAATCGCAAAGGCAATTCTGGGCAACAAAGGCAAGGCAGGAGGCATTTCAATTCCTGACTTGAAATTATACTACAGAGCTACAGTGCTAAAATCAGCAGGGTACTGGCAAAGAAAGAGACCTGAGGATCAATGGAACAGATTAGAAGATGCAAACACAAATACAAAGACGCTCAGCCACCTTATATTTGACAAAGGGGCTAAACATGTTCAGTGAAAGGATAGCCTCTTTAATAAATGGTGCTAGAAAAATTTCCACATGCTGAAGACTGAAACTAGACCCAAGTCTATCACCTCACAGTGAACTATAGTCAAAATGGATGAAAAATCTAAATATTAAAACAGAAATGCTAAATCTACTGGAAGACAAGGTGAGTAGGAATCTTGGAGACATAGGAGTAGGCAAAGAGTTCATGAACAAAATGCAAACCACACAGGAAGTACTTCAAAGACTCAACAACTAGGATCTCATCTTATTAAAAAGTTTTTGCACTTCAAAAGAAATTACCAACAAAGTGGAAAGAAAATCCACAGAATGGGAAAGAATTTTAGTCAGCAGTCCCTCATAAAAAGGACTTATATCTAGAACATATAAAGAATTTAAAAACATCAAGACCCCCAAATTCAAAGACCAAAAATGGGCATCTGAGATGAACACACATTTCTCAGATGAAGATATACAAATGGCAAACGAATACACAAAGAAATGTTCATCATCAATGTTCATTCGGGAAACGCAAATTAAAATAGCATTGCGATTTCATCTCACTCTGGCAAGCATGGCTGCCATCAAGAAATCAACTGATAACAGATGCTGGGGAGGCTGCGGGGAAAAAGGAACACTTCTCCATTGTTGATGGGAGTGTAGACTGGTGCAGCCACTGTGGAAATCACCTGAAATGTATTTTAAGAGCACAGCTGAATCTCCCCTAATGAAGCATCTGCCTGAAGATCCTAGCTTCAGCTAGTGTTCCAAGAGTTCTAGCTTACCTTTACTGGCCTGGTAATGTCCTACAACTATGTACACCATTTTAAAAAAAAAAAAACTTCAAATCTGTCTCTTACTGGCTCTGCTTCTCAGTTGATTCCTGACTAATACAGTGAATTTGGAATACATTTCAAAAGAAGGGTCAAGAGTGTTAGTGGTGCTGTATTGAAGGGGTGAGGGAAAGCAGTTGCTCAGGGACTGCTGGTACCTTTGGCTCATGCAATTATCTTTCATATTTAATCTTTACTTGTGAAAGAGCAGAGATTTTTTCCAAAATCGGGGTTGGATGGATCACATTACACTTTTTTTGTGTGTGATTTCACCCTGCACCTTTGGTATTGTCCTCCAGCGTGGATCTCATCTCTTCAGACCCAATGCATTTGCGCAATTCCATGGCCTTGGTTAATTAGCAGAAATCTACTAGAACTATTGGCAGAACACCACAAAGTGAAAATGAGCACTTTCATTGTCAATGGTTGCAGCTCCCCCAAATGTCTTTAGATAATGTTTCTGCATCTTTCCCTTGTAGTCCATCACCTTTCTGTTGTGGGTAAAGTGCTAAGGATGGGATGGGGAGAGGTCTATTCCCTCTGGGTGATTCATAGGGTGATCGCTTAGGGGATCATAGTCTTCCTGAAAGTTTCTAAATGTATTTGAAAATCCCTGCTCTGTATGGGCAAAAAGGCATCTGAGAAGTGGGAAAATGGGGCAAATCCCCCTGCTGGAATCAGCAGGGGGTCCGTAGTTTTAGATTCCTCTGAACAGAGAGAATGACAGTAGGCTGCAGGCACAAAAAGTTTAAATAAAGAAACCAAGCTCATTTGCAGTCAGTCAGCTCATGACCCTTTTCTCTTTCCCAACACAAAGGCAATGAGGGAGGTAGTTCCAGTGTCTTCTGTCCCTGTTAAAAGCTTTCCTTGAAAGTCAGGAGAACAAGAAAGAGTCCTAATCCCTGTAAAGTTACACATGCTCATTATAAAAACAAAATTTACACACACTATATATAAGGTTTTTCATACACACACATATAATTATTTTCTAAACTCCCACTACACAGAGACAATAACTGCTGACATTTTGATAAATATCCTTCTAGATATTTTAAAACTTATATTGTTTTTTCCTTCTGTCTCACTTTTATGTGCCTACACAAACATGCACACATAGACTCACACATACACAAGATATCTACACTCATACCCACATATACACACTCACAACTTTCTCATACGTACACTCACATACACACATCCTCTCACATTCAAATACACACTCACATTCACATGAGTGTATACCTTCATCTGCTTCTATGTAAATGAGATCACATCATGCCTGTTCTGTAGCCTGATTTTCTCTCAGCATTTTGCGATGGGCTTCTTTTTGGGTCAACAAATTTAGAAATATCTCATCAATTTTAATGGCTGCTTAAAATTCCACTGTGTGGTTAAAATGTGTAATATTTAACCAGTTCCCTATTGGTGGACATTTAGGTTGATTTCAATGTTTATTGTAGATAGTGTAGCTGTGAAAATCCTTGTGGTTACACCTTGATGCACATGTATAATTTATTGCTCAGTTAAGCATGTCTTTCAAAAACATGTATCTTTTGTTTTAAAAGTACTGTGCATAAATGATCTTTCAGGGAAGTTGAGATGAAAATATAATGTGACATTTCCTGAGATTTGTGAATCCCCTAGGAGAGTTCTCAGAATGGAAATGAAAACCAGAAGCCATGCTAAAGTCAGGGCTGCTCAGACCTTTGGATTATCATGGCACATACTAAAAGTCCAAGCTCCGAGGCTGTGAGACCTATTGTATCAGTTTTCTCAGGGATTGAAACAGAGGCTCCAGGCATAGATGGAATAAGACACAAAGATAGAAACAGGGGAAAACTATGGGAATTCACAGAAATCATTGGATGATGGACAATTCAGTGTTAGATTGAATTTAAATATCTCAGAGGAGCACAGGGTCCCCAAAACTCACAAGATAGTGAGATAAATGTGAGGTGCTGGTGCAGACTGTACTGGAAGTATTAAACTCATCAGAATTTGGAGGTCTAGGAGGGCATTCTGGAGGAGGTCAGCTTAATTGCTTTCAGGTGTTTTGGAAATAGCCGGGTGATTGAAACATGAGATGGATACAGGGTGAACATCCAGGGCAAAGAGCAAAGCTGCTATAATGGTCAGAACAGAGAAAGACAATGGCTTTTGCCCTCACTGAGCCTCAAATTTAGTCAAGCAAAAGGACAGATAACTTCAGAACACTGTTCTAAATGTGATAATAACAGGAAATATGACCCAGCCTGTGGAAGTGCTTGGAGTCTGATAACACATGTTAAACTGTTATTCTCCTGAAGCCAAAGGAAGTTTTGTCTTCTGCAAATAAAAAAAAATAATAAGCTGGCATTTTTTTAGTGTATTGACATTTAAAAAAATTAAGATCTTAATTGACAAATAAAAATTATAAATATTTAAGGTGTAAACATGATGATTTGGGCCATTCATGGACTGTGGGGGAGGACAAGAAGGAAAACAAGAAGTCAACAAGAAGCTAAGACCTTTTGTCATTTGGCATCATGAGCAGGCTGACTGGCAGGGAGCCAGATACCAGCCCTTCTGGTGCCTGGGCAGGGAGACAAGAAGAGCCACTATCCCCCCCATAAGCAACCAGGTGATCTGGAGAAACACAGGCTGTGATAATAGCTAATGAGATAAAATACAACTAAATGCTTGTAGTGTTTGCTGTTTCACTGACTTTGCAGGCCTAAAGCCAGTAGTTTAACCATCTATTAAGAGGATAATAATACTCAATAACATATATGGAGGATCTAGGGATGGGGATTTAGCTCAGTAATCTAGGTGCCTGCCTGGCAATTGTAAGGTCATGAGTTCAAACCCCAGTAGCAAAAAAAAAAAAAAATTTGCTGGGGATTTAGCTCAGTGGCATAAGAACCTGCCTTGCAAGTATGTGGTTGTGAGTTTGATCCCCAGTACCAAACAAAACAAAACACAAACAAACAAAAAAAACCCCAATCCCCCCAACCCAAAACCATATATGGAGGATCTCCTTCTGAAGGTGGTAACCATTGTTAATTCCTGATTATCTGTTTCAAGATCATTGTATCATTCTTATTGTTTTGTTTGGTTGGATTTTATTGTTTTATCTTGTTTGATTTTATTATATCTGATGGCTAGGCAGCTATTTCAAAGATAACAAGATATATTTTGGTAGCCATTTTGGATTTACTATTATTTTGTTTTGAAGTCCTGTATTGTATTCATTGTTTTGTTTTTATTGGTTCTATTCTGTTCTGTTTTGTTTGATTTTACTATGTCTGAAGATATGGGCAACTATCTTGAAAACAACAAGAGGCATCATTGTTGGTTTCCTATTATCTTGTTTTGAAATCTTGAGTCACTTAAAGAAATGATGATTTGATATATACAAATTGTGTAATGATTAACACAGTTAAGTTAATTAACATATCCTCTGACATATGGTTAAAAAGAAACTGATAAAACTTTAGTAACTGACCCAAAGACATGAAGATCCTTGAATTTCCCAAAAAAAGAATAAAAAATAACCCCTGTAAAACAACTCAGAGATAAGCCAGGCACGGTGGCTCACGCCTGTAATCCCAGCACTCAGGAGGCTGAGGCAGGAGGATTGTTGTGAATTTGAGGCCAGCCTTGGCTACAAAGTGAGCTCGAGGCCAGCCTGAACTGCACAGCAAGACCCTGTCTCAAAAAGACAAAAACAAACAAACAAACAAAACCCCCAAAAAACCCAACTCAGAGATATAAAAACAATACAAAACAGAACAGAACAAAACACAAAAACACACAGAGATAATTAAATGAAATTAGGAAAATGATGCATAACTAAATGAGAAGTTGAACAAATACTTAAAAATCCTAAGACAGAACCAAATACAAATTCTGGAATTGAAGAAGACAGTAATGAACTGAGAAATTCAATAGAGTGCTTCATAGTAGACTTGAACATGTGCAGATTAAAGAATTAGTAAACTTGAAGATAGATAATTTGCCAATTAGAGGGACAAAAAAGAAAAATGAAGAAGATGTAAGGGACCTGTAAGATGCCATCAAGTGTATGAATATACCAGTATCTTTGTAATTTTTCATATAACCAAGACAATAACTAAAGAAGTTTAAAGAGCAGAAGTCAGAACTTAGGCATGTTAATGAAGCCAGGATGGCTTTGTGATTATTTTGAAATATAAATGAGAAATAGGAAACAGCTACATAACTGTGAGTAGAGCTGGAATTATGAGAAAGAAATTGAAAGAAGAGGTCATTTTAAAAGATCACAATGTGCCCTGGAGTTGGTTTGACGTGAACTCTAATCTAAAAGTCTTGGGATATCAAAACTTCCTGACCTAACTTATGATAGTTTCTGAAGTTTCTCCTTCCAGCCTTGCTTGAGGCAAAAGCTGGAATGTGGTTCATACTTATATATACACAGCATTCCATGATTTTCAGAGTGTGGTTCTTCAGGACCACCTGGAAGAGAATAGCCAGTACATCCTTAAGTCTCAGCCTAAACTCATGGTGGTGGACAGTCTTGTCTGTCTAGCATTCTCTCAGCTCAGCTTGTACTCCCACTCTCTTCTGTGTCTTAACAGAATTATGCTTTAGTGATTTAAGTGCACCTCTAACTCGCATGATATCATAGCACTCCATGAGAACTAATCTTAGGTTTGACCTGTCTTCAACGAACTGGTCTTTTTCTGTCAGTGATATCTTTAAAAATAAGCATTTGACCCAAGTCGGTCCTTGGAGTGATAAAGGGAAGCCTGTTGAAAGCTCCTGTAAAAATTTCCCCTTTCCTAAGATAAAAGCGTGGGGATAGATAGCTTCTCTGCTGTTGAATGAGTGTTTTACCTAAAACTTTTACTGAAGACATTTGTGACCCATCTGAAGGTGATGCCAATACTGAAGAGACAGAAGAGATGGAAAGAACCTGGGTTCTTAATGATATTGCTGAGTGACTGAGTCAACCTGCACTGAGTTCTGCCTTCTTTCTGGGTTCCTGCTATGTAAGATAATGAACTGATTTATTGTTTGAGTTTGAGTTTCCATGACTTGAATCCCAGATTCTATATCCATGGAATGAGAATCCCTGCTGATGAATCTGCTTCAGGTGATTTTGACATGCACTCAAACGTGGAAATCACTGAAAAGATAGAGGGGAAATTGAGCTGGCCATCACATATTCTAGTTTTGCCTTTGTCATTATTATTCTGAGTCATTTGGGACAAGTCATTTCCTCTATTTTAGTCCCATCTTCCTCATAGACAAATAAAGAATAATCTATACTCCCCTGTTGTAGCCTTTATTTTACCATAATGTAGTTCTAGGTGGGGGTGGCAGGTACCTGTGGCAGAAGAGAACCTAAACGAAGGGGAAAAGTTTTTAAATGCTTTGACATCAGCCCTGTAGAGCAGGAGGGAATGTTATTTCTATTTTAAATAAAAACTGATTGTAGACTTCTGTGATTCCTAGCAGAATGGCATAATTAATCTTAGAGACTCAAAAGTTCTATTGTTTTAAAAAATACCTTGATGGACATTTTTATTCCAGTAGGGGACCGACTGTCTATGCCTTTGAAAAGCCTGTTGAGTGGTGGTGAAATGAGAGGGCTAGGCTTCTTAAGTGAAACAGAATCTTGCATTTATTGCATAGCAACTTCCTAAATAAGCTCTCTTCCCTCTGCACCAATGTATGGCAGCCTTCCTGCCACCAGTGCTCCACCATAAAAATCAAGATGAAGAGTTCAGGATAAGAGAAAAGAAGGGAGATGGAGATGGCATAGTTCAAGGAAAGAGAAGCCTAAGATGACGGATAGTGATTTACCATGGTCTTAGAAGATTGTAAACAGAAAGGAATTTCCTAGGATAGAAAGAACTCCATTAATAGCAGGACAAGTGAATATAATGCCCAACTTCTTATTTTAAAAACAAAACAGGATAAAAATGATACAGAATTTCAAAAAAAGTAGGAAATTAACACTAGTTAATATAATGCATTATTATTATTATTTTGCACCAGGGATTGAACTCATGACCTCATGCTTGCCAGGCAGGCACTTATGCCACCAAGGTAAATCCCTGAACTTATATTGCATGTTATTATCTTACAAGTAGTTGTGCAGATTACAAGATTTAGGCATGAAAAAAATGATTAAACAATGGAAACACAAACTGTTCTTTTTGATGAACTTACAAAGATTAATATAACACAGTTATCTATCTTGTGTATATATATATATATATGCACACACACATATATGTATACCTATATACATATAGTGCTATACTTTTGGTTGTTGTGTTGAGTCCTTTGGAGGGTAATGATGAAAGAATTGAAGACAAATTCAGTGTAACTGAAGATGAATAGAAAGAGTGTGGACATCACCTGAAGACATTTACTGAAAGGGGTTGATCATCTCTAGAGAAACAGAAAAAAAGCACACAAAAGTGACCAGCTGAATTTAGTCTCCACTTCTGCAAATCCTTTGAACAACTTGGGATGATCATTACCTTAAAAACAAAGAGTGGGATAGGGGCTTGAGCCATTGTTTGTGAATATTATGGAGAAGAGTAATACAGGATGCTGGAGGGTTTGAAAACCACCCTGGGGAATGACAAACACTCAGGGGGGTCACTTGGGGCAGTATGAACTTCTTTCAGTGTATTTTATTAAGCATATTTTCCCATGCCATCTTTGCAATGAATTGGTGAGATAATAACTTATTAGATCCATTGTCATATGTGATTTTTACTGCTTTTTTTTTTTCGGTACCAGGAATCGAACTCATGACCGTATGCTTGCAAGGCAGGCGCTTATGTTGCTGAGCTAAGTCCCCAACCCCCATATGTGATTTTTAAAATTTTATTTTGAAGAGGAAAAAAGTAAAAGCAATGATACAGAATTTCAAAAACAAAATAATATGGAATTGACAATGGTTAATATATTGTATATTGTTTTCAAAGTAATTGTTCAAATTACAAGATATAGGTATGCATAACTGATCAAACAATAGAAGCACAAACCATTTTTAGTGAACTAAGAGAAATCAGTAGTATAATTATCTAAGCTATCTTTTGTGTGTGTGTGTGTGTGTGTGTATATATATATATATATATCCTTTTCCTTTCCTTCTTTTATCCTTTCACCCATACCAGTTGTTCATTACTTTTGAGCTATTTCTTTCCCTCTCACATTATCTATTCTAGATTTCTAGATTTTGGGTATTATTTACTTTTTAGTTTCTTATACTGGAGACACAATATGATGTTTACAAATGTGGGTCTCGTTTATTTCACTTATAACTATGGACTCTAGTTGCTCATATGTGATTTTTGAGGCACATAAAAGTTTTCTAAACTTCCTGATATCTGCTTAGAAACTGTTCAACTGAGCTTTGTTTCCTCTTCACCAGGTGGCTCCCCACCACATCAGAGATCCACCAGGTAAGGAGTGATAGCTTACAGTGGTTTGCTTTTGCCTTTTAGTGTCTTGTGACTTTTTCTTGGTAGTATGACATCATGTATCAGGTACAAAGAACTTCTGTAAAGAGTAGGCCGTTGGTACTGTGGTGGTAGGGTATAGATGAGAAGGGAAACATTCTTTAGTCCTGGGATTAGTCTGTACCTCTGAACTGGATTTTCTTAACTGCTTCTCAGTTTCCTTTTATTGCTTAGGTAAGACAGAATGGTCAGAGCAGGCTAGAGTTGGATATTTCTTTTCACTTGGATCAATTAGGCTCTGACATACCTAAGAGAATTGGGCTGTGGTTAAACATCTCCTAAGGATCCATCTTGTTAAGGAAAATATGCTCTGGTGTATTTGGAAATGGTTCCTTCTCCCAACACCCTGGAAGCATAAGTTTTTCTCTAGTATTCATTGTGACAACATGGTCAGACACCTGGAAATAAAGTTCACATGTACCATGCTTGTGATTGGGTCTCCCTGGGATTTTAACCCTAATGTTTCTCCACACCAAATCTCCAGTAACTTCTTAAATACATATCAGGTTTTCCTATGTTGGCCCTGGTTCCGGTAATGGATTTCATGTGTGAGTCTCTGCTACAGTAAGGCATAATTCCTCATATTTGTCAGTCTCTTTTTCTTCCATCTTGGGGGTAGCAGTTTGCCCTCATCCTCACTTTCTTATGAACCCAAGAAGAGTTGTTAATTTTCAGTTTTCTAAGATTTTTGCTTGTGAGAGTGACAGATTTCAAGCTCATTACACACAGAACTGTATGTTGGTTAGTTTTGATTAGTGATAAGAAAGAAAGAACCTTCAGCAAACAGTGAAGCTGCTAATTTAATTGGTCTCTATTTGAAGGTGTCTGATTGGTTCTTTGTCACTACCAAATTTTTCCAGCTCCTACCTAATGTGTATGGGGAATCTAGAAGCTGATGGAAGTTTTCATTTTAAAACTCTCAAAATCAAAGCAAGTTAATATTCTTCTCTCTCCAGTTTTAGTCCTTTTTTTTCTTTGCCTATAATTTCCCTATTATTAAATTACCTATTTTCTCCAACAGTAGACATTGATTGGTTCTAGATCAGTAGTTCAATAGGTCATTTTTGCCCCAGAGGGGATATTTGGCCATGCCTGGAGCCACTTTTGTTGTCATAAATTGAGTGTCAGGCTGGGAAGTGGGGTTTGCTACTGATAGATAGTAGATAGAGACCAGAGATGCTGCAATGCATCCTACAATACACAGAACAACTTTACAGCAAACATTTATCCACTCCAAATATTCTAATCCTGATGTTGGGAAACTTTAAAGTTTTCATGTGACATTATGCTTAACTTGTTATTTACCTTCCTAACTATAACTGAGGTAGCTTTTTGAACTTTAGTAGGGAGAGAGAAAGAGAGAGAGGCAGAGAGACAGAGAGAGACACAGGGAGAGACAGAGTCAGAGAGTGACACAGGGAGAGACAGAGAGATAGAGAGAGACAGAGAGAGAGAGACAGAGACACAGAGAGAGAGAATTTAAATCTTCAACAGAACCTCTATACTGTACTGGGAAACACTTTGTCTTAGGAACATAATTTATTACCTCTACCAAAGTGATTAGAAAGAGCTTACTGGAGGGAAATAAAAACAAATAGAAAATTCACACTAAGACTCACAGAAGATATCAGTGAGACACTGAAATATATTATTGACCAGCTGAAGAAAGTGAGAATTATAGTTCTGGATCCAACTATTTTCAGCTTTGTAAGGTAGAACCAAACATACAAGAGTATAACAGTAGGTCAATGAATGTTGAACTTAATGAAATGCATTTAGCCTTCATATACACATTCGAACGGAACTTTCTCAATTTTGGCCCATTTTTGGTGTTTGTGCTAATTTGGGGGGTTTTCTTAGTCACTTTCTCATCACTGGGGCAAAAATACCAAACATCTACAATTTTAAGGAGGAGAGCTTTATTTTAATATGTTAATAGTATATAGTTGGTTGGCTCAAGGTAGGAAAGGTAAGGAGGAGGAAAACTGCTCATATCATGGTGGATAGCAAGCAGAGAATGAAGGGAGGAGCCAAGAGGGATATATGCTTGCCTCCAACCAGGCTTTACACTCCGACAGCACACTTAGTAGATTTGTTGTACTTCCTCCATGATCCAATCGCCCATCCAAACATCGGGGTTTTGGGAGGGTTATCCTAGATCTAAAACATAGCAGGGATATATCATTATTTTTATGATATTCTCCTGTATCTATAGGAGGGATTTGGGTAATTCAGTAACTTTTATTTTGGCACATTATGTAGCATTGGAGTATTTTAATGATTTAGAGTATGAACTATGTATGTGTGTGCTGTCTTCCAATACCTTACTTGCATTGAATATAGAAATGAAAAGAAAATCAAATAAATCACAGGAACTTTTTTATTGAGTCCTATTTGCTCATTGCTGAAGGGTAACAATAGCCTCAATAGTTCAGTGATATTGACTAAATAGAATCCACGTTAACTTTTTTCCCCTGGAGAAATACAGATTTCTGTTGGACTTGGGGTCCTTTCTTGATTGCCAAAATGTGTCTGGCTGCAGATGTGGAGGCTCTTTGCAGAAGACTTCTACATACTAGCTATGCTAGATTATCTTTTGCTCCTTAAAAAGCTAATCTGGGTCAGAACAATGTATATTTATTATTTCTCTGAGGGCTAGGAGTCTGGGTAGAGTTTAACTGGGTCCTGTGCTCAGGAGCTGAGAAAACTACAATTAAGGTGTTGGCCAGAGCAATAGTCTCTTCTGAAGCTCAGCTTGGAGACTCAACTACCAAGCTCACATGGGTTGTTGGTGGAATTCATTTCCTTCTAGTTGTAGGGCATTAGGAATTTGTATTTTTCTGGTTGTGGACCAGTGAATGCTGTCAGCTCCAGAAACTTTTCTATGTTCCTACCATAGAACATATGTTCTATGTTTGACCAAAAAGGTTTTTAACTACCAAACCAGCAAAGAACATTGAAAACTTACATATAATTATGTACAAGGGATGACATAGATGTTATTATATATGTACTATCAACTTAATGGCTAGAAGCAAATACTATGAGTTTGAAAATTTTGGGGCTAATCAAGAAAAAAACATAACCATAGGAAGGCAGTAGCACTCAGTGGGTCTATGTGGGTGGAACTTTGATGTATTTTGTGAGAGAAGAAATTCCTTCTAGACCTGGTGGTACAGACCACCAAGAAGAAGGGGACCAGGTCAAGGAAATTCTTAAGGGTGAGTTGGAGTTTAAATGATCTTAGCCTGCTGTGAGGAAGTGAACAACATAGTGATATACAGGGACCACTTTGGGTCCACTTAAACACTAGCAAGTCACAGATCCTGCTTGCATTCAAGAGGAAGGAATCCTAACAAGGTGTGAACTCTAGTAGCTGAGGATTTCTGGTAGGTGGGAGGCAGCATCTCAAGACTGTCTTTTTCGCTGAATCAGGGTATGATTGGCCTTGCGTCAGGTATCTACCTGTGATTGCGGAAGCTGGGGCCAAGACCAGAGGACAGAGGCTTCCTGTTTGTACTGCAGAGGAAGCTGGTTAATGATGACCAAGTGTGTTCCGCTTGGCCCTAAGGATCTAAGAAGGTGCTTCAGGGGCTGAGTTGGGAGTTTGGGGCACAAACCCAGGTTTGAGAGTGTGTCAGCAACTCAGTAGCATCCACAAACATTACTTTTATTGTTCATGTTCTGTGGATAAGCTTGAAACCTTTTTACACCCAAATCAACTTTTAATTCTAAGAATTTCACCTACACTTTTTCCTTATTTCATTCAAATGGAAAATTTATGTATTAAAAAATCTGTCTTCCACTGATTGCTCTTTTAGACCCAATCATGTGCATATGTCCTAAGCTTGGCCAATCATTATATCTCACTTCCCAAATTTACTGATTAGTCTTGGGTGAGACATGTGCTGCAACAGTGTTGAGTAGAAATCTTTCCTGTGAATTTCCTATTATCTTGTTTTGAAATTCTGTATTATTGTTTTTTAATTTTTTTTTCTCTTAACAAAAGAAATCTGTCCTGGGATGTCACCATTTAGGGCTATAGTAGTTGCAAACTTGCCTGTGCAGTTATGGTGATACAAGATGCAAAATGGAGTGACCAATGCCAACCTTCAATGTCACACGGCAAGGCCTGTGTAGTGAGTCAGAATAAGACCAAGAAGAGATAAGTAGTGATAAGGAGGAGGACAGAGAAGAGAGAAAGTTAGAGAAGAGGGAAAGTATGAGCTTAGCCCTAATCTTGAATCCCTGCATATACCACAACACCCCATTCCACCTGTGGACAACTGTAGCGTGTTTTCTACTTTTGTGAACCAATGCATTCCCCTTTTTGTTTGATCAAGAACCACCTGTCATTGAAAGAATCCTTACCAATACATTCTCCATGCTTTAATCTCTGCATCTGTAAGTGGGATAGTAAGAAAACCCACCTCACAGGTTACTGTATGAACATAGTTCTTCTACAGTTAAAAACTGTTCATGTTTACTGTTTGCAAAGACGTGAAAGCTAACATTCTCTTGGGGAATTTAAGTGCAGAGTCTTTCTTTAATATTATGGAAAGTTGATACAGTAGGCTTTGATTGTTGAAATCTAAAGGTGAATTGTAACTTCCTGAGCCCAAGTTGAAAATATTAAAATAAGTTGTTAAGCAGTCTTTTCAACATGTGGTTCCCCAGAGAGCTCTCGACCAGGCTGATTTTGCCACCTGTCTGGGTGAACAGTGTTCTGTGGTGGCAGGAGGGCACCCTGGGTGGCTTCTCTAGGTGAGAGCCTGCTTGCACCTCCCAGGTCTTCTCCCTTCTTTTCCCATATCGGAGGAAACGAACAACATTTTCATGTCTTATGTGGGATATTCTTAGGGCTTAAGTTTTCAGAAAAAACTGAACCTTGTATTCATACATTGCAATTCTTTTAGGTAATTAGAGCAGCTTCTCTGTACTGAACTGATTTGAAGAATGTCCCTCCTATGAGAACAGAGACTCATTCTGGGTATCTCAGAGGTCTTATGATGAATCTATTATCCTGAGTTGTTTATTTTTCTACTTGAATTCATGCTTGGTTCCAGGATATGCAAAGACCATGGCTGCTGCTCACTTCCCAGGTGAACAGGGGAATTAGTGGCACATAGAGATATAACTGAATGGCTTATTATCCCTGGGTTTTTGTACATAAAATAATAAGAAGGGAAAATTATGCCTATTGGTCTTTGCGAATTCTTATTTTACCTTAGGTGATAGATCAATTACTTCTTTACCTTCATGAATGTGTGGATATTTTAAGACTTATTTATTTGCTCTACAAAAGGTGCTTCTACAAGTAGGGGTAGCTGACTTACTCCTATTGAATTCCCCCCCAAAACCAGTATATAACGTAGCAATGTGTTGAATTTAATTTAAAATCAGTTCTGGAAGCGTATGAGTCACTTGTGAGACTCTGAAGTCTTTGAGATCTGTAGCTTATTTTTAACCCCCAATGTGAGACTCAATGTATAGTAAATGATCATCAAAGGTTCTTTAATGATTGCATGATGCTTAGATGCCATCCGCTGGTAATGGGAGAAAAGTCATATTTCATCTGGATTAACCCCTCTTTTGTGTTGAATGGTGTCCTCCTAAAGTCATGTTCACTTAGAACCTCAAACTGTAACTTCATTTGGAAATAGAGCCTTTGCTGGCATAATGAAGTTGAATTTATAATTGATTAAGGTGGGCCCCAGTCCAATTATTGCCATTCTTACAAGAAGAGAAACATAGAGGGAAGACAGATTTGTGATGATGGAGAGATTGGCATGATGCTTCTACAAGCCAAGGAATGGCAAAAACCTTCACAACAACCTGATGCTAGAAGAGAATCACAGAACAGATTCTGTCCAAGAAGTCACCGAACCTGTTTACACATTTTTAAAAAATTTTAAGTCTTCAGAACTATGAGAGAATTCATTTGTCTTGCCTTAAACTGCTCCATGTGCTGCATTTTGTTTCGACGACTTTGGGAACTGGGTATAGTCCCTAAGAACTTTTTTTCTCAGGAAGATCATTTTTTTGAAGGTCAGGATGTTAGAAGTGGAAGTAAAAACAAAGCACCAGAAATCGAATTAGAGTTTAGTCTGTAATATGTATATTATTGGGCTGGTATGTAGTTCAATTATTGAACTGGACTAGAAATACAAGCTGACCTGCCCAGATCCATCTACATGGATCTCTCTAGCCCCCACTCCCTCCAACCCTTTTTCTCTTTTCTTTTCTTTTCTTTTCTTTTCTTTTCTTTTCTTTTCTTTTCTTTTCCTTTCCTTTCCTTTCCTTTCTCTTTCTTTCTCTCTCTCTTCCTTCCTTCCTTCCTTCCTTCCTTCCTTCCTTCCTTCCTTCCTTCCTTCCTTCCTTCCTTCCTTCCTTTTTCTTCCAATATATCAAACAGTGTCAACAACAACAGAAAGAAGAAAGAAATAACTGTAACAAACTTTAATACTTCTGCTTGGAACTGATACTTCCAACTTCTGCTGATACTTTGCTTACCAAAGAAGACATTAGTCATACTTAATTTTAAGAAAAAGAGGAAAGGTGAACCTGTAGGGTACTTGTAAGAGGGTTTCGTGGGAATTGTTGATGAGTTGTTTTGATGTACCTATTATCACTAACATAAGCATAACGCTATTGATTAAAAGAGGCAAGTAATACCACTATCATCAGGTCTCCAGTTTATCTACCATTGTGCTGTTGTGCCCACACTAATGGGGCTTTCTTGAAGATAACCCCAGCAAAACTTCTCTTGTCAAGGTCACTGTCCACATCTAAGTGTGACTCCTTTATAAAGAATTGTGCCCAGAAAATAAAAGGTATTAATCACCTTTCCATTGCTATAACAAATATCTGGGATAAATCAATTTGTAACATAAAAGGTCTATTTTGGCTCACACTTTAGGAGACTTTCGTTCATGATTGGTTGGCTCATTATTTTTAGGCCTGTGGTGAGGCAGCAGATCGTGGCAGGGAGGACATAGTGGAGCACAGTTGCTTGCTAAAATGCTGAAATGCAAAAAAAGAGGAAGAAAACGGATTGCAGGGGTGGAGGAAGGCTCCCAATATCTCCTTATGGGCATTCTTGGGTGACTGGAATACCCTCCATTGGCTCTACTTTTTAAAGGTTCTGCCATGTATCCAAAGTGCTGTGGGCTGGGCTCCATGCATTTAAGACATGGGTCTTTGGGGACCACTTATTTACACCATAGTATAGATAAGCTACCTGGGCCAGGCAGAGGAAGCAAATGAGCAAAGCAGGAAGCGAGGAAGCTCAGCGAACTGCAGAGTGCCTGCCCCATCCATCATCCTCAGGGTGAACCCAGAGAGGTAGATCTAGTGGTATTTTAAAGAAAGAAGTCTTAAAGCTGTGTTTTAAATCCTGAAACAATTCTCTTTTAAAATAATGACAGCTAATTAAAGCCCTTTTAGGCATTACATGAAAAAAGATCCAAAAGAAAAAGAAAACCTGTTTCCTTAGAACTTGTCCATTTGGAGTAACATGGATGGTAAAATCTTCCCACTCACTAGGTCCATGGCAGCTGTCATTCAACTGTCTGTCCTCAGTGATCCTTCTACTGTTGTGAGACACAATTAGCTGTGGAAGAATGAGCAGGGCAGATATTTTTAAACAAAATATTTGTTTTATTGAACAAACACTTATGTGCCACTTAATTTGTGCCAGCTCTGTTCTAAGAACAAATATCAGTGCCTTCCACCCTGTCACAGACCCATAAGGTGGGATTATTATTAATACCCTATAACAGATGAGTCAACTGATGTCAGAGAGGTTGTGTATCTTATCTAGGTTCATGTAGTTAATGAGAGATGCCGCCAGGATTTAAAACCCTGAAAGTCTGCCTCCAGGGTCTGTGCTCTGAACATCTATACCAACTGTCTTGGAAAACAAAGCAGAACAAGTAATGTTTGTCTTCCCTGTTTGATAAAGAATCAACATTAAAATGAAGGACTAGAGAAGAGAGAATCAGATGAGCCCAACTGATCAGACTTTGATCTCTGTGAAAGCTTCAAGACAACTTGGAAAGGCACCCAGCCTTCTCTGTTTCCATTATGGGCAGTACCCGTGGGTCCTGCAAAGTGTCTGTTGTCCTGTGTTCTGCACTGTGGCCAGATTATTGCCGGAAGGCAAAATGGCTGCTAAGCCCCAAAAACATAGAGAAATGAAGTATTAGTTTCCCTATAAAAGATAATTATACCCAGAGAGATGATTTTAAAAGATGCCTTTTTAAAAAGGCGGACACAGCTGAATGCATTTCCAGCCATCAAAAATATTCTTCATAATATGAGTGCCAAAGCTAAGGAGGGGGCTGGAGGATGAAAGAAGCATGCATATTTATGTTTCATCCAGAAAGCTCCAAGCTCAGGGAGCGCCATGTGGTGAAAAGGAACAGCCACTTCTAATCTTCTCCCCACTCCTCTTTTTTAAATTTCTATTTATTTATTTAATTTTGCATAGATAGTGTATTCAAAATTGTCCAAACTCCACTGGTAGAGTTGGGTATTGCCCTAGACCCTCCTATCCCTGAAGGTGTTGGGTTTTATATGTACAAAGGAAATTTATAACTCTGGGTTTTATAGATACAAATGAAATTTCTGCAGGAGATTTGGGAAATTAGTGAGAGTCTCTGGAAATGGTAAGCCTCTTTGTGGTTGAAGGCTGATCATGAGGACTGTGATCATCTAGTTCTTGATTTTTGAAGTTTTGTTAGCTAATGGTTTCATGCTTGGTGGGGAGAGAACTGAGGACCATGGGAATCCTTGAAGGAAAAGCTTGGTGGAAAGAAATGTGGCAGGAAGAGTTAGCTGAACTGGGTTCAAGCTGCTCTTTAACTTTATTTGCAATGGAGTCAGGAATTTTGGAACATGAACTGTAAGCACAAAGCCCTCGGGCAGTCAATGAAGGTCCAAGAATGTTTTATGGAGAAAGAACACTGAAGGTATGGTGTGTGTGTGTGTGTGTGTGTGTGTGTGCGCGCGTATGCAACTTCCTTAGATGATGCCTTGTTAGACACTCTGCAAAAAAAAGTTCACTCCATAAGAATATGTTTTGATGTTGGCTGCAAGGTGAAAGTATCAAATTAGAATAAGTTTGCAAGGAGAGGAGGTGGTCAAGGGCTGGATTCTCCAGGACCTTGAGATCAGTGTAGGGACTCTTGTCTTTTCCTTAAGAGTAAATAGAGTAGGACATGCATAGATTTGGGTGTTCAAATTTTGCCTTGCTTTCTCCCAGTGTAGGGCTTCTGTTCAAACTTGTCCTCTTGCCAGAATGTTCTTTTTTCTCCTGTCCCAAACTCATCCTCCATCCAATTAACTCCAGATTTTTCAAATCTCTTTCAGGACTGAGGATATAGCTCAGTGGCACAGACACCTGCCTGGCAAGTGTGAGGTCATGAGTTTGATCCCTGGCACCAAAATAAATAAATAAATAAATAAATAAATAATAAAATAAAAAGACATACTCAAATCTGTTTCAACCATCACTTCATGAGGGAAGCAAGCCTTCTATGGTCTACCATCCCTTTGGTTCTGTGCTCACAGGATCCCTGAGTACCACACAGTACTCCCACATGTGTAATTTCACATCTATTTGTGCTTTTATGTCCTGATCTCTTCTGGTGATTGCAAGCCTCATAAAGCCATGGACTCTGCTTTGCTCACCAATATCTTCCTGCTTAGCACATAGTGTATGCTCAACACATTATTTACTAAATAAATGAGGGTGCAAGCATCAGAATTGTGTTGTGGAAATGTTGCTATTGTCACATGGTGCAGAGAACACTAGGCCAGACTGGAGGCATAGAAACTAGCAAAGAGGCCAGCTCTAGAAACCAGCGGAAAGGTTAAATGGCCTTGAACCTTATACAATGGTGATAATATGGTACAGGAAGTAGATGGTATCAAGAGCTAAGAGGAAAGCCTTGCCTTAATAAAATGACTGGCAGGTGTTTTTCTTCATTCTCCTTTGTTATTTTGCATTTTACAGGCTCTCTCTTACTAAATAATTTCCCTGTAGGTGAAAAAGAATAAGAACAAAAGTAAAACACACATTATTTTGCAAAATGGGATGGGAGAAGTGGGCAGTACCCATCCAGAAAACCCTTCCTTCCTCCCCCACCAAGGCCATCACCAGCCTTTGAAATCCACACCTTGCTCTGCCAACTTGGAGCTCAAAATGCCCAGTAGGAGTATCTTATGAGCTCAGTGAATTAACTGCCGAGTTGAGAGGAATAGGCTTATTGAAGTCGTCAAAGCTGAAAGCTTGTTTGAACTGTGATGTGTCCTGCCGAGCATTTTATGAATATGCAGAATCAAACAGGAACTAGTAGAAGCCAGAGGGAGCAGGCAGCGAGGCTCTTTTTAAAATCTCAGCCAATGGAAGCGCATATTTCAACTCATTAAAACACACAACAGGCTGTTACAGACACTTTCAAAAAGATCTTTCTACTGAGTAATATCCTGGGGGACTTTTTTCCGCTTTCCTTTGTAGAAAGTTTTTCCAGGGGCAACGCCAAATGTTCTAAGATGGGCGATTGTCTCAAAGGGCTGGGCGGCAGTGGAGGGCAGCCTTCCTGCTTGCTGAGTGTCAAATCAGATCTGCAGTCTAGGCTTTCATAAGGCACGTCTCCTCCCCTTCCAAGTTATCTGTCTAATCTCCCAGATTCATTTACACTTTTCAGTTTGATGG
Source organism: Hydrochoerus hydrochaeris (assembly GCA_004027455.1). NCBI lineage: Eukaryota > Metazoa > Chordata > Mammalia > Rodentia > Hydrochaeridae > Hydrochoerus > Hydrochoerus hydrochaeris. Next base: position 38,317 of record PVLA01001595.1, on the reverse strand, counting down.
TCTTTACTTGACAGCGTGGCCCATATGCTTGCAGCTTTTGATGGAAATGGTTCTGCTTGAATTCCCTTATTTAGTTTTAATTTCCTAATTTTAGGTTTTTCTCTGGATTTCTTAACTACTTGTGAAAGTGTATGACTCCCTCTCCTGTCGCATGCCTCAGTGGAATACTCCCTCCCTTCTCCAAACTCTTAACAGTCCTATGCAGAGTCACCTTGAAGATTTCTCAGCAAAAGGCTCGTGTTAATATCACCCTATTTACTGCTATTTCTCTCAGGAGCCTCTTATAATATAGGGTGACTTGAAATCTTGTAATTTCTTTACTTGATATTAAGTCTTCTCTTCTTTCTTCATTTTCTTGAGTAATCTGCATCTTTCTTGCTTGACCACAAAGTCAATGGGAAGCTTCCATTTCCACTCTTATCCCAAATATAGAACACCTAAGAGAAATTTTTAAAAATGTAACCATGTTAGAGAAATAGATTTTGCTACTTTGTATTATCCAAATGCTGGATAATCAAGCTTTCCCACCATGCTGATTGAAAAGAGCCTCAGCCAGAAGAGAAACCACGTCTTCCCATGAAGCAGACTCTGCTATGCTGATCAGTGCCTGAACCAGAAAAGAAACCACACCTTCCCATGAGCCAGCCAGTGTGTGGGCTGAAAAACCAGAGGAGCATTCACCCCACTCTGAGTTGGAAGGAATAGCTTGATGCTTGTGTTGTTACATTGTTGTATTGTTTGGTTGAGTCTGTAGGCCCGGGGCTGGCCATTTGGGCATCTACTTGGAGGATGGTAGTGTGCATTGTGTCAACTATGGGGGATATCCTCTTGTCTGGTTTTTGAAATCCAATGTTTTGTTGCATTTCACTGTTTTTTTTTTTTAATTCCTGTGTCGTAACCTGAGCAACATTTTTGCAGATAACAGTGTGCAGTATTGTTCTCATTGTTTTGGGTTGTTCTGATTTATTGTTTTGTTTTATTCAATATTATGTTTTGATTGGTGTTATTCTGTTTTGTTTTGTTTGATTTTACTCTGTCTGATGGATGGACAACTGTTGTGAAGATAGTAAGATATATTATGGTAGCCATTGTTGATTTCTTACTATTCTGTTTTGAAGTTCTGTACCACTTTCACTTCTCTGTTTGGATTGGCTTTATTCTATTTTGCTTCACTGGGTTTTATTCTCTTTAAAATAAAATTTTAAAAAACCAAAAAAACAAAACAAAGAAAAACAAATGCTGGTCAATCAGATCCAACACTGTCTTCATCTTCTTGATGTCTGTCTTTTGCGGTAATTTGTAACCATCACACCAGTTTATCACTTCTGAGACCTATGCTTTCTGCCACATGACTTTGTGGTGCCCTCTCACTCTGTCTCTGGGTGGCACAGGACTCAGTTTTACCGGTGTGATGTTAACAAATGTGACAAATAGAAGCTTGGAAATGGTGCCTGCTTGGCCTGTCTGAGTTACTGTTACTGCTAAGAGAAGGACATTTCCAGGCTATCCTACTGGTGGTCCCAGGGGAAAGATGAACAACACCTGGAGCAAAACAGACTATCTCCTCCCCTGCTCCCATAATTCCTGCTAATGGCATTAACAGCTAGATGAACTAGAAAGCCTGTCAAACCAAGAAGACTTATCAGCTAAAATAAAAACTGATTGTGTTAAAACATTAATGCTGTGTATTGCAGTAGTAAATATCTGCTAGATCCTGAGGATGTAAATCTGAATTAATGATGGTTCTACTTATTCTGTGCTATTGTGGAGGATATAGATTAGATGCGGTAGCCAGTTGTAGTGGAAGGAGGCCTTGGTGGCAACAACCAGGGTGTGTCAACTGAGTTAATTTCTTTAGGAGAGAGTCTTCAGAGCAAGAAAGCTTGGAAAGTTAACCTCTGAACACTGAGGCACACCAGCCTTCATTTCAGCTTTTCTTTCCTTATTTTGGTGGGAGAAGGTCTGGCTGAGAGGCCGTGAATCTCTCCAACAGTCAGCACATTCTCTGTCTCTGACTTCATCTGGAGATGGGAGCTAACAAACTGATTCCAATTTCCAAACCATAGTAACTCTTTAAAAAAAATTGTGTAAAAAAGAATAAAATAACATTTCATAATCAAATAATAAGAGAATAAGGATAATTATTACCTTGTGTACCATTATCTTCAAAGAAGTTACTTAGTAAGTTAGTTACTTACTACTTCAAAGAGGTTAGTTAGAGTATGGGACATAAACCAAAAAGATTTTTATAAAAAAATAAACAAAAATAACAAAATAAACAAAAATAAACAAATCTTTCTAATAAACTAAATGACTCTTTTTGTATGTCTTTGGAGGCTGAATTGACTGTATTGGTTTTTGCTACCTGACTAAGCCTTGTAATATCTAAATCTTGTTTAGTAGTTCATCTTTTTAACTGTTCTCAGTCTGTCTCTGTCTTTGTCTTTGTCTTTGTCTCTGTCGCTATTTCTTTGTCTCTCTCTTCCTCTGCTATTGAATCCAAGGCCTCACAGTGAGCTGTATCTCCAGCCCTTTTTATTTTCCATTTTGGAAAGGGTCTCACTATGCTGCCCAGGCAGTCCTTGAATTTGTTGTCTTCTTGCCCCAGCCTTTAGTTAGAATTACAGGTACATGCCACTGCACTTGGTAGCTACAGTTTCTTTTTAAATTCTATGTCTGCATAAAAAAATCTAATTTCTGAAACTTGATTCATAACTCTAATTTTGGATTTTTATGAAGAGAATTTTGATTTTTAAAAATGTTGCAGGGACTGAATTTAGTTTGGTTGCCTTTACCCCAAACACAAGTGTGAAGGAATGGGGGACTATAAATCAGGGTTAGGGGGCATTGCTATCTGTTTTCTGCCCAGAATCCACACATCATATCTTTGGTAAATGTGTCCTAATTTTCCTCTCAGTTGCCATTCTTTACCCATTTTTAGTTTATGTGGCTCTGGTGGAATTGACTCCATCACTGTCTGCCCCACCCCCCCCGTCCTTCCTACTGGGACACCATGTGACCCAAGCTTGGCCAATCAGACTCTCATATCCTTCAAGTCACACCATCCAAGCCAAACCAATCATGACATTATGATAGAATTCTGTGACTTTGGCTTGAAAGGGTCAGAAAATAAGCTCCCACTCTATCTTTCCTGTTGAACTTGCTTTGAGAATCTAAGTCTGATTTTTCCAGAAACCATCTTGTACTGGAAGACACTACCTATTTGAGAGTGGAGCCAGTATGGAGGAATGCAGAAATGAGATATGGAGTCTGACGTAGTCTTGATGTCACCACTGGAATTGAATCCAACCATATCTGAAACTAGCACTACCTCTGCGCTTTACATTTTAATGAGATAATTTCTTCTTTTACTTGTACTTTTTTTGGGCAAATGATAAAGGACTATAAAACAAGATGAATTAACAATGGCTACCACCTTCCCTTTATAGATGTTTCCTTCCTTTTCACTTTCACAATATCTATTGTTCATTTTGGATCCCACTAACTCCTTCAGTTTTTTTTATACTAGGGAGACAATGTGAAGTTCATGTGAGTCTGAACCGTTTCACCTGAGTATGATCATAAGTTGTATCCATTTATCTACAAGAGCCTGATGATTATCCTTCTTTATAACTGAGTAGCTTTCCATTGTATAAAAATACCATATCTTTCTCTTCCACTCTGCAGTTGATGGGAAAGCTGCTCCTGCTTTTTGCATGGAGCATTGTTTTCTCTCTGTTGACTTTCAGTCTGAATTTCCTTTCAAATTAATGTGTTTCCTGTGTACACATATTGATAGATCTTGTTTCTTGACGCACTCTGCCTGTGTTTCTTTTTATTGGTTAACTGAGGCCACCTACATTAATGGTTACAGCCAATATGCACTGTTTCATTTCTGCCATAGTTTTTTCCCTGCTGCTGGTTTCTTATTTTTCTTCTCCATTTAATTGTCTATCCTGCTTGGTGATCACCCTCTGATGTTCTTGGAATCGTGGTCACTATCTTTCTCTACAGTGTCCTTCAGTATTCTCTGTAGGTTTGGTTCAGTGGTCATGAATTCCTTCAGTTGTTCTTTTTCATGGAAATATCTTATTTCTCCATTAATTTTGAAAGAGAGTTTTGCAGGGTAGATCAATCTGGGTTGGAAGCTGTTTTCTTTCAGGACTTGAAATACTCCAAGCTCTTGAGTTGATGGTTTGTGCTGAGAAATCTGTCATGATTTGGATGGGTTTTCCTTTGGAGGTGATCTGTTTCTTTTCTCTAGCAGCCTTTTGTTGTGCTGAATTTCTGGGAGCTTGATTATTGTATGTCTGAGTTTTGATTTATTTTGGTTGTGGCTAGTTGGAGTTATGCCTCACTTATCTGTATGTCATTCCTTTTCTCATGCTTGGGAAATTTTATGCTATTACTTCTCTGGTCTTTTTAGGTCATTTGTGTTGACCCCTGCTTTTTCACTGACACCTGTCACTATTAAATTATTTATCTTTGTGTCCATCTTGCAGCCACTGCATTGTTATTTCCTGGTTCCTTGTTATAAGAGAAATCTTTTCTTTTGTGATTTCTAGCTGCCATCCTATCTTCAAGGTGTGAAAGTCTACCTTCAGTTTCTTTCAAGTGATTTTTCCAGGTTTTAATGGAATTTTTAATTTCCGGGTTATCTCTTTGAGTCTGTTCCATGCATTTCAATTCTTCTCTATATTGTTCATTCATTTCCCTGATTATCCTATGTTCTTCTTTTCTTAAATCTATGTTTTTAGATATGCTCAGCAATCCTTTTATTATATTTGTCATTTCATGTTTTACCTGAGATATTGTTTCTGATCTGATTCTTTTAGAGCCTCATGGAGTTGTTTCTTTACTTCAGTTGCCATCATCCCAGAAATTTCAGGTGTGTGATTTTTGCTTTCTTACATGTCCAAGACTTGTTCTGTTTGGGCTGGAGGCCTGAGATTACCCTTTGCTCCTTTGTCTTGAAATTTTCCTGGGTTCCTCCAGATGAGCAGGTTGTGGGGTCCCAGGTGTTTCCCATGTTGGCTACCCATCCACGGTGTAGAGGGATGGGTCAGTCACCTCGATTTCTCTGATTCCAGGTTCCCTAGGCAGGCAGTGGGGTGCAGGGTGGGTTTCTCTAGACACTTGCAGCTTCTCCGGGTGGCTGGCTGGTTTACCTGGCTTGCACTGATTACCCACGGGAGAGTTCTGATGGCAGCAGGCATGTGTGCAGGGGCTAGACTGGCTGCTTCTCCTTTGCTTGTACTTTTGAGCTAGGATTTGTTTCCCTAATGGCCAAAAGGTCCTAATAATACATGGTATTTAGAGAATACCACTCCTTTTGCACAATGAAATAAAATTTGCTTTGGAGACTTCAGTAAGATGGGACCAAAAGTTGACAACTATTTTTAAGAGAAAGAAACAAATATGTGAGGGTAATGGAAGAAAAGTAGAAGCACGGAGGTGATGTGAACGCAAGGAATAGATCATATGTGAAAGTGTTACTTTCTTTGACAGAATAGTTTATTTGCCACTCTCTTTGATTTCCTTTGAGCTTTGACTGCCAGGAAGCTCACCTGTATTCAGAAGGTCACATACCCTCTTCATGCTCAGTGCATTGAGTTCTCTCTATTCTGTTCAGCTTGATTAACTTTATGGAGCACCCATATATGCCAGATCCTGTCAGAAGTAATGGAAATGGATAAATGTTTCTATAGAGAAAAACAGGTGTATGCATACAGTGTTGAAGTACAGTGTATTAAATTGCTACTCTGTCCTTAATTGTCTGATCCCAGTTCCTTCTATATATGAATCCACCATTATTTTATTGAATGCAATTAAGTTATAGTCCACTACCTATCCTCCATGAGGTAAGTTGAAGTACAAGTACACATAAAAAGATATATTTAAAATTTGACTTCTCTTCAAAGCATCAACTTTAGTTTGGATTTCCTCAAAGCAAATCCCAACACAAGGATGTGATCAGGTCATTTATTTTGAGGACATGATCCTATAAACCACTGTAAAGAAATAGAGAGGAGTGAGATAAGGGAAGAAGAAAATCCAGCAAGGGTGCATCCAGCAAGGGTGCATCCAGCAGGTTTCTGTCATGGAACAATTTATCAAATTGTCTGGGATGTAGATTGAGCTTCATTGATTAGGTGGGGATTGTGTGTACCAAGCTGGGGAGCCCTTTTGGGGCAGGAAGAATCTTTTCTTCAGCTGTTGGCAGACACTGAGGTGGGACAAAGGTAGGTAGGGTTGGACCCTAGACAGCACCAACTATAACACCCATGGTGTCTTACTTTTCTCATTGCTGGGACAAAATAGCTGACATCCAAAGTTAAAGGAGGGAAGGTTTATTTTACTCACACTTTGTAGAGATTTCAGACAGTAGTTGGCTGGCTCCAAGGCAGGGTGGCACGGCAGAAAGGCATCTCAGGGGAGAAACAATCCATGACAACGCAGGCAACAGGCAGCAAGCAGCGAGTCTCCATTTGTTTTTGCTCTTTTTTATTCCATTCAGATTACAAGCCTGTGGACTGGTGCTACCCACAGCCAGAGTGGGGCTTCCATTATCCAACCCAGAACTGTGCTAACCCTTAATTCATATTCACACATCCTAGATCCAGCCACATCCAAAAAGCACTATCTATGAATGCATGAGGCTTTGAGGGGACATGTAGATCTAAGCTGTGACCCAGGGTAATGTGAAATTCAGCTCATTCATTGCTTTCGAAGATTTCAAGACACTTCAATCAGACAAGTTGCCAGGATGTTTCATAAAAAGTCTATAGATGAACATGTTAACTAGATGCTTCTTTCAGGGAAAACAAAAGCAATATCACTCTCTGAAATCTAACCATGTTAATTGTCAAAACTGTTTAGATGAATGTACCTTATTTCTTGATTCTGGGAAGCTGCAGTCACAAGATAAACCATTGATTTACTGATAGCTCTTTTTTTAAGGCAAGTTGATATTAGCAGTATATATACCACTTTTGTGAGATGTCTAGATTTCAGAAGAATTAAAATGTTGAGGGAAATAAAGCATCTGAGAAATAACAAAATATGGTATATTCTGGCTTCACAATATTGAGTACCTACTTACTGAGTGTCAAGTTCAAGACTAGATTCTGGTGTGGTTCCTTCCCTAACTTAATCAATGCACACATTTACTTTTTAATTTTGTATAACATCTTCATTGAAAAATCACTAATCATACATTTCCTCCATTTGGACAGTTCATTTCCCTATGTGCACAAGCCATGGCATAGTGATTTTCAGGACAGTATCTTTACAGAACTGTGTGGCCATCACCATATTGAATTTCAGAATCTTTTATTGCTCCAGCAGTAAACCCCACATACACAGCAGTCACTCCTCATTCCCTTCCCACCCAAACTGTGTCACCTGCCTATCAGTATTCCGTCTCCACAGATCTGCCCATTTTGGGACCTTTCACACATATTGAATCATACAATAAAAGGAAACGTTTTTTGAGTATGAACTTTCCATATCAGGAGCTGCCCCAGTGTTGAAGAATGTTATTTAATCCTTAAAACAAGCCATTCAATTGGACACCACTATACTCACATATCAAATGAGAAAACTGAGGTCTGGAGAAGCAGAGTGACTTCTTTAAGTTCACAAAGCCAGTAAGCAGTGGAACTTGAACTTGCTGCCAGGCAGGTTGCCATGAAAACGTTCTTAATCTGTACCAATTGCTACTGTAAAAGCTTGGGTCACCCTGAATTACCTTTCCCCCTGGTCAGGTGAGAACCGGAGTGCTCCTGCATGGTGTGGCTGCCTGCAGGTGTGAAAGCTGATGCTTCGGAATTATCTTGCCCCATAGTAAAGTCCTCAAGACACTGGAGCTAAGGCCGGAGTAAATTTGTGCCTGCAGAGCCTATGTCCCACCAGAGCTGGACCCTTTTGGCTCCCTGGACTTTCCATGTCCTCACGAGTACAAAGAAAACTTTGTACTTGCTCCTTTCTAAGGTCTCTTTCATCTCAGGCCATCTTTGACTATTTTCTGTGTATTCTGCTTTCTGGAGAAGTCTGTACTTAAATTAGCATCAATACCAGTATAAAAGTCGTTCACTACTGGAATGGTAAAAGAGCTGTATTTGTTCTAGGCTAGAGCTTCCCAAAGAGCAATGCATTGAGGAATGCTCTTGCAATAAATTGATATGATGGAAAGTAAAACTATTTTTTAAGAAAAGGAGAAATTGAAAGAAAAGGAAAAGAAGTTCATGGTTCTGTGAGTTTGGGAGACATTAAGCTAAGCACAGTTCTGTTGGTATAGTAATTGCAGGACTTCTTTAACTGTCCTATAATCATTATCATAGTGATTTATCATGGTAGAAGACTCATTCTGAAATGTTTATTAAGATGAGGATACTAGCATATTTTGCTAAGAATTGATTCTCTTAGATATATATGGTTGGGGCAGGACACCTATGTAGCAAAAATTCTCTGCTCTTATGGCACCAGAGAGTGCTTACTTAAACCAAACTGGAACAATAATACATTGTTCTCATGGGGCCATGAGTTCTTTTTCCTGGAATCAATACTTGAACTTAGAGCAAGAGAGCCAGTCTCATTGTACAATATGCAAAATTCAGGAGCTCTTAGTACGTTCTTAACATGTTGCAAGGTAGGAATCAAAGATGACAGATTTCCCAAACTGCACTACATTTTAATGGAGAAGTGTCTTTAGTCCATTTGAATTACATTCTCTTGAGAGTTGAGGACACTCATTCAGAATATATTTTTCTCATATAATGAGAATCCCAAATGTTGGCAATTGCTGGCCTTGGTTTCAACACTGTTGACATGTTGGTAATCCTCGTCTTTTTTTCTTGCTCACAAAACAGCTGCTGCTTCACCAACCATCCTTTCTGTATCCAAAGCTGGTTAATGGAAGAAAAGTTCTTGCCAGCTATATGTAACTCTTTATCAATTAAGTTAAAACTTACCCAGGCCTCATAAATCTTTGTAGCAGCACTTTTTTATACTTTATTAACCATTTATTTATTTGTTTATTTATACTGAGGACAGGAATCAGGGCCTTTGCACTGTGTTACCTTCCCGTTTTTTTTGCTTTTTTTTTTTTTTTTTTTTCATTTTCTGTTTTGATACAGGACTGGGCTCAAGCTTACAACCCTCCTCCTTCGGTGTTGTAGAATGCTGGGATTCTATGCATACATAATCATGCCTGGCTGAAAAAATTTTGTCCCTTGTATTTCTAAGCTGCTATGAAGACTGGAAAATTACAGAATAGGATTGCAGTTATTGGTTTAAACTAATCATGACTGATTTCCTGATGCTAGACATACAACCTGGCCTACATCCAGGATCTGTTGTCTCAGAAAAAGGGAGGAGTGTGTAATAGGTACCCCCCCAAAAAAAACAAAACGACAGCAACAACAACAATACCCCCCCCCCAAAAAAAAAAACTAGATTCTGCCACGTCAATGGGAATTCTGTGTTTGGGTGAACATTTATAAGTCTCTGGAAAGTTTCCTGTAGCTCAGAGAAATACATAACTATGTATAATCCAGCAACTTTTTTCTTAATTGGTTAACCTTAGTGGCTTTAGCTTCTCTCTCAAAGCAAATATGTGATGTATCAGAATAATAGCAACAGACAGAATACAAGTATTTAAGGTAACTGGCTGTTTTTATTTTTAACTAAGGATGTAACTATCCTTTCTAATGGCCTGGTTTGCAAGTGATTCCCTTATTTCCTGATGCTTGCCAGGGTTTTATTCCTTTCCTTCTTCATGGGTTTATATCCTCTATCTAGACACATATACTTTAGTGGGTTCTTGACCTGTTCCCTTGATGTGCACTGAGAGGAACTTCCTGTCCTATCACAGTCATTGTTCTAAGCATTTCACAAACATCACATCATGATTTTTATAAAGATGCTAATAGTACTAGTGAGACAGGCACTATTTTTAGCTCCACTTCTCAGATGAGGAAAAGGTTTGGGGGATCAAATCACTCATCAGTCACTAATGATTCAGTCAGACTTGAACCAAGAACCTGGGTGCAATTTTAAGCCTACTCTAAGGGATCTGGGGGAATGTCTGCTTCAGGGAGGCAACTTAGCATCTCTCTGTTGTGTGCAGAGGGGTTATAGCAGCAGACCCCATGTTCCCCTATAACCCTGTATGATCTCCTGACTCCAGTCAAGCAAGCATGGTTACCCTCCGTGACCATTAATTGTGATGTGTCAACTTGACTGGTGTAAGAAATGCCTAGATTAGTAACGCACAGTTCTATGTGTGTCAGTAGGGTATTTCAGAGATACTTGGCTTGTAGACTGGCAAAGAGAAGGGAGAAAACACACCTTGGTTGTAAGAGGCACCAGCCAGTAGGCTTGTAGCCTAAAGGGAATTAGAAACATAAGAAGGAAGTTCGCCCATTTTTGAAAAGTTCCAGTCTTCCTGAGTGGGTGTGTCTTCTGTTTTTGTCATCTTTGGACATCAGTTTCCTGTTTCCTCAGCTTTCCAACACAGACATCAATAATTGATCAGTGAGATTCTAAGCTTTTGATCTTGGATTTGCTGTATCCTTGATTCTTCTTGTTTTGCAGCTCCATTTTCTTGGGTTGAGCATCTCTAGATCCTCAAGCTCTGCTGTTTGAAGGTGGCCATTGTGGATTCTCCAGCCTCTGACCCTTTTAAGCCCACCCAACAACTCTCTCTGCATAATTATGCACATGTATTATATTGATTCTGTTCCTCTAGAGAAACAACACTCACTGTTCAAAGTCAACTGTTGCCTTCCCCTGGAATCTTTACTGGGAATCAAAAGAAAGGAGGGAATCATTCAGTCTCTGCCCTCCACAGTACAAAACTCAGAACTGAGAGTGGCTATATTGATTGGAGAAAGAAAGGAAGAGAAGGGCAGATTTAGACCTTGAGCTCTATGGAGCATCTTAGGAAACTTACAACATCATTGTATTTTTCTTCCCTTGCTTTACTTGGGATTCTGATAACTGCAGCCCAATTCTTCGCTTGTGTTCTTATTTTGTATTAGTGATTTATTGCCACTCAGTGCTGTATTCCAAACAATCAGCAAGCTCATTAGTGAATACTACACATTTGATTGTCTCCTACGTCTGCAGGATTCTAGGTTGGTTGAGTTCATCTGGACTTGCTCTTGCTTTGTAGCTGGCTGTTATTTGGGCAGCCAGCTTTTTCAACTTTGCTGGCTCTCTCTCCTGCCTGGGTGGGAGTCTGGAGGTTGGCTTTTGTGGGGAGATTAGATGATGGCACATTCTTGGCCTCTGCTCTGTGTGATGCCTGTCCTGCTGCAGACCAATGTTAGCAAGTCCTCATGGTGATGGCAGAAAAGATGAGAGAGTGAGCCTACCTAAATGTGCGTCTAATCTCTGCACGTGTCATGCTTGTTTAAATCCTATGTCAAAACAAGTCATGTGACTAAGCGTGAGGTCAGAGTAAGTGTCTACTCTCACGACAGTCACTTTTCAAAACACCCATCACCTTGTATCTCATATTAGACATTAGGATTTAAGATATGAATTTTGCAGGGGCAGAAACATTCAGAGCACAGCACCTCCATGCTATGGATTAACGGTTTAGAAAGGGCTTTTTTGTCAACCAAAATTGAGCTAAAATATTTCCACATTTTTAAAGGGTTGTGAAGAAGGAGGAGGAGAAGGAGGAGAGGAATAGGATGAGGAAAAAAGGACCAGCGGAGAAGACCATGTGTCATTTTCAAAGCTCATATATTTACCACTTAGACCTTTATGGAAAATGTTCGTCAACTCCTGGTTTACAGCACATACTCCAAGTTGATCTGCTTGGGTTCAGAATCCAGCTCACTGGCTGAATGACCCTGGACAAATGATTTAGCCACCCAGACTCATCACTTGGATGACTGGGCACACGGCTTCTGCTCTGTATGCTGCTTTTTCTCCTGCAGAACAAAGTAAACTGAGGCTTCTAACAGAACCTGACTTGTAGCGTTTCTGTGAAATGAAATGAGCCCCCATTTGTAAAGGTTTAGGTCAGTGCCTGGCACCTGGTGTTATTTCTCATCCCAGTCATTGTGCAAACTGCATGACACAAAGTACAGCTTCAGTGGTGCTATCTGAGCTGAGCATGGACTTGACATGCATGCTGCAAGTTTTGGTCTTCCTAAGCCAGGCTCTGTATAGTCCTGGGCATGCAGTGTATGGCGTTTTTACTCACACTTACAGGTGGATCTATATTTGTATAAAACCACTACAGAGACATGCAGGCTGATCCCATGCCTGCAGAAAAGCAGGTGAATCAAGACTCCCTGTAGTTCTCCTGGCTCCAAGGTGCTACTCAGCTGCTCCCGCTGAGTCTTCTCTAACTCTCTTGTCCTGCTTGGTGCTCCATGATTTCTTAGCAAAGAAAGGGGCAACAGCTGTTACCAAGGTGTGTCCCAGCAAGCTGCTTTTGGGTTGGCATCTGGGTACAGCTGCTGCCAGTGCTGAACACTGAGTCACCGTGCTGTGCTGTGCTGTGAGGAAGCACAGAGGAAGGTGCCAACTCAGGAATGAAAACCTTCATTTCACTCTCCAAAGTGATGGGGTGATGGGGACTTCAGGACCGACAGTCTACAGGGCCACCCCGGCCCCCTGCTGACTATGGTTACTCATTGAGACTGGCTCACTCGTTATGTCAAAGGCACTGACCTTTCCTAACATCTGGAAAATAGAAACTATGATGGTTGTTGCTTAGGTGGTTAATGAGAGGATTACAGGTGAATATTGTAAAGTGGAGGTTGGCAGATGATCGCCTGCAAACTAAGAATAATTTTTGCATTTTTAAGTGTTTGAGAGAAGCCAAAAGAAAAATACTATTTCAAGATACATGAAAATTATATGAAATCCAAATTTCATTGTCCATAAACAAAGCTTTTTTTCTTTGCTGGAGATTGAAGCTGGGGCCATGATAGTGAATTACAGTCCCAGTTCTTTTTTTAAGTTTTTGAACATTTGAGACAAGATCTTATGAAGTCACTATGTTGCCCAAGCTGGGCTTGAACTTGCAATCCTCCTGCCTCAGCCTCCAGAGAGCTTGAATGCCAGGTGTGTGTCATGAAGCCAAGCTCATAAAAATTTTTTATAGGAACACAGCCACTCTCATTCCTATACACATTATCTATGGTGACTTTTGTGCTACAATAGAAGACTGAAAGGATTGTGACTGAGGAGGTCTAACCCTCAAAGCTGAAAATATTTACTGCCTGGCATTTTACAGAAGTTTGCTGATGTTTGTGGTAAGAACATGGATCCAAATCTTTTTCTGGTGGGGCGATCCCGCAAAACACTATTGGAGAGTGTCACTGTAAGGTGAAGAAAAGAAGGCAAGTGACAAAGAGTGTGGTCCAGGTGGGTCTTTGGAGCTTAATTCCATCAGAACACAGCTTTCCAGTCATGTCACCCATGTGGTGAGGACGCTGGGGGATTTACCCATCAGACGCCTCAGACACTGATTGCAACTTCTCTGGGTAAAGAGAGCAGCATGTTTTTGGCATTTCTAGGAAAAGTCATGGTGCCCTGTATTTACTAAGAGTCCCACAAATATTAGATATTTAAAAAAATAGGACTGTCAACTTTGGAAATGGGCAAAGTGTCAATTGAGTCAGCGTTCATGTGACCTTGGGCAGATGCTTAACTTCTTTGTACTCCATTAAGACTGTAGCCAGGATTAAATGAGATAATGCTTGGCACAAGGAAAGTATGTCATAAATTTTAATTGTTATTAATACTTATTGGATTGGAATATATTCATATATTGAGTCAGATTCATAAAACTTTTATGAAAATTGAGTCTGTTTCTTTTAAAATCTCTGAGCATGTAATAAGATTTTGTAATTAAAATATTCACTACATCTGAAAGCCAGAAAAAATCAAATATTAATGAGTTAAGAGAGGGAACCCGGGCTGATGGTGCTGTTCTGTGGGAGTGTTATTCCAGTGCATGGGCACCTGTGTCTGAGCATAGAAATGGCCTAATACTTAATTAGTTCCCCAGGTCTTTGCGACAGATTTCATTATCACCGAAGTGACAAGTGAGGCTCAGGAAGTCCAGGGCACATTGCTAAAAATCCTTTTGGTGTCCTTGAGAACTTCCAGTCCAATTTATTTCAATAAACTGATGTCTTGGTACATGTTTGCCAATCATTCTGTTAGTTGGGGACACAGAGCTAACAAAGGCCAGGTGTTCATCTCTGAGACATCCTTAATCTGTGTATGAGGTTCTTCCTCTTCCCATGGGCACATCAGCCCTGCTAATGCTACTTGAAAGAGAGACAAAGGCTAGCTCTAGCAGGCAAATCAATAAAGATGTCACCTGATTGGTGATAGAAGTGGGCTTGGAAGGATGGGACAGATTTTGATAGCTTAGAATGGGAAGAATGGACAAGTATTTCTGATAAGTGATAAGACAAAAATTGAAAGAATGTAAAAGACAGTGACTGGTGCATCAGGAATGGAGCTGGAGTCAGAAAAATGGAATTAGCTTCATCTTGTCATGGCATCTTCTATTCGAATTGGAACTTCATTATATTAGCAGCAGGAAGCCATCTGATGTTAAAGGAGGAGGACTGACATCATAAATGTTGTTAAAAATTCTTCTGACCCAAGCATGAAGGATCTCAGTGGAGAAGAGTGGGAAGCAGAAAGGAGACAGTTCCAGTCAAAGGTCCAGATAACAGGGTGCGGTGAGACAGGTCTTGGCAAAAATGAAATTAGGTACGAAGTGATCTGAGTCTATTGATAATGGCACATTTCCCCAAGGGAACTGAAGGGACAATAGAGGCAGGAAATAGATGAAATGATACGTTTGTTGCATTTTTAGTTAGGGTGTTGTATTTTTCAAAACATTTATTATTTTTACTGGATATTTTTCTTTATCTACTTGTTCTTCTTTGAGGAGGTCCTGGCAACTATATATTTTGGCTTCATCTTTTGGGTGAGTGAACTGGACCAATAAAAGGACTTGCCATGAGTCCAAGAGGTGTAATAGAAGGAGGAAGCAGGGAAGGAAAAAGTAGTGATGAAGACAGGAAAAGAAAGAATCTCTAGAAAAGATGGGATCCTCATTAGGAGAGGAGGATATGGGATTATACAAGTGAGTCCTTGTTTTGTTTAAAATTGAAATGAAATTCATGTAACATAGAATAAATCACTATTTTACCTCATGCCACTAAACTGTTCACTTTAAAATAGTGTTATGTAGTCACTAGGTATATTCAGTGTTATATAATCACCACTTTTATTTATTCCAGGATATTTTCATTACCCCAGTTCATTACTATACAGTTCAGGCTGGC
The DNA here is from genome assembly GCA_004027455.1 of Hydrochoerus hydrochaeris. Lineage (NCBI taxonomy): Eukaryota > Metazoa > Chordata > Mammalia > Rodentia > Hydrochaeridae > Hydrochoerus > Hydrochoerus hydrochaeris. Next base: position 22,979 of record PVLA01001595.1, on the reverse strand, counting down.
CTTGAGCTCGCTTTGTAGCCCAAGCTGGTCTCAGACTCACAACAATTCTGCCTCAGCTTCCCAAGTGCTGTGGTCACAGGCGTGTGCCACCACGTGTGGCTAGTACCTCTATTTGTGTCTTCCACCATACCCTGGAAATGACTAGTCTCCTTTTTGTCTCTGTTTACATATTCTGGATGTTTCACATAAACAGAATCATACAAAATGTGATTTGTGTATGACATTTTTTCATTTAGCTTAAGTAAATGAAAGCATTTTTACCAGGTGGTTTCTTTAACAAGGATGCAAGAATATGCATGTCATAATCTCATGGTATTTGTACCTGTGGTTCTCTTTGCCTTCTGTCTTAATTGGTTTTGTTGTCATTGAGACAAAATAACTGACACTCACAAGTTAAAGGAGGAGAGATTTCATTCAGCTCATAGTTAGTAGAGGTTTCAGTCCAGAGCTGGTTGATTCCAAGGTTGCTACTAAGTAGCTTTTGGGAGATGGCTTAGCCTATGTTTTAAAATACATTTTTATCATGTAGTTATATTAGGGGGACAGAGCAGATGGCTTCTATTGAAAAGATAGTATGTTAGATTCACAGAGAAGGGGGTATGCCATGCTATAGGAGGACTCTTGGGGACATACCAAGGCTGATCAAGAGACAGAGGGAGTGAGGAGAAATGTGGGCAAGAACCTTTATTGTAATTTCCATGGGGAGTATGGTCAAAGCAGGGTCAGCACTTGAGGATCGGCTGGTTTGATGAACTTTAACAGGCTCTGGCTATAGGGTTTGTCCTGAGTTTTCTAATGCTTAACTCTGGGTAATTAGGGAGCGAGATAGACCCATAAAAAGGGAGACTTGGAGTCATGGGGTCTGCATTTGTTGGTTTACATATGAAAGGTGTACCCCTAGCAAGTTGTTCACTCTAGCTATAGGCTAACTCTGAGAGACAGCCTCTCTCTAGGTAAGCCAGACCTTGGATGTCAAAGCATCGATACAGAAAGTAAGAAGATAATATGGCCTGTTATTTCTTGTGGGACTTGGTCCCTTGATTGTTTTTTCTGCCTTATTTCCCTGGAGGAGTGTCAAGTCTACCCAATGGAGTTTGAGTATGGAGAGAGGAGCTAATACAGGAAATTAAAATTGTCTGTGATGGTTCTTCCTGCACACTTACCTCCTAGTTCTGGTGCAAGCTTGTGCCTTGTCTTGGGAGCCCCTGTCCTAGATGCTTGGCATAGGGATGCACTCTTTCTGTGTAAGGGCTTTTCAGAGCTGTTGGTGTCCTGGGAGCCATTTATTTAGTGTTTTTTCATTTAGAGGAGATTGCTCTTTCTCAAATTGCTTCATGGTGGTGGCTGCCTCTTCATCTGATTAGCCTTGCTTCTTGGAGACATTCAAAACCATTTTTTCCTTTTATACCATATGTTTTTCCTTTGAGTCTGTAGTATTTTATGTTCAAATTCTGGAACAGTGATGTGGAATTTCTCTCCTGATGATTCCTAGCAGGTGGCTTATCTCAGCAGCTGGTAATGGCAGGGAGGTTGTAATAGGGAGTAATCAGGTAATGCCAACCTCTGTGCATTTGAAAATCCCTCTTCAACTTTCCCTTGGGGACCAATCCCTTCTCCTGTTTATTGTCCTTTAAATTTATCTCTTAAATGTGTCAATATTGGCCATTGTTTGACATCTATTCAAGGAGTTCTGCATCTGTCTGACCACATCAGAGACACTGGGGCTCTCCATGCAGTGGAAGTCATATTTAAAAGATGATAATGGAAACATTGGTTAGGTCTTACTGATATAGGGGAATGAAACTCGAGACCTACTATGTCTGGTACGAGTTTGTGTTCTCTAAAATCGAAGAATAAATTTTAGCAACAATGGAGGTTAAGAGTAGAATATATTTATTGAGAGAAAGAAAGCTTCTGTCTGAGAGAGACAGAAGGGGTCCCGAGCAGGTTGCCAAGGACTCTCTGTCTTTTCTAGGGACTTTTATAGAGTAAAATCATGGGGTGAGATGGGTTTAAGGTGGGGAAAACTGGGAACTCACAAGGCAGATGGGCAAAAGGTGGGGCAGAACTATGGTTAATCAATAAGAGTAATAGTTCGGTTAAAATTGATTAAATTGGGGACAAATGGGGAAACAGTCAGATAGAAAGCAGGCATTCTTAGAGAGCAGTGACTCTTCCGTAGGAGGTGGAATGGTGACTCCTGACTTCTTCAGGGTGATGGGGAACTATTTAGAATATCAGTCCTTAGGATGTGGATGCCTTTGCTTGGTCTTTTGTCTTGAGACCTGGCCCACAGCAGGAGGTGCCTCTCTCCTCCACAGTGCAAGGTATCTGGGCTTCTACCCTGGCACTCTCCAGGGCCCAGCCTTGTCTCACTGACTATAGTATTTCTAACTAACTCAGCTGCCTGCTACACTACTGTGTGCCAGACGTTGTGCTAAGCATGTTGTATATGTGAACATATTTATTCTTCCCAGTACCCATTTTAGGTTAGTACATTATTATACTCATTTACGGATGAGGTAAAAGATTTGCTAGAGGATGCAAAGACAGTGAGATCAGCATTTAGAGCCCTAGCAGTCTAATTCCAGGATTGTATCTATCACTTAATAACGTTGCAAATGGGAGTCATTTGGTACTTATTCCTGTGTTGGTGATTCCTATGTTTTTCTCTGCCCAATAAAGTGCTGGAAACTCCAGGCTCCTAAGAGTTATCACTGAGGCAGAGAAGTGACACTTCTCTAATAGTCACTTCAGGCTGGCTATGTGCTAGGAAGAAGAAATGGATTGTGGTGAACAGTTAGCAATCTATGCTACATTAAGTGTCTTTAACATTGTGCTACATTAAGTGTCTTTAACATTGTGTTCTTTCCATTTTTCCTCTGTGTGTTCCTATTCTCCAGAGAATGATCTTTAGTCATAGCAAATCCTGCTACTGCAGGAATGAGAATGTTTGGGGCTCGTGTCTCTGTTTTACTCCTCAGGAGGAGGTAGCAGAGATAGGACGAAGGAGGAGTTTAGAATTTTGGACTTCTCATTTGATTTAAGACAGCTTCCTAGAAAAGATTTCCACTCATGCCATGTGATATTATTGACCAAGAAGAAGAGTTTGGAGTCTAATAATTTCACTATTGAGTGTGTGTGTGTAACAGTTGTAAACTCAGTACTCATGTTGTCTGGATGGGTGGACTGAGTGGATACTGAAATGAGATGAGGACTTCCTGCCTGTCAACACTGGGCAACCTTTTCTCAGCCCTGGCAGAGTTTTGCACTGGGAGGATGTGGGCTCTACGTCAGAGTCTCTGATATTTTAAATAAGTTGGACATACACGTTTTTGTATAAAATCACCTTACTTTTAAATGTGGTCAATTAATTCAAGTAAAAGTAATACTCCTGGCCAAACACTGATAAGTGTTTTTAAGAAAACAAAACAGTGCAGAGAATGCCTCTGAGCAAAGGGGGAGGCCTAAAGGAGTGGACATGAGATTTGGGACCTTGATGGTGAGAACGAGACAGCCCTGTGAATGGAAGGGGAAAGAAGACTTTCAAGAAAAGGAAACGGTAAGAGCAAAATCTTGAGGTCAGTTGGCGTGTTTTCGGGATGGAATAAAGGTCAGAGTGGTCAAAGCATGATAAATAATGAGAAGTGTGGTGGGTGGTGAGGTCAGAAAGATAGGGCCCAGGTTGCGCAGAAAATTAGAAAATCATGGTGTAGGATTTAAATTCTTTTCTTTTCTTTTCTTTTTTCCTGGAAATTGAACTCAGAACCTTGTGCTTACCAGGCAGGTTCTACGCCACTGAGCTCTATCTCCAGCCCTAAATTCTTTTCTAAACGTGATGAGTTATAATATCTTTAAAACGTCGTAATCGAAGGAATAACAGACTCTGGCTCAGGTTTTGATTTTGATTTGTTTGCTTTTTTGTGGTGCTGGTGATAGATAGAACTGAGGTCCTCGTGTTTGCTGGGCAAGTGCTCTACTACTGAGCTCCCCCCGCAGCTCAACTTAGCCTGTATATGATCATGAGCTGTTTGGATAAGGACCTTGGTTTGATGGAAGTTTTTGAGATGTGTCTAATCTTTGCTAAGATGCAGTCATTAGAAATTGCCAGGCTTGAAAGGCACGACAAACATTTTTTTGCTTCTAGTTGAGACCATGTAAGCTGAGCACCTCTCCATGTTTCTTTTAGTATAAAATTCTACAGAGAAAGTTGGTGGGAATCAAAAATCCATCAGCTCTCATTTTACCATATATTTAGGAAAATAACTTTTCTCCTGCAGAAGAAATTACACGAATTATGTTAAAATTGGTGCTACGGTAATAAAATTACATGCTCAGGACTCTTTTAAAACACTGCCTTTGTCTGGCAAGGCAATTTGAGTGAGGGAAGACAATCTCCCTTCCTGCTGCATTTTCATGTAAGAGGAAACAGCGGAAATGGGCTCCACCATTCTCTGGCTGCCTGTGCCTACTCTCTAAGATTCTCCTATATTTTTTCAATCACACAGAACACTTGAGGATGCAGAGCAATGAGAGGAATGATTAAGATTTTAAAAAATATACATTTTAGGAGGAAACTTTAAATCATTAAATGGATGGCAGGGCAAATACCCTTAGAATTGGGCAGAAATGGACTCTGATATCATGTGAATCAGATGAATCAGATTCAGTTCTGGTGCCAGTGCTCTGCTGGTTTGAAAGGAAATGTACAGAATGCATACGTGGTAGAAAAAAATCTCTCTCGCTTCCAGTACGGTAACAATTTTTAGCTGACAAGAAAAAAAAGTCATCCTTATATTAATGTAAGAGAAAACCAAAAGGACTGGGGAAAGAGACATCTGTTTTAAGTCTTTTTTTTTTTTTTCTCGGTGAAAACTGCAGTTGTTTGGAGGCAAATTGATATATGCGGTGTCTCTGCCAAGGCCACAAGAGATAAGGCTAAGGGACAGGGAATGTGTGTGATAGAGTTGGATAAAAGTATAGTGTAGACCTGGAGCCACTTATCCAGTGAATATCCTTATGTGTGTGAACTGGGATTTGACCTTTAAAAATAAGAGTTCTTAACTGGGGGTGATGGTGCTCTTCCAGAGGACATTTAACAACATCTGGAGATATTTTCAGTTGTCACTTTGGAGGGAGGTAGTCACTAGTGGGTAGAGGCCAACAAACCTTCTCAACATCCTAAGATACACAGGACAACATCCCACAACCACCTCCACTGACCAAAATGGAAACAGGGCTGACGTTGTTAAACCTGTTTAGGAACTTTGGTTCCCTCCCCTGTGGAATGGGAATGGCCACTGCATCTCTTTCTCCTAGTTGTTGAAAGCATTAAAGGCAATCACGTGACCATTATTGCTAACTATTGAGCTTTCTTGTGCCTTCTGTCGTTTCATTTCCCTACCTAATTTTCTGTACCATAACCACAGAACTCTTCCTAAAATGCAAATTGGAGCCTGCTACTTCTCTCCTTAAGAGAAGTCATTGTTGTCCACTGATTTCCATCATATCCCCAAGTTGGATTTTGTGACCTAGTGTTTCCACCTGCCCTGCTTCCCTGCTAACTGTACCCCAAAATGTAAGTCCTAACTCAGTGTACTTCCCTTTTTTGATCCCACACATCACAGTGCCTCACTTGGCCAACTTCTTGCCCCAGTGTCTCAGCTTAGGGAGATAATGTCTGTCATCTGTACTCCATTGGTGCCTTTGCTTATCCCCATCCCAGAGCTTGTAATACTATGGCAATATTGCCTTTAACACTTTTGCATCTTGTGTGGGGTGTGAGTACCTTGTTTCCTATGATATTCAAGTAAATGGTTGAACATTTACAGTTCATTGAATATTTGATGAATGAATGAATGAATGAATGAATGATCAATGGAATCTGTATACATAGCTGCTTAGAAAAGAACTAATTTTGGTTTGCTCCTTTCTCCTTTCTTGGGTCACTCTGCCACAGTCATGCTAATGAACCACCATTTTCTCCATTCAAAGGGAGAAGGTTACAGAGAAGAGCACAGTAAAGCAAAGGGCCAAGATATTTTCTAACCTTGACCCATGATCTTGGCATCCAAGTGTCTTTGTAAAAGAATAACCTTTCAAATGAACTTAACTGCCACTTTAGTCAGGAAGACAGGAGAACTGTGTGAGTTGCAGTAGACCCAGGCAGCTGTGTGCACACATTTGCATATGTGGATTCTGGACTATTTTTCTTTGTGAGTCCATGGGAGTTTCACCTTCTCTGGTACCCATTAAGCTTCTGGAGGGCAGGAACAATCTCTACTTTATATCAGCGGGACCTGGGAACCTTACATATGCCTCATATAAATGTAAGGTTTAGAAACTTTTCAGGTAATAATTTCTCCATAAGGATACTCAGAGTCCCCATTTCATAGATGAGTAAATTGAATACTCTCAAGGAAAGTGAGTAGCTATGTCCACACCATGAGTTAGCAACAAAGCCTGCACTAAAAAAATAGCATAATTTCATTGGAGACAAATTATAGAAGCTGCGATGTCTTTAAATTTAGAAAACAAAGTTAGCTCCTGCCAGAGTTGTGAGGCAGTTTTGACGTCTTCTGAAAGCCACTGCTCCCATCCAATTTTGTGCTTGAAGTAGGAAGCGAAAGCTCCCGGGGACACTCGGGTACGTCTCTCCATCCATTTATCAGTATTTTTGCCTCTCATTATATTCATGGCCTAGTTTTCATGGGCTTTTTAGGTGTCAATGAGCATATTACACTAGGCATTGTCCTTGTACTTTTTGAAGTTCTTTAGGCATTATGAACGAGGTGTTGGACCTTAGCTGGGTGCCACAGCCTACTTTGGCTCTGTTCTATTTCCTTAAGAAATCTGAAATCTAAAGGAATGGCATTGTCATCTGCCAAAGCAGAAGCTGATAATGAAAACTGCCTTCATACAGAGAATTATCCCCTCTTCTTGGAGGTAGCAGACAAATTGCTAAAATTGAATTTTATTGTGCAAAAAACTACTGTCCTCTAACTAATAGAAAACAAGCTGAGAGGGCTAGAAAAATGCAGCATGATTTCAGGAAGGTGAGACCTTTAGTACCCAGCCTGGGGGGAAAGGAGGCAATGTTGTAAATTCTCATTCCAGACTGTGCTTGATGGGGAACCATAAACCAGTCTACCTGAGCTTCCTGCGTCCTGGGCATATGGATGCACGGGCTGGACTGGATGCTGTCTTTGGACCAAACCTCTGTTACTGTGAGAATCTCAAAAGGGGATTTGAGTCTGTGTTTTTTTTTTCTTCTTTCTTTCTGCTTGGGCTTTACTCAGCCAAGTGTAAAAGTGATTAGCAATTCTCAGCAAATTCCCCTGAAGCTGTCTTGGCATTTGCAGGGTTGTAGGGAGCATGGAGGGAATTAAGTTCCAAGGTTTGGAAAGGATTGTGTTGTACTCAGGGCTTGCTCCTCAGTGGGTGGAGAGAGCTCATGTAATCTAATTTAAGGGAATTCAAGGAGACCCACTCAAGCCTCAAAATAGACCCCCCCCCCGTCAGATTTCAGAAATGTTAGCACTCACATCCATCCCTATAAGTCAATCTCGTCTTTGTAAAACTCCCTGCACAGGGGCAACACATAAATCTGTCACATTGCCATGTGAATGGTTTCTCTGGATAACTATGTGTGTCCACATGAACTTCACCTCTTGGCTGTCCATACCAGGTGATGGGGTGAAGGACAGAAGCTAAAAGATATCGAAAATTGGTTGCTACTACTTTGGGTCATTGCAAGCTCCTTCATTGACTTTTGTCCTTTTTTTATATACAAAGCCAAAATTTGGGTTTCAGCAGGTTGAGGGCTTGTGTGAGGTTGTACTGTTTTCAACAGTCAAGCTGTTAGAAGTGAGGGGGATCTGGAACCTGCCAGTCGGGATTTATATCCTGATTCTAACTTTAACTAATTCTATGACCTTGGACAACTTACTGAACCCTTCTGGATTTCAGCTTCTTGAAGCACTTGAACCAGAGGCTTGTTTGAAAAAGTAAGTTAGAAATGCCTGCAATAACATAGCTTTTCTGTTCTAGTGCTTGTACAATATATGCAAGTCACTCAGTATTATCCCCAAATGATGGAGGCGTGTCAAAGGGACAAGGAGATCCCCCGACAGAGCTCCCAGTGGCCAAATTTGAAACACTCAGAGCAGCAAACAAAGTAGGATAATATCATATATAAAATAAATTCCAGTAAATACACGCTGATGTAAATAACAGTGCAAAACATAACAAGTAGGGGAGAAGAGACAAATCTCCCCTAAAGAATTATGTCTTTATATAGACTCTACTCACAAGGAGGAAGGGGAGCAGGAGGAGGTTGAGGAGAAGGAGGAAGAAGCTACCTTCTGCTTTAGAGAAAGTTGCACATAAGTGTCTGTCTTCCACAGAGTATAGTGTGAAAAGGGGAGAAAGTATGAACAAATACACAGGGAAGAAACCTCACAAATGCTATCTTGACCAAGTGATCAAGGTTAGAGTCAACAGTTATAAATCATGTTGATACCATGTGCCCTTGAAGAGATGGCTAAAAATGTGGTCTTCTCCCCAAAACTTACAATTTCAGTTCTCTCATGAAAAAATATCAGAATACTCTGCACTGGGAGAATCTTATGAAATATATTACTAGTACTCTTCAAAATTTTCAAGGTCATTAAAACAAAGAAAATCTGTGAAACTGTTATAGCCAATAAGAGACTAAAGCGATGTCAACTGAGTGTGATGTGGTCTCCTGGATGGAGCTCTAGAACCCAAAATGGCACTCAAAGTAAAACTTAAAAGACTATGAATAAATGTAGGTTAATAATAGGTTTGGTTAATAATAGTGTATCAATATTGATCCATTAATTGAAATAAATGTATCAAACTAATCCATGATGTTAACTACAGGAAAAAGTGGGAGTAGCATATATGGGAATTCTCTGTTCTGTCTTCTCAAATTTTCTGTAAATCTAAAAATGTTCTAAAAACTAAAGTCTATTTAAAAATTAGCAATAAAAACTTTCTGGGGTTCTCTTTTTTCAAAAAATTCAATACTCTCAGAAGGATCTATTAAGTTCAAGAGTCCTCTTTTTCTTTAACTCCCTTTATTAACTGTTTTAGTCACTTTCCTTGTTGCTAGGACAAAATGCCTGACACCCGCAGCTTAAAGGAGAAGCTTATTTTGGGTTACAGTTCAGAAGTTTTAGTCCATGTTCAGCGGGCTTAAAGATAGAAAAAGAATGGCAGAAAGGTCTGGGCAGAGGAAAGGTGCACATGGTGTCCAGGAAGCGGAGAATGAAGGCAGAAGCTGGGGAAGGAGATACTTGCTTCCTGGTCACCATCAAGGACCTGCCTTTCTCAAACTAGGCCTCATCTTCTAGCAGTAAGTTAGCTATAATGTCCCCATAGCCAAATCACCTTCCGCATCTACTGATTGTAAGTATGTGAGGTCTTTAGGGGACATTCATGATCTTAAACCTTAGCATTAGTTAAACAGTGCCACTCTTTTTGCTTGTGGTTGGTATGCCTCCCACATTGTATAACACACACAACACTGCATGTTCATTTAAAAGAATACCTAACAATTCTGAAAATGGCAACCTAATACCACAACAGAATTCCTGTGTTTAGTTAAAATAGAATTAACTTTCAGCTTTCAGACCAGAGAAAATCAATCATTTCTTTCTCTGCCAGTAGTGCCTTGTACATACCTTGGCTGAATCACTTTTCATATTGGATTTTCATTATTCATCTTCTCTACCCATCTGTGAACTCTCTAGTAGAAGCATCTTTTTCATTTATTTGTGTACTTCAGGTCTTAATCCAGTATAGACAACTTAGAAAATGATGATTTAATAACCACTCAAGAGTGTTTAAACATGTAGTGCTGAAAGTCAACCTGGTTGCCTTTGACACAAGGGGAGACACTATGACAGAATATATTTTCCAAACATGATTATGACACTATCTCTGATCCTATTATCTTCTTTAAGTATGACTTGCTATTTCTGCCAGAGCAGAAATAGGTCCATATCCCTTCCTCTTGAAATGGACAGAGCTTGTGAATGTTGTGGCCAATAGCATATGGAAGAAGTAATGCTATATGTGTTCTGAAGTTGGTTCATGGAAAGGTTATGTACTTCTCTCCTGTATCTCCTGGGGTTCATCCTTTTGGAACCCATCCATCATACTCTGAGCTTGCCTAAGCAGTCTGTAGAGAGGTACTTGTGGAGAAAAATTGAGGTCCTGATTTACATCCTTAGCTGAGCTTTCAATGATGGCCACCATCTACTTGCCAGCTATTTTGGAATTGGATTCTTCCATTTCTAGACAATCTATTCCGGCAGACGCCATGTTGAATAGAGCTGAGGTGTTCTATCATACCCTGCTCGATCCATAGGTTCAGGATCTGAACCAGTGACTACTGCTTTAAGCCACTATATTTTGGATTGTGTTTTGCAGAAATAGATGCCAGAAAAGATGGGTAAAAAAATCCTTTTAGATGACTGAAAATAAACCTTGTGAGTTATTTAGTGTCTCTTATTATTTCATGAAAATAAGACAGAATATGGACACTGGAATTTATCTCCATGAATGGGAATTAACCAAATGGGATAGAGCCATATTTGGAAGCAAGTAAGCAGAAGGTTCTCAAAACTAATAAATTAATTAGTGAATCAATTGGTTAGCTAATTTAACAATTGCAGTGTCTGGGTATTTGGTGAATAAGACAGACATGGTCCCCTATCTTCATGGAGCTCATTTTCTAGTGAGAAAACTAAACAATCACACAATTACTTTTAACTAACTCAATCTCAGTGGTTGAACTAGCTGAGAACATTTACCCTGGAGATTAGCTTTATCTACTATATGAAGGATTATGCCATAATTCACTTACATGGCTTGGGCTCCTTCATAGCATGGCTAGGAGATTGCTCAGTTTCACAATTAGCCCTCTGTGGGTTGTGTTCTGACTCTCCAGCATGTAGGTAGCCTCCAAGCACCATAATCTGTGTTTCTTACTCTGGTCAGAATTGATCCAGGGTCAGATACCTGATGCAGGCTGAGCCAGTCAGTGTTTTGGAGCTGTAGGATAAGGTTTATTAGTGGTTGTGCTAGCAACAGAAGGTGTAATGACTCTTTCCAACTGTATGGGTCCTGAATCTGCCCTGGTTTCTACATTTTCTGAGGCCAACATTTTCCTTCTCCCATCCCCATTTTCTCCCTTCGGAAGCTCTCCTTGCTCCTCCTTGTTCCGCCCCCTCTATTGATTTAATCAGATGCCTTAGGATCTTTCTGGTTAATTCTCATTAATGCTAATGCTTGCTAGAATTGTTTTTGCATTACTTGGCAATAAAATCCAACCTTCATGAGTACAGAGTAAAGAGGATTATCCCTGTCCATTAAGACTCCCAAGGGAACCTTAAATTAAGACCAAAGGGCAGAAGCCACAGTGGAAAAAATTACAGCTGGATACACGAAAGGACTTTTTAAGAGCCAGAGAGACATATAGACAAAGTGGTGAGATGCTGTCCTTGGAGATTTTCAAATAAAGGGTGGTCAACTGCCTGTAAAAAGGAGTAAAGCATGAACTTTGGGATTGGGCTAGATGTAAATAATAATGATAAAACAATAGCACATAGCATGTTTTATAAATTTATTATTTTATAGGCACCATAGGTATTTAATATGCACTATCACATTTAATCCATACAGTATACTCAGAAAGACATACTACTATGATTAACACATGGCAACTGAGGAGGCTGAATCTTTAGAAGTTAGATAACTCACTCAAGGCCACTTACCTGATGAGCCAGATTTAAAATCAGGCTTTCAAAACTTAAGATCTATGCTTTTTAGTCTTATTGAAAGTTATTCCTCTCTGGCTCCAAAATTCATAAAAAGTTCACCTCCTTTCTTCTTATCCCAGATCTCATAAATGACCCCCAAATTTCAAAGAGTACAGCAGAAATCTTCAGGTGTTGGATCCTATATTAGTCACTTTCCTGTCATTGGGACAAAATACCAGACCCCTGTAACTTAAAGAGGAGAGATTTACTTCACTGGGTTTCCTGGGGGTTTAGCCCATAGTTGGCTGGATCCAAGGCAGAAATGGCACGGGGAGTGGCATGGCGGAAGACATGTGTCCAACCCACAACAGCCAGGAAGCTGAGAGGGAAGGGAGGGGCCAGGAACCAGCGTACTATATACCCTCCTAGGTGACCAGGTTATACTTAGGAACAAATCATACTTATGAGGGACAGTTTAGATCTAAAACATGACACATCCTGAACAACTGAGAATACCTGTATGAGATGAAAAAGAAAGCTCAAACATGGTAGGTCTGCTAAATTCAGAAGATGATGAAAATAAGAAAGAGGTCCTTATAGTACACTGAGTTCTAGGCAGGTGGAGCAGCTGTCACTAAATATGTCTGTGCGTTTCTAGCCATATCATTTTTCATTTCTTCTTTTGTTTCTCCTTCCAATTTGAACATTTGCCTGAGTCATTTCTACACTCTCTTTTTTGGACTTAATTAGATTTGTTATTATTATTATTGTTTTGTTTATCTTTGAAATACAGAGTATCCCTCTCAATTTTGAATGACTCATTCTGTGATGGATATTGCTGCTGACAAAGGATATATTTGTGTGGGGGAGAGGATTTGAATTGCTGGTAGTCTGCAGAAGCAGGCATGATTAAATTTAGCAAAAGTTTCTTTTAGAAATGTGTTTTAAAAAAACCGCAACACTACCTGATCATTTATCTTTATTTTAAATCATAGAGAAAATTGAAGGTTCCTATCATTTTCTTAATTGAATAAAGGAGACAGATGTGGAAGGATCTTGTTGAATGCTGAACAGACCTAAGCTCATAATTAGAGCGTTTACTTCCAGAGTTCTCTTTGCCTGGGAGGCTCTGAGCCCTGCCTCTCCCCCACCTGTTTCTGATGTGTTTCTGCACGCCTGGCAGGTTAATGTTGAGGCCAGCCCAGCACACACTGTCTTTAATAGAATACTTCAACACATTTCTGTTGCAGAGTGAACAGCAGATCTTCTCATATTGTCCAGGCTTTTGTTAAACTTATTATGTTTCCAAGGAGATGGGGTTTAGCAGAAGGCAAAGAGTGTTTGTTGTGCATTGTCAGGAAACAGGGAGTCTTGTTTACTGAGCTGGGTCTGGAAATTCATTTATTACTCATCTGCTTCTTCCAGACCAGGTGATGCTTTACTTTAGGAAGGAGTTGTGTGCCTACAGTGGCACCTATCTGAAATTCCCAGCTTCAAGGGCATGAAAGAAGCTACTCCAGATAAATTAAGTGAAGTACATTAAATTTTCCAGTCCTATGATTTCTGTTTGCTTGATGTGAGAGTTCTAGCGTCTTACACCTATGTTAAGTTTGAGTTACAAGCAAAGGATGAGAAATCCATTTGGAGACCTTGGACAATGCTGTTAATGATAGTCAAAACTGGTTGGGTGCTTATTATGTACCAAGAACTGTGTTGGCCACAGGGGAAGGGAAACACTAATATTGTTGGGTCTCTCCATCTCTAGAGCATCAAAAAATGTTTAACGCTGTCATTACCTCCAGCTGGCTTATGTTTCCTGTACCCACAGAGCAGCGGTTTCTAAGAATATGAAAACTATCAACATTTACACAATAAAATACAAAGTCCATGGTCTTGAGGATGTATTTTTTGTTTTTGCTCACTATTGATTTCTGTGGTCTAATTTAGAACCTCTTACATGCCACAGGGACCAGTAAAATTTATCTTGCATGGGCTAGGTAGTAAATGTTTTAGGCTTTGTGCACTGCTTGGCCTTTGTTGCAACTACTCAACTCTACTCTGGTAGTGCAAAAATAGCCTGAAATAGGACATAGGCATTGGAATGTGGCTGTGCTCCAATCAAACTTTATTTATAAAAAGAAAATTCTGGGCTTTGTACTGTAGTTTCCTAATCTCCATCTAGCTCACAGTAGATGCTTCATAAACATTTATTGAATAAACTAATGTAGAAATTTCAGGTAACTAGAATTTAAAACAAAACAGATCTCGACTTAAAAGTTTATAGCAGTAAATGGCTGCTTACTGTACCAATTTTGAAAAAAATTTAAAAAAATGAAGTAAAAGTTATGACTAAAAATCAACCTGTATAATTTGCTACGTTTATTCCCTTTTAGTCATTTTTCTGTACACACTTTTAAAAATTAACAGAGCAAATAGCTAAAGTTTAAAACTATTATAATATGAACTTGTTCTATTTTTACGGAAAATGAGTGATGAACCCAACTTCTCTTGGGACTATCGAAAGGAACAACTCTATTCTCTGAGGCAGTTAAAGGATCTGCTCCAAGTTAGCCCAATTACTTCTACCCCTTGATGTCCAAAATTAGATTTCTGTCAAAGATCCAGGTTCTGAAAAATCCTGAAATGCTTTTGGATCCCAAAGGAAGATTAAATTAAAAAGCTCAGCAGAATTTCAGCACTGAGTGCTGTTTTGCGTATGTGTGGGCAACTCATTTAACCAAAGGATGGCATTTCCTCCCTCTCTTTGCATGCTGGGAAGTTCCTGGAATGCTGTTTGCAGAAGCACGAGCATTTGACAGAGTGTTAACCTAAAATGAGCCAAGAAAGCCTGTGGTGAACAGTTGAGTAAAAGAGTTAATAATTTGGTATAAGAGAGAACAAATAGAGATTTTCAAATTTTTTAGGGAGAGCAATAATATCCCAGCATCTGAGTCCCAATACACACACACACACACACACACACACACACACACACACACACACACACAAACACACTTCATGTTTTTGTGCATTCTGTAGAGTGTTTGACCTTCTCTATTTATTATTATGTAACCTCTGTCTCCTTACATGGCCATTTGCCCTTCATTTTGTATCACTTCCATCCCACCCTTCCCACCACACACAGCTCATAAACTCAGGCCTGTATTGTTCCTTTCTAGAAGCCAGAGAACACATGGTCATTTAAACATTTCCAAGGATGGTGAGAAGCCCGTCAGTATTCAGATGGTCCCCAAGGCTGTCAGGCAAGTGACAACTTTTCCTTTCCTAGTTTAGGAATGGAGAGCCATTAGGGGACATTTAAACTTTGCAGCTTTTAAATAGTGGGTATTTGGGTTGGTGGGAAGGGAGGTGGCCGCATCATGTGAGCAAGAAGCATTTGATATGCACCCATATGTTCTCTTGCTATTCTTGAGGATGACTGTACAGAATTCCACCCTCTCCTCCGAACACCTCCTCTGCTCTCAAAGGCCTAGGAGGCCTGTTTATCAAATATTCAGTGCTGTATCTTCTTCAAGCTGCGGAATGTTCAATCTGGAAGTCTCTTTCATCTTTGGAGGGAAAAGTAAGGTTAATAAAGGTGAGGAGAGTAAAGTCTGGTTCTCCCTAACACTGTTGGAAGATGGAGTGTGCATATTTTATAAACCTTTTTTGTAGTGACTCTGTTCTCTCTCACCCCTGCATCTAACCCTCTTAAACCATTTAAAGCAGAGGCTTGCATACAATATTCACCACACAGCTGTGGCTAAATTATTCTTGGTGCTGTTATTCTTTTGGTCAGCCAAGCTATGGGAGCAGCAGAATTCTTAGTGGTATAAGTTTTGCCCTAGGAAAGACCTGCATTTAAACCTCAGCTTTGCCTCTTATAAGCTGAGCACTCCTGGGTATGTGATCTTTTGTAAAAATAGTTTTTATTTTTTGCCATACATAATAATCGCATTCATCATAGGAAATTCATACTTGTACATATCGTATCTTAATCCCTCCGCCCCCTCACATTCTCCTCCTCACCCTTCCTCTCTCCATTTACAAAACTTTGTTTACATTCTTTTTCTTCCATTGTTTTCTTTATCTGTATTCACTTCCTTCCTTTCCCCTACCCCTTTCCTTGTTCCCCTTTCCATTTGAACATTTTCTTCCTACTTCCCAACACCTAGTGTCTATTTTGCTCCTTATATACACTTTGGATTTATTACACAAGAGAAGCAATCTGATTATTTAAACTTGCATTTAAAATTATTTCACTCAAAATTATGCTCTTAAGGTGCATCCATTTACCTAAAATTGTTTCAGGTTTATCCTTCTTTACTGCAGAATGGTACTTTATTGTATATAAAAGTCACATTTTCTTAAATCATTCATTCATTGATGGACATATGAGCTGTTTCCAAGATTTAGTTACTATGAATTGTGCTGTTATACACATGGGTGTACATATATTTCTGCACGTGATGCTTTTAACTCTTTTGGGAAGGTCTCAGGAGGAGAATGGCTGGATAAAATAGAACCTCTTCTTCTAGTTTTTTTTGAGGAATATCCATATGGACTTTTGTAGTAGTTGTATAATTTACACTCCCACCACAATGGAGAAAGGCTGTTTTCCTTTACAGTCATGCCAACATTTGTTATTGATTGATTTCTTGATAATAAACATTCTTTCCTGAGTGAGGTGGAATCTCTGTGTTGTTTTAATTTGTAGTTCATGAATAAGCAGTGATGTTGAACTTTTTTTCCATATTTATTTGCTATTTGTACTCATTTGTATGAGAAGTATCTATTTCAGATATCCATTTTTGGATTGAGTATTTAAATTGGGGAGGGTGGGCTCTGGTTTCTTTGAGTTCTTCTAGATATTTTAGATATTTGTTTGTGGAACTGGTGGTAACATTTTTTTTCACTCTGTGGGTTGTCTCTTCACTCTGCTGATAGTTTCTTTTGCCGTACAAAAGCTTTTCATAATATGTTGTGATCCTAGCAGTTGATTCTTTGTAATATTTCCTGTGTGGTCAGGGTTTTGTTCATAAAATCTTTGCCTACACCTATGTCTTTGTGAGTTTTACCATTCTATCTTCCAGCATATTAAGTGTTTCTGTTTTAATATTTAGATGTTTGATCCATTTCAATTCTAGTTTAGTGCACTGTGACAGCTATGGATCTAGATATGGGTTAATCTTCAGAATGTAGAAAGTCAGTTTTTTCTGCACCATTTATTGAAGAGGCTGTCTTTCTTCCAGTGAACATATTTGACTCCTTTGTCAAAGACAAGGTAACTGAGACTGTTTAGAGTTGTTTCTGTATCTTCTGTTCCATTGATCACTGGGTCTGTTACTTATTTATGTATTGGCCAGTACCATACTGTTTTTATCACAGTATCTTTGTAGTGTAATTTCAAGTCAAGGATTGTGATGCTCCCTGCCTGGCCTTTGTTGCTCAGAATTGCTTAATTACTTTTGCTACTCTAGGTCTCTTCTGAAATTTTGGGATTTTTTTTCTCTAGTTCTGTGAGGTATACTATTGATTGGTATTTTGATTTGGATTGCATTAAATTTGTGTATCAGTTTTGGAAGGATGACCATTTTTTACTATGCTTGTTTTGCCTATCAAAGAACAGGGGACATCTTTCCATTTCTGATATTTTCTTTGATCTCCTTTTTTAACTGTAGTTTTCAATGTAAAGGTATTTTACTTCCTTTGTTAGACTGATTTCTAAGTATTTCATTTTTCTTGATGCTGTTGTGAAAGGTGTTATTTCCCTAATTTTTCTCTCAGTGAATTTGTTATTCATGTACAAGAATTCTATGGAATGTCAAATCTTTATCTTACTATGCTACAAGATTTGGTTATTAAATCTAGGAATCTTTTGGTGGAGTCTTTAGGGTCTTCTATGTAACATATCATGTCACCAGCAAATAATGGTAATTTAGGTTCTTTCTTTCCTATTTATATTCATTTTATTTCTTTCTCTTATCTAATTGTTCTAGGTAATGTTTCCAGAATGATATTGAACAGGAGGTGTGACAGTAGACATCCTGTCTTGTGCTTGATTTTAGATTGAATGCTTTCAGTTTTTGACCATTCAATATGATATTGGTCATTGGTTTGTCATAGACAGCTTTTATCAGATTGAGATGAAGACCTTCTATTCCAATTTTCTTTTTTTTTAATTTTAAAGATAATAAACAAAACAAAACATAAAAGAACAAAGCAAATCAGAACAGAATAATTCAAGCAATGCAGGACTTCAAAATAAGACAAGAAATCAACAATGGCTGCCATAATGTTTCTCATTTTCTTCAAAGTAGCTGTCCATACCTTCATACACAATGCAATCAAACAAAACGAAATATAATAAAATCAATCAAAACAAAAGAATGAAAGCATTACAAGACTTCAAAACAAGACAGTAAGAAATCAATAACAGTTACCATAATGTCTCTTCTTTTTTCAAGATAGCTGTCCATATCATCACACATAATAAAATCAATAGAAAACAGACTAAAACAAATCAAAACAAGAGAGTTAAAGCATTACATGACTTCAAAACAAGATAACAGGAAATGAACAATGTCTACTATATCTCTTGTTATCTTCACAATAGCATCCATACTATCACACATATTAAAGTCAAATAAAACACAACAGAATAAAAACCAATCAAAACAAAAGAATAAAAGCTTTATAGGATTTCAAAACAAGATAATAGGAAACCAACAATGATTATCATAATACATTCTATTCACTTCAAAATAGCTGCCCATACCATCAGACACAGTAAAATCTAATAAAATAAGACAGAACAAAATCAAACCTAACAAAATTATGAAAACAATACAAGAGTTCAAGATAAGATAATAAGCAATTAACACCTTTTTCTCCTAGGCATTTCCTCCCCCGTCACTCATAATATCTACTGTGCGTCAGTTTTTTTATAGTAGGGAGATAACATGATGTTCACCTATGTGAGGCCAAACCATTTCACTCATAAACATGATCTCCTGTTGCATCCATTTATCTACAAGAGCCTCAAGATTATCCTACTTTATAGCTAGGTAGCTTTCCACTGCACGAAAATACCATATCTTTCTTATCTATTCTTCAGTTGATGGGCAAGTTACCCTTGCTTCTTTTTCTGGTCTCCTGTCATGTGAAACAACTGTTTTCTCTCCTTTGTTTTTCAGTCTGTGAATTTCCTTTAGAGTTAGATGTGTTTGTTGTATATCGCATATTGGTGGATCTTGTTTCTTGATCCACTCTGCCTGTGTATCTTTTTGTTGGTGAATCAAGGCCATCTACATTAATGGTTATAACTGGCATACATTGGTTCATCTCTGCCATGCTGTCCTCCTGCTGTTGGCCCTCCACTTGTCCCCTTCATTCAGTTGTCTGATCTGTTTGGCGATCCTCCTCTGCCTCTGTTCCTGGAACCATGGTCATCTTTATCTCTCTGCAGAATATCCCTCATCAGTCTCTGTAGGGTTGGTTTGGTGGTCATGAATTCCTTCAGTTGTTCTTTATCATGGAAGCATCATATTTTTCTATCAATTTCTAAAGATAGTTTTGCAGGGTACATCAATCTAGGTTGGACGTTGTTTTCTTTCAGGATTTGAAACACTTCACCCCAAATTCTTCTTTAATTGATGGTTTGTGTTGAGAAACCTGCATAATTCTAATGGGTTTTCCTTTATAGGCAATGTGTTTCTTTTCTATAACAGCTTTTAATATTCTGTTCTTATGTTGGATTTCTGAAATCTTGACTATTATATACCTTAGTGATTTTTTTTCCTAACCTTGGCTAGTTGGGGTTCTTTATGTTTCACTTATCTAATGTCAAATTCTTTTCCCTTGCCTGAGAATTTTTCTGCTAGTAGTTCTGTGAACAGGTTATTTATGTCCTTTGTGTTATCTTTGAATTTTTCTTTGATGCCAATTCATCTTATATTATTTTGCTTTTCATCATCTTACAGCTGTTGTGTCAAATTTTTGTTGTTCCTTGCTATTTTTAAGAGGTCATTTATTTGAAGATTGCCAGTCACAGTTCTGTCTTTTAGATCTGCTATTCTGTCTTATGCATTCATTGATTCTGCTGCGTATGCTTATAATAGAATCTTTAATATCTTGGATATCTACTTCCATTTGTTTTATGACATCCAATCCTTCACTATGTTGGGCATTATTTGTTTCTCTAAGCTCCTGTAGTTTTTTTTTTAAAATTCTATCTGCACCAGATTCATTAATCATTTTACTCATTATGGTCATCATGCCTCTAGTTATCTGTGCAATTATTTCTGTTTTGTTTTTGTTGTGTACTTATTTACCTGTTTTGTTACTTTCATAGCTAGCATTTCATAAAATTTTTTTGACATGTTTGATTTCTTTTATTTTAGTGCCCTCTGGGCTTCCTTTGGGTGAATTGAGGGTGTTCAATTGCATCTTATTTCCATGTCTTCTCATTTTATATTTTATAAAATGTTTTATATATTGAGGCTTGTACATTGCTTATGCTAGGTAGTTTTATTACTGGTATTGAGACTTATTTAGGTAATTGCTGCTTTTCAGATCTGTCTTTTGAGAGCAGTGGGCTTGTGGCCTTTGAGTCTGTTCTAGTATTCTACTTCTACTTCTTCTGTTTATTAGGGATGAAAGGTATGACCTAGCATGCAATTTGTTGGGCTGCTGTATTGTTTATGGCCCCAGAAAATCTAGGCATTGACATACAAGGAGGATCAGTTGGTTAACAACATCTATGTCACCTTGGCTAACTTAGGGCAGTCAGTAATAACTATAATATCATATATAAACTGGAAAATAATGAACTGTAACAACTAATACTTTGTCATTTTTAACCCTAGGTACAAGAGTTATAGTTATATAGCAAGATCTAAGACAAATTAGAAAATTATATAGAGTAAATATCCACTTGAGATGGTAATTCCACCCTTTCACTGTAAGAATACTCAGGTATTAAAAAAAAGAATATTCAAGTATAAGATATAGTTAACCACCTATATTCATAAGGGTAAGTGGTATTGACATGGTATTGTGAGGAGAAAAGAGAAAAGAGATAGATTATGAAAAATAAAGCCATGGAAGATGAGAATAATGTGTTAATATTGATGTAGAAGGTTCTGTTAAGGAGTAAATTGTATTAGATAACAGTAATAGTAATGACCACTCAGGAAAAGGATAATGATAGGGAATGAAGATCCAACAAGAAGAAAAGAAAACAAGAAAAATTACCATGGGACAAAATTGAAAGAGAGAAAGTGTGTGTGTGTGGGAGATAATAAATGGAGACTCTATTCAAATAAGGTATATAAAGGTAATATTAAATGGAGGGGGACAAGAAAATGGGTAGTAAAGCTCTAACCTCCATCAAAAGAAAGATAAAAAATACCAGTAGAGGAGGCAAAGAAAAGAAGACAAAGAAGAGAGAAAAAAATTTCTTAGTCAGGTGTAGTGATGCATGCCTGTAATCCCAGCATTTGGGAGGCTGAGGCAGGAGGATTACTGCAAGTTTGAGGTCAACCTGAGCTACATAGTGAGTTCAAGACCAGTCTGAACTACAAAATGAGACCCTGTCTCAAAACAAAACAAAACAAACAAAACAAAACAAAAAAACCAACACAAAAAAGCAAACAAGCCAAAAGCCAAAAAGAATAAAATAACTCCTGTATATTCCAAGAGGAGTGACCCTTGTAGGTCAGTAGTCTTTACTTTTACGAATCACATTTCTCTTTTTCCTTTTTCATAGTCTGTGAGTTTATATGGAGGTGATTCAGTGCAAGGGCCCTCTCTGTAGTTTCCTGTTTATGGCAGTTGTTTAAGCTGGGGAACGAGATCAGGGAAAGTGTGGGTCTTGTTTCTGTGGCTCCGATTATAGATTCCTTCTGGTTGGGGATCAATGCTGGTTCCTGACATACATTCCAGTGCCTGTGGGACATGCTCATGAGACCATGTGGAGGCACCTTTGGGCTCTCAGACCTGGCTTTCAGTTCAGTGGGTGCTCATAAGAGAAACAAATCTGCCCAAGACTAATGTGGGCAGATTTCTGTAAGCCCAGTGAAAATGTAGAGCTCTGGGTGGTGTCTCATGGGTGCCAAAGTACCAGGCAAAACAGGCATTCATTAACCCTTGCTGCTTAATCAGGCAAGGGACTGGCCTAGCATGTTAGGCAGAATATGTTTCCAGGGCTCTAAGTGAATGCAGGGTGGAAACTCTTCTGTGCCAAGGGTGCTTGGAACACCTCTCTGTAAACCTCAGTGGTCTGGGGACCAGTGTTAGATGTCATACGGAGACTCTGGCATGTCTAGACTTGGAGCAGGGCAGTGAGTCTGGCGTAGACTCAGGCAAACCCAGAGTACTGAGTATGGACTCAAAAGTGACCAGTGTTTGCTCTGCATGCTGAATAAATGTCCTAGTTTGCATGAGATAAACTGCAGGCTTCTAGCTGTAACTCAGGTGTGTGCATGGTCCAGTGTTGAAGACTCTTGGCATGGGAAACAGTAACTTATTTTTTTTTTTTTGTTTTTTGCTCAGAGTCTGAGGATGAACAGGTGGGTGGGAGGAGGGAGAAGCTGCCTGGTCACTTACCCCTGGGGTGTGTCTATAAAAAAATGCTGCCAGGCTGCAGCAACCTCTGTTTGGAAAAAGGATAATGAGGCAAAAGGCCTGTATATCTCAAGTGTGTCCTGTATAGCTTCACCTCTTCAATTCCCATGCATATGTTGTTTGACCTACAAGTCTCTCCTTTCAGGTTGACTTTTCTTTGCTCTTTCTTTCTTTCTTTCTTTCTTTCTTTCTTTCTTTCTTTCTTTCTTTCTTTTTTTTTTGCATTAGGGCTTATGTCTCTCCTCTTCTTTCAAATATTTGTTTTTACTCTGAGTCTTCTAGATGTGACTCCTTCTCTGTTCAACTACATTGGAATCTCCACCTGTAATCTCTTTATTGTGTGTGTGTATGTGTGTGTGTGTGTGTGCCGGAGTCCAGCTGCGGCAGGGCTAGGGTTTCCCAAAGGTGGTCAGGGAGTCGGCGATTGAGAGACAGAAAACACTGCACACCAGTCTGTGAGTGAATCTGAATCCGCTTTATTTTTTAGAAGCTGGAATATATATATGCTAACCTTGGCAGCAACCCCCAGCCCCAAGCAGGAAGCGCCCCAGGCTTAGGGCCAGG